>CM031868.1:18822807-18888992 GCA_018697195.1 Certhia americana | reverse complement strand
GTGTGTGTGTGTGTGTGTGTGTGTGTGTATGTCAGTGTGTGTTTGTGTCAGTGTGTGTGTCTGTCTGTGTCTGTGTGTCTGTGTGTGCAGAGGGCAGAGCTGACCCCAAGTCCTGCCCTGGGACAGCATCACAGAGAGTCCTCATGATGCTTTAGCATTTCAGTTTTTCTGTTTTTCATCTATTTGTAACCCTGCAGTTCTTTAGTGTAGAACTCCAAACTCCACACTCAGTGTCAGCTGCTGCTTCCCCATTTGGCTCAGACACAACAATTCCTCTGCAGGCCTGGCAATCAAGGACACCTCAGTGCCTCAGAGCCCAGAGATGGGAACAAAAGTGACTTGGGGGGAGCAAACTTGGGGTGAATGACTTCATTCCCTGCAGCTGGAATTGGGAGATTAACACCAATATGCAAATGGACCAAACTTATAAAAGTGTGAAAACCCCGGGGTCCATTTTGGGTGCAGCACCTGGGGGGCTTTGTCTGCTCTAAATGTACCTGAAGACCCTTCAAAAAATAAAACTGCTTTTTATTCCCTTAATTCTGCCTGGGCTCTGTTTTTTGGCATTACCCGGGCTGACCCTCTATGTGTGCCTGCACAGGGGAGTAAACACAGCCCTGCAGTGCTGCTACAACCAGGAGCAGAGGTGGAGCAGACACGGGCTGTGATTTATGGGTGCTGAACTCACAGCCTGAACTTGGCAGAGCCTCCCGTGTTTAGGCAGCAGTTTGTGTAAATCTTAGGAAAGGTTTGGGCACGGTTTTACTGATACAGTAAGAGTTTGTTAAGTGACTCTGCTTTAATGACTGCTGCAAAACATCCCCAAGGTTTACACTGGAGTTTTGTCTGACCTTTAATTAAAATACCAAGGCTCTCTTTACAATGTGATGGCTATTTGTAAAGTCCACTGAGGGTTTTGTTTAAGTCCTGCTTGTATCTTGGAGGAGCATATCTCAGGATATCTCTGGGAGCAATGCAGCTCACAAGGAATTTTGGAGAAATCTGCCCTTTTTTATCATCACCAGCCTGATATTGTATGAGTTTCATTGTAGGACAATGCATCAAATTGATAATTTTTAATGTGATGCAGTCAGAAAAGTGTAATCAGCAACTGGTTGAGAATTATTTGTGGATGGGATCTGTAAATATTCTTGAGTCCACAGCTCTGTGACAGCACAGGTGGGGATTTGTAGGGAAATAAATCCTTTCCACAAGGTTGGAGTGGAAAGGTGGTGGATAAATGGCCCTGGAGGCTGATGTGCTGCTTGGGAGCAGGGAAGAAACTGAAGCAAACCCTTGGTGTTGTGCCAGCATAACTCAGTGATTGTTTCAGAGATCCACATTCCATGTTTGCTCCTCAATCTTTGGCCAAAGATGCCAGCTATTGCCAATTTCAATGGGATATTTTGAAAATATGGATATTTAGCACTGACAAATAGTTGAGAACCAAAGATCTAAACCTTCAGGTGTAGCTTCAACTTCACTATCCAAGCATAAAAAAACAGCTGTCAAGGCACAGAGTCCTAAAGGAATCAATTTCTTTAGTTTAATTCCAAATTCTTCTGGTCTATAAAGTGTCTGGAAGACAACAGCAGTTCTGTCTGAATCAAGGAGCACAGCCAAGGACCAAAACCTTATAGCTGGGAAAGTCTTTCCCAGCTTAAATGGTGACTGAGTGCAGAATCTTTCCATGTTCTTCGTTGGACTTTCTGTATCCAAACTCTCCCTGAACCTTTATAAAATTTCCTTAAGGCTCAAACTTCTTAATAACAGTTGATAATAATGTACATTTTTTATGGCCAAATTGTGGAATTCGGAACTTTTAAATGAAAATTATGCAATTCTCCAATGGTCAAGCTGTAATTTATAACTCTAAATTAAGGCCTTAGGTTGCAAAGCAAAGAGAAAGCAGAATGGGAAAAAACCCTGAAGCCTCTCAGTCTAATAATTATAAATTATATTTTTGGTTATTAAAATTCCAAGGTGACAGGCACTGCTACATTTTAGTAGTTAAAGAAACACAAGATAAGCTTCATTATCTGCAGTGATTTTTTTTTTTTTTTTTTTTTTTAGAGAGTAGATTTAAAATGCAATAATTCAATTGCCTCCAAAATCCAAATAAAATCTCCCCACATTCCTCAAGCACGGCCAAAGGGACGTTTCCAATGACACAACCTTAATAATGCCCACATTAAAAACGGTAAGAATAAATACTTTGAAGGCCCCCAGAATTCTGAGTGTGCCTCCACGATAAGGTGGTGACATTTATAAATGCCATGTGATTAGCATGTGAAGGGAGATACACATTCATTGTGTGCTCAGACCTATTAATCATCCATCACCCGATAAACATGGAATAAAATGCCCTCTCTGTTCCCTTTTGGAGTCCTTCAAAAGATGGCTCTTGGTGCTGATAACTCCAACATTCTCTCAGATCCCTTAGGTAGGAGTTTATAACAATAATTTTGGTCGTGTTCAGGCAGGATCTTCCTAAAGACCACGATGGATTTTGGATGGATGAAGGAGCCTCAACCAACGGGTTCATCAACTAATTCTTCTTCCACAGGTATCCAGCATTCCCCAGCACTCCCAGGTGTTCTCTGTTGTAAATATTCCACTGAAAACTTTGGGTTTCAAGGAAGGAATCTGCACTTTAAGCTTTAAGAGTGAGGTTAGGTTTGGATGGGATATTGAAAAGGAATTGTTCCCTGGGAGGGTTTGAGGCCCTGGCACAGGTGCCCAGAGCAGCTGGGGCTGCCCCGTGATCTGTGGAAGTGTCCAAGGCCAAGTTGGACAGGGCTGGGAGCATCCTGGGACACTGGGAGGTGTCCCTGCCCATCCAGAGGTAGGAAAGAGACAACCTTTAGTGTCTCTTCCCACCCAAACCTTTCCAGGATTCTGTGGTTTTATAATGAAGCCCCTTTAGCTTCAATCAGCCCCACAGATTCCAAGAAATCTCTACATAATCCTTCATGAGATGTAATCTGGGAAAAAGTGACAGCTCTCTCTCTCAGGGAAGCCTGTGGAGACAGGTTCTCCAAGGCAGATAAAATTCTGAGTATCCAGAGAAAATCAACTTGAGGCACTCAGGAGTTAATGTCACGAGACAAGAATTATCAAATCAAACCCTGGTCTGTCTTATCCAACATCTTGCCTGAAATCATGGTTGTCAGGATTTATTCCAGGGAAAGGAGTGAGAAGTGTCTCCTTCCTCTGGGACATGGAGAAGGTAGAAATCCCAAAGTGTCAGATTTGGTACTTTTGTGTCACCCCGTGAACCCAATTGCCAACAGCCCCGTGGCGACACCAAGGAATGGGAGAACTTTTGGCAAGAACTGCCCAGAGGAAACTTTTTGCAACGTTTGTTGTATTAATGCTCCCAAATCCAGGAACTGCAATGTCCCTTTTGTACTTTCATCTGCCACAAACACACGCAGAGCTGTCCCTTTCACAGCAGAGCCTCCGATTCCGGAGCAGCGGCGTGGGCTTGATGTGATCTCTCCACACACCACCCGTGGGGCTTGGACTGGATGAAAGGCACTGGGAGCTCATGAAAACCCCTTCAAAATAGGAACTGCTCTTCCCAGTAATGAGAACAGGAAAGGCTTTAAGATTTCCACTAGAATGGGAGCCACGGAGACAAATCTGAGCAAGACACAGCTTATTGTTAATGTACAGATAAGGAAGGCCAAAAATAGAATTGTATTAATTTCAGCACAGAAATACAGGGGGAAATGTATTTGTGCCGAGGAAGGAGAAAAGTCATACAAATTTTTATTTGAAAGATTTCTATAGAAATCCATTAAAAACAGCAGAGAGGGGCAAAAAAAAAGAGAGTGAGGGAAAACATCTCTCTGCAGCTTATGAATAACAGATAAAGTTTATTCCAGTAATGATAGGGTACGTCTGTATTTGAAGAATAGTAGCCTGCCAATAATAAAGATAAAGACAAATACTTTTATGGCTGTTAGAAGAATAAAACAAAGCTGACTTTTTTTTTTTTTTAATTGAAAAAATTTTTTTTTTTCCTGAGGACAGTTGGGTACATTTGACAGATAAGTTATTAACTGTCACTTTTGGAGTTTTAGCTTTACACGGCAGTCACCAAGGCACAGATTGTGCATGCATAATTTCCT
The DNA here is from genome assembly GCA_018697195.1 of Certhia americana. Lineage (NCBI taxonomy): Eukaryota > Metazoa > Chordata > Aves > Passeriformes > Certhiidae > Certhia > Certhia americana. Next base: position 18,884,856 of record CM031868.1, on the reverse strand, counting down.
AAAAGGGTTCGTGTTATTATGGAAGTCGTGTTAGCAGTGGAGGAACACGAATATTCCCATTTAAGTCATTATCTGAGAATAATATCCTGAATTGGATCCATCCTGGGGGAGAAAACAAACCCAAACAGCTTGAGCCCAAATGTATTTATGATATTCATATAAACACAGGAGAGGTTTTAGATATGTGATGAGGCCAGAAAAATTCAGATCATTGTAAACATCTTGTAGAGGGTTCAAAGTGCTGAACCACCGAGTCCATGAGACATTCCATGGGTACTAAGGTTTATTTCACTGATCTACATCTCCATGCCTCCCAAACCTGAAAATGACACTGAAATTCCTCCACCTGTGGGAAATTACCATCACTTGAGGGGCTACATTTGAAGGAGGAGCTGTGGAACTGCTGTATCAGCCCAAATTAGAGCAGAGCATTAATGTCTCCTGCTGCCTGATGGTGGAGAGAGACCACCTGAAACCTTGCCATTTATTTAACTAACAATTTGCTGGAGTTCCAGTATTTTATAGATATTATTTTTATAAAATAAGTAGTTCTGTGATCACGTATCTCCTCAAAATTAACCCCTGTGCTGTCCGGAGAGTTCTTGAATATCTCTGGTGAAGCAAAACCTCTTTGCATGGGGACCAGGCCATGCATTATGATGAACATAAATGGTCCTGAATTTGACTTCTGTGCATTCTGCAAGTTTTATGGACTTTCCTGTGACAGAGAGACTGATCATTTGTTACAAGGAAGAAGAAAATACCTGAAATCTTGCAAAAGCTCAGAGTTGTTTTCTCTCTAGGGAACGGATTTCTGCTGCAGGAGAGGCGAGAGAACCATTGGAAACCCTAAGGAAAAGCTCTCTCCTCCCTTTGCAGACCTGGGAGGTTCCACTAAGGCTTACATTATTAAGACTCTTCCAATGGATTTATGAACAGAAGATTACATTCTTAATGCTGCTTCTGAGAAATGGAGTGAATAATTCAAGCACCCCAACAGGAGTGTGGAAAACAGAAAAGCACCTCACAGCTCGGTGCTGGACAAGGAGAGTGAGCCCACTGCAGCCAGAGAAATGTGATTTATGGAGCATCAGGCCCACTGAGGAGGAGGCAGCAGCACGAAGGGAGAGGTTTTAAAGCCCCAAGTGGGAGCTCCAGCCTGTGGAAATGATTGCCAGCTAATGCACATGGGTAAGGGAGGATTGATAGCACTGCCCATGACAAACAGAGCAGTTGCACCATTAGTAAAGCCCTTCTGTGCTGCATATGGACAGATTTAGAGCTTCTGCTCATCAGAAGGCAGAGAAATCCAAGTGATAGCCCAGGGCAGGGAGTCAGTGACCAGGGGAAGCTTTGTGTCAGGATGAGTGAGGAGCAGGGAAATTTAAATTTCCCTTTTAAACACCTGCACTGCTCCTTTAGCTGTGGTGGGGTCTGGCTTTGAGGATGCTCCTGGCAGAGGAGAACAGGGTTTTCTCTGATCTACAGGGCACAGAGAAGCTGACACAGGTTGCCCAGAGCAGCTGTGGCTGCCCCATCCCTGGAAGTATCCAAGGGCAGGTTGGAAGGGGTGTGGAGCTGCCTGGGACAGTGGGAATATGGATGATATAGGATGGGAGCTTAAAGGCCCCTTCTGACCCAAACCATTCTGTAATTCTATGACTCTGATTTCAGAGATATGGCAGCATTCTGCTGGATTTGACACAAGGGTGGGAACTCAAAATGGGAATGGTTCCATTGATGCTTGTTGTGCACAATCCCAGTTTTCCTGGAGCAGAAAGGAAATCTGTGATCCCAGCACACCAGTTCCTGCTGAGCTGTGGGAAGAAGCCTGGATCTGATGATCAGTGGGGGCAAACAGCATTGTTGGAGCTCAGACATCCCAAGAGAGGGAAGTGTAGGATCATGAAATCACTGTGTGGAGGTACTCAAGGAAACTCCTTTCCATCCCCTTCCCTCTCAGGGACTGGCATCACTGATCCTCTCAGGGAGGAGCTGGGCTAGGATGTGATAATCATGGGGTCTCTGGGGAGATATCTTCTCCAAGGTTGGCTGTTTAATTGTAAAATGGGGGCTGGGGTTGATCTGCACATCCATCCCCCCTGAACACTCCTTCTTCCCCGAGGAGGGACATCCCTGAGTGCCACCCCGAGGGCTCTCCCCTCAGAGGCATTATCTGCCAAAACTGCCCTCAGAGTGCTGCTCTGCCTGCTCCAAATCACTGGGGAAGGGCACAGGGTTCACAAGTGTTCTGTGAGGAATTCCCCTGGAGTGGCTGGGAGTGTGCCAGGGCTCAGGCTGTGCCACCCAGGGTCAGCTCAGCCCAGGCAGCAAAAAGGACATTGTCAGGGACTTTGTGATTCTGAAAACGTGGTGCCTGTGGGGCTGACTCAGAGCTCAAACAGTCCCAGGAGAAAGGTCCTGGCTGGGTTTTACACCAGATAAATCCTGCCTGAACAAAGCAGGGTTTCCTGTTCTCTTCCCCTTTCTGCAGAACCCCTGCAGGGAGACAAAAGATGGCACAAAAGAGCTGATCCAAGCTGTCCTTATAAGAAAGGAGCTTTCCCTTCTGAAACATCCCTGTCTTGACACGTGCCTCAACGTGACAGTGAGAACTGATCCCTGTGCTGTGTCCAGAAGGCAATAAGGGTGAAGGATGTGTGTCCTTTACTCCTTTTGGGATTCCTGCTCCTTGTCTTGATTTAAAATTGCAGATGATAAATAAAGAGAAAGAAGAGGGAAAGAAGGCTGCAAGAACAAAGGATCCCAGTCTTTCCTCTCCTGCAGAGCCACCCAGCTGATTCAGCCATGTAGGAATGTTTGATGCCTGCTGCAGGTTCCTTTGCTGTGCCTTCTGTGTGGCTCAGTGTGGTTTGTCTCTCTGGCATCTTCTTCTCTGGATTATTTTTAGATCTGAGGGATGCTCAGCAATTAGCTGTGTCTAACTGGGGCTGTTCTTTACCAGGCATTCTCAGGTTGTCTTTCTGTCTTGCTGGAGGCAGAGCTGTGGCTGCAGCAGGGCCTGGCTTGTGCCACAAGCCCAGCACGGGTCTGGTACTCAATCGTTTGTCTGGGTAACCTGATCAGGTTTATTTTTATTTTTACACACAGGCTCTGTGCTGCCTGCAGCCCCAGCTGCAGTTCTGGGTCTCTTTAACAATTATTTGCTGCTCTGTGATATCGATGTGGATAAATTCAGTGATAATTAATTAAATTAATTAATTAATCACAGAATAGCCTGGATTAGGAGGAACCTAAAAGCCCACCCAGTGCCACCCCCTGCCATGGGCAGGGACACCTCCCACTGTCCCAGGCTGCTCCAAGCCCCATCCAGCCTGGTCCTGGACACTTTCAGGGGCAGCCATCAAGTAAAAGAATCACGTAGAGATAAAAATTATACATGAGTAAGAGTCCAGCACTGTTTGACACGGGGATAATTTTTCTCATGTTGAACAATCCCATCCTCCTGAGTTTTCTGCAAGTCTCTGAAGTCCTGCCCCGTGGAACATCCACCTGACATTCATCACATCACCCGTGTACACCTGAGCATGGCCAGGCTGCAGACAAGGAGAGCAGCTGGATATTTTTTTAATGCTTTGGTAATATTCATGACATTTGTCTTGAAACTCAACTCCCTTCAGATTTTACAGGCAATTATGGCTCAGTTACGGCTGTCACATCAGCCTGGCTTTCCTTCCTCCCTCTCTCCCTTTCCTTTTTATTCCTGCATGTTAATCTGTTGGAAATCAGTGTCAAAACCTGTTTACACTCTTCCCCAACTACCACTTACATGGGCACTTTAATAATGTACCTTTGCTGCGAGCACATCACAGAGGCTTTGCTTCACATGGAGAGAGGCAGAGACCATAAATGAGTAAAAAACATGCATTACATTCCATGGGAATACTTTATTCCCAGTCAAAAAACGAAGGACCACGTCCTAATTTTGCCCTACTTTGAGCTTTAGGCTGTGAAGCTGAATCGGTGAAATGTCTCCAAGCTGGCTTTAAACTGCCAGAGGGCAGGGTTAGGGGGGATAGCAGGAAGAAATTCCTCCCTGTGAGGATGGGGAGGGGCTGGGCTGGAATTCCCAGAGCAGCTGGAGCTGCCCCTGGATACCTGGAAGTGCCCAAGGCCAGGTTGGACATTGGGTTGGGAGCACCTGGGACAGTGGGAGGTGTCCCTGCCATGGCAGGGGTGGCACTGGATGGGCTTTAAGGTCCCTCCCAACCCAAACTATTTTGTCATTTATGATTCTATAGAAATACAACTCTTATGAACAACTGAGCACTTATGGGTGGTAAATAGTAGAGAAGATGAAATTAAATGAAATAAAATAACCCAAACCAGCGATTTTTTAAATGGAATTGAAGTCAGTTAGTGCAGTCCCAGCTCAGCTCTGCTCCACTTAACCCAGGACAGCTCTGTGTGTGCAGACATAGACACTCACCCTGCTATTTTTAAAGCATCGTGGATTTATAAAACAGAGCAGGACAGGAGGGGCTGGGAGAAAAAAAACAACGCCACTTGCTGACAACATATTGTACATCTTCACTTCCACCCCCTCATCTCGAGCCTGCAGAGATTTTAAAGCCCTGCAAGATCATCCTTCTCCATGCTGAGAGGTTCTCCTGCCCAAGTGGGGCAGAGATGGCTGTCCCAGGCTGTGCCGTGGATGTCACCTCCCAGTGCCCAGCAGGCAGGCAAGGCGTGGACAGAGCTGTTGGATTTTAACTGAGTTCAGTCGGCAGAGAGGGAGGTGCATCCCCCTGGCAGTGACAGCACCCTGCAGGAACCAGCAGAGGGGACAGGGACCTGAGAGGGGACTGTGTCCCCACAGCAGCTGATGCCTTAGGTTTTAGCTGTTATATTTTTTAGACTCTGGGCTGTTTTGGTGAGTAGTTTTAGGTTTCATATTCAGTGCTACTCAGCTCTCTTCACAGTGTAGACAGACAAAACAATTCCTTCTCCAGTTTTATACCAAGGACAACTTTCAGCCCAAGAACAAAGCCAAGGGTGAAGGGAGAAGGAAAACCAAGGAGGATGGAGCTGCCTAAGCTGGAGCTGTGGTTGGACAATTGATTCTACTTATCAAAATGTGAGACCTTGTGACCCAGGGTCCATTTCGTGACCACTTTGGGGCATCTTTGGTGTGGTCCAGCTGGACTCTTGTGTGACCCAAGAGCACCCATTGAGACCTTTTAATAAATCCCTGCTTTATCCTTTGCCCTGTCTGGTCTCTGTTCCAGCTCAGCCTCCAGAAGGCATTACAGTGACACAGGGGCTGGGTTGGGTTCTCTCAGAACTCAAGAGCCAAACGCTGCTCCCTGCTCACGGAGAGAGGTCAGCAGGGCTGGGCTGGGTCATTCCACTCACGCTTCCCACACGGATTCCCTAGGAACACTTAAGGGAGAGTAATCCTCAGGAAAGTCTGATTTTCCCCAGTCAGAATCTGCTGTTGTGCCTCAACAATAACCTCCCACAAGTGAAAGTGAAGCTGTCTCATCGAAGGCAAAATAAAATAAGAGAACGATGTCACTCTCTCATATCTCCCTACTTTTACAGCCTGATATTCACAATCAGATCAGAACAGCTTGGATCTCTTCTGTCATTTTGCCCAGCACACACTCCAAATAGCAGTGGAATTTAAACTACTATCTGTAATATTTTTATTGAGAGCCGTATTTGAAGAAGGATATCTTGCTGAAATAAGCACCTCAGCCAGAGCTGTATTCCAGGGGCTTTCATTTTTGATGACACACATCCACAGTGGTGACACTGCCTGTGAACCCTCCTGCCACACTGGCGAGGCAGCAGGAGGTGTGCAGCCAAAGGTGAATTCCAGCACTGCTGATATTTGTAATTGGAGTGAAGAAAGCAGATGAAGAAAACTTTTCATCTCTAACCTTCCTGACATATCAGCTGAGCCTGGGGTGACCTCCACGAATGAGTGTTTTGCTCAGGCTGGTCTGAGTCTCTAGGCTGGCTTAAAGTGTCCTCAGCAATATGCATGGACACTGCTCACTTTGTTTCATTAAAGACTTATTTCAAGTTTAAACTAGATTTTCTGGAAACATGCTGATGCCTTTTCTTTTCTCTAGTGACGTCTCATTTTCAGTTCAGGCACCAACACTAAAAACTGCGCCAGGTCCCCTCCCAAGATGTGTCTGGAAAAATTATACAGAGATATTTGAAATGTGGGGAACAATTAAATTGTGGAATGGGTTGGGTTGGGAGGGACCTTAAGTCCCATCCAGAGCCACCCCTGGGTGGGCAGGGACACCTCCCACTGTGCCAGGCTGCTCCAACCCCAATGTCCAACCTGGCCTTGGGCACTTCCAGGGATCCAGGGGCAGCCACAGCTGCTCTGGGCACCCCATCCCTGCCAGGGAGGGATTTATTCCCAATATCCCATCTAAACTTCTCTGTCAGTGTGAAGCCATTCCCTGTGCCCTGTCCCTCCAGCCCTTGTCCATTGTCTCTCTCCAGCTTTCCTGGGGCTCCTCCAGGCCCTGCAAGGTCACCCTGAGCTCAGCCCAGAGCTTCTCCTGTGCAGCTGAACAATCCCAGCCCTGCCAGCCTTTCCTGCCAGCAGAGCTGCTCCATCCTCTGCTCATCCTGGAGCCTCCTCTGGGCTCTCTGCAGCAGCTCCAGGTGCCTCCTGTGCTGGGACAGGGCTGGGGCAGCTCTGCAGGTGGGGGCTCACCTGAGCACAGGACAGAATCGCCTTCCAACACCTTGGCTGGACCTTTAAAAACTTTGTGCTGTCGTGCATTCCCCACTTTCTCAACTAAGACAACTTGATTAGTGTGCAAAACATGTTCTTCATTTATCTTTTGTTTTCTGCTTGTTGTCAGTGTTTACTTTATAAATAGGCAGCATCTCTCAACATATGTTTGCTCTGCTTTGTGCTTTGAGCAGAAAATACAGCAGTAAAGGGAAGAGATATAAGTAAAAGAGGAAGGCTGCATTCCTTTGGGAATTGTTTTCTGTTTATTTTATATTTTCTAGGACACTTTTTAGGGTCCTGAATTAGTACCTTCCCAGCTTCTTTACTTCAGCTCACTGAACCCACTTCCCACTGTCACACCATCAGGCAGAAACAAGAAATTGTGAGGGTCAGTGAGCACAGCAAACTCTGCCATTACTGCAGGTGAGACCCTTGGGTTTTGGATTATCTGTACCTGTGACACAGGGTGCCAGCACACCAAGACATTCTGGGAACAACACTTCCAAAATGCACTTTACCTGGATTGGCGTGGGCACAGGAATTGTGAAAAAGTCAGAGCTCAAACACTTGGGCAAGGATGTCTCTCCTTTCAGCTGCTGCTGTTTTTATTGGTAACATCTGTTGGTTTCTATTTTACTTTATTAAAGGCAGCAACCCAGAGACAGCACAGAAACAAAACTCAAAGGCCAGGCAGGCATTGTTTCCGTGCTCACCTGCCCATCACCTGGAGCTGTGTGTGTATGGCCAAGCCTTGTAAAATCACTGCAGCTGAAACAAAACCTCTTCTGGTGTTCAGCTGGCAACGCTTCTGTCTGGCAAACCTTTCAAGACCTGGTTTTGCTCTGCACTGGAACAAAAATCCCCCTGCCTCCTAAAATCCAAGAAACCAATCTGTCTCTGTCAGAAGCCGATTGTGTCTGGAGTACCTGGGAACAGTTTATTATACTTAGAACATGTACGAGTTCCTTGGCCTGTCTGCAAAATGCCTCCTAAAAATATGTGTAAAGTTGGGGCTGTAAAAAAAAAAAAAAAAAAAACAGCTAAAAATCAGGACAATCAAGCATTCCATGGAGTGCAAGGAGTCCAAAAAGCTGGAAAACAGAGGGCTCATGGCATTGTCCCAAAGTGTTTGAACCTCCTCTAAGTGTTCTGTTTGCTCTTTATAGAATCATGGAATGGTTTGGGTTGGGAGGGACCTTAAAGCCCAGCCAGTGCCACCCCTCCACTTTGTTTTATTAAAGACTTATTTTAAGTTCAAACTAGATTTTCTGGAAACGTGCTAATGCCTTTTCTCTAGTGTTGTCTCACTTTTCAGTTCAGATACCAACACAAAAACCAGAAACACCTTCCACTGTCCAATCAGGGTTCTCCAAGCCCTGTCCAACCTCTCCTTGGAGACATCCTAACTAAACCTGAACAGTATTTATTTGGAGATATGGGGAGCCACCAAATTAAACCCTCTAGGCCCTCCAACTGATTTGTTTGGTGCATCCAGAATGGATCAGCATGGACATTACTGGGTGTAAAATACAGATTTGGTTTTCAGGCCGAGCAATGGGAATCCAGAGACTAAAACAACAAAATGGCAGCCTAAGTATCTCCATAGAAACCTTGACACAGCCAGAGAATACAACTGCTGGGAAAGAGCAGATCCTTTCCTATCTATCACCCACCTTGGAATCCCAACCTGAATAACCCCAGGCAGGACTTCAGTGTCACTGTCACCTTTCCTGGGTCTCCATCGTGGTGGGGGGATCTGCTTTCTGCTGTTTGGCTTTCCCCAGCTCATTATATTCCTTCATTTCTTCTGCTCTTTGTGTTTTTGCTCACCAGAAAAGGCACTTGAAGCATAAAACTGGTCTTGTATTAAAAGACAGTAATAAAGGGAAACCCTGGAGTGTTGCAGAGAAAGGTTACCTTGAGCTATGGGAATTGTCAACATATCAAAGACACATAGCTAAGCTTTTGTTTTGATTCTCCCTCACATTTTATGCGGAATTTCTTGCTCCTCTCCCCACTGTCTCCTTAAAAAAAAAAATCCATCAAGTTAGTGAATTTTACCCATTTTTTTTATAAAACCCAGAGACCCACACAATGACAATTTAACTCAGTCTAAGTGGAAACTTGATTGACGTGAATACTGCAACAATACTCTAATGAAATTTGCCCAATTCAGATTTTAAAGAAAAACATATGCTATGAGTAACAAACAACTCTCATCCTCCTCAAAAACCTTGCCCCCAAACACGAGTAAAGAAAACAAATGGCTCCAGTAATTAAATCCCACAGAAGTTTGGTTTATTGCTGGTGATTAATAAAATTATGGCAACTCGCAACTCTGGAGGGCTGACACATCAGTTAACAAGGGCAGAGTTACTGCCTCGGATCATCATCCAAACAATGCCCCTAAAATTAGCTGCCATTAACAAGGAACTGCCAGCACTTTGTTTCAGACTTTGTTTTTTTGTCCTTTTTTTGTTCTCCTCATGCAGCCCCGAGGGCTGAAATTGTTGCCTGGTGTGGTACAGAGGTTTTGATAAAGAATGACCCGCTGGACTTTGGAGAGAGAGAGAGAGACTTCACTTGAAGAATCTCCTTCCCATGGACTGGTATCTATTTTAAATACGCTAGGAATACCTAGTAATGGAATTAGGGAGAGCTTTCTGAAAAATGGAGAGGTGAGTTTAAAATGGCCTGGATGGTCCAAGCCTCTATTCAGGCACTTAGAGAGGGGATTTTGCCTTTTTTTCACCCTGCAGGGACTCTGTGCAGTACTCCAGGTGCCAGGAAGACAAGTGGACTATTGGAATTTCCATGTCACCATTTTCCAGATCAGCCTTTGCTTTTCCTCTCCAGCAGGGCCATTAAAAATCCTATTTCCTCCTGTATCAAATACTCAAATTTTATTTCAAACTTGTTGGGAAAGCCACTGCCTTAACTTCTTGTTAACTTCCCTGTGTGGCTCTGCCTTTCTGTGGCTCCTCTTGAGCTCTGGGGAAGAAAGGAGCCTTGGACCTGCCCCTCCTGTGACATCCTCAGCTCTGACACCCCCAGGAGCCACCTCGCCGTGGTTTTCCTGGAAACCAGTTGGATCTCATCCCTGATTGCTCATCCAGAACCTCATTCCTACAAATCTTAGCTGCCTTTTAATTCCCAGCCTGATTTCCTTGCTGACAAATCCAGACTCAGATAATTCTCTTGGCCAGAGGACCTCCCTGCTCTGGGGTGTTCAGGCAAAGCAGCCCCACCCCTCCCACCTGCCTGTGTCCAGCCTTTTTTTAGTTATCCAAACATGGTTTTCTCTCTGAGTTTCTTCTCCTGGGGTCCTTCTGTTGGAGTCTAGAATTCTGAGAAATGTTTCTCTGCATGTTTTAAGTGATCCAAACCCTCTGACAAACACCATTTTTAACCTTTGTCCATGGAAAGGGCTTCCTGTGCTTTGGGATGAAACAGAACTTTCAAGAATGTGCATTAGATAGTTGCATAATATGAAATTTATCACAGGGGGAGAATTTTAGATTTATGGGGCTTTTAGAATGGCAAGCAGATGAAGGCAAGCTGGAGAATCCTTGTGGTTTTCAGGCTTCTTCCTTCTTCTTCATCTGCTCCATCTCCTGCTGTGATGGTGACACTTTCTGGTTGGTTTAAAGCAGAGACAGAGTGTCTAACATAGGTGATAGGGATTGGAAAATTATTGCAAATACTGTACATGTAATTTTTAGTATAAAAGTAAACACCACCCTGAGGAGGGGGGATTGTGCCTTGGACTGACCTGCTGAGCAGAACTCTGCTGGTTAGGGAAAGAATGGAATAGATAAGGAAAAAATAAACAACCTTGGAAAACAGAAGAGATGGCTCTTGACTATTTCTTCAATCACCAGGCTGGGAGAAAAGGACTTGCAAAATCTCATTAATTCAAAATATCAGAAAAAACCTGAGATCCTTCCTCCTCCCCCGCTGTGCACCTGCCTCACTGGGAATTCATCCTGCACTCAGGTGTCCCCAGACCCACAGCACTGGCGGGGGAAGGTGCAGATCTCCAAGATGAATGGGGTGCATCTGGTGAATCTGCTCCAAACTCCTTTTGTTTGCTCGCCCAGCACTTCCTCAGCAGATAACCAAAGGGCTGAGTGACCTTGGCTGGCTGGTTGGGGGGGGCTGGAGCATCACACAGGCCCTGCAATAGTTCCATCAGAGCCCTGGCACCTGACAGCAGCTTGTCACCACTTCACCTGGACAACTCATTCCCCCGCTCCCCAGGCGCTGCAGGAAGTGTTACAACGCTGCCTCTTTTATTCCAACAGCAGCTCCCTGCTCTTGGAGGGCAGGTTGTTCTCCCAGCCTCCCCCTGCAGTGTGGATTTGCACCTGGGGAGGGAGGTGGTGCTCATCTGGAAGGCTTGGCTGATGGGGGAGTTCAAAAAACACCCTCTCCTTCTGACCTTTCCTATTTCTACAACGCATTGAAGGTGATCTTTTCGCTGCCTGCCCTGATTAAGCTCATAAAATATTTCTGGGGAAAGCGCCGCGTAAAAAGTGATTATTGAGAGTTTGTTCCTCACCCCTACCCCGTCTGTAAGCAAGGCCTGTCATTATGTTAATGTATGTTTTGTAATTGCTCAGATATTTTTTTATGCTATGAACGTGGCAGCACTGTGCAGGATGAAGCAGCTCATGTTTGGATTGCTTGGATTTCACCTTCCAGCACTGGATTCATCACGTTAATAACAGGAAATTGCAGGGACACAAGGCTGGAAACAGCTGAAAATTATTCAGAAACTGCTAAACAAAGCGTGTGTCACTCTGTTACAGAAACCTGAAGTATTTCCAATGGTGACAGTGGGTTTTTCTGTGTCTGTCCATGCTGGGCTGGCCCTGTGAGCACCTGCAGGCAGGGAGTGAGGGGCTGTGCCTGGGATTTCACCTCCAGAACTCAGAGAAGTAATTTAGAAGGAGAAACATCTTCCACCAAGCCATTCCAGCTGGCATGAATATGTCCAAATACACTCCAATCATAAACAGATTCTTTTCTTTTTATCTATCCCTGCAAGGAATATTTCTGCCCAATTTACAGATTGAATTGAAGATAAGTATTTGAAATAATTTGCAAAGATTCAGCTGGCAGGTGGGAGAGGAGGCAGGAAGGGATCCTGGTTCCCAAAACCTCAATTCCCTGCTGCTGTGGTGGGATCTGAGCTGCAGGGATGCAAAGGGGGTGACAGTCCTGGCACAGAGAGAGAATGAACCTCACAAATGTTCCTTTAACTGCAGCAGGCACTGGGCAGGGGTCCATCCAAAGCACATCTTGATTTACATCTTGGTTTCACTGAACTTATTCCTCCTATCCCTCCTCTTTCAATCCTCCAAGCCCGCTAATTTATGATTATTGATTGAATTTCATGCCTCAGAACTGCTTCTGGAGGCAAACCCAGGGGAGGCTGGAACTGGATGATCTTTAAGGTCCCTTCCAATCTAAACCATTCAAGGATTCTGTGAGAAATTTTGTTGGATTTCAAGGAGAAGGATGGAAAACCTTCTTCTCTGTTTGAACTGTTCAGGCAGAAACAGAGATGTAGGGCTTGAACCCCAATTACATTTGAATATTTACATATCTTTGGACTCAATCTCCTTTAGATTTCTTCATGGAGCAATTTACATTTTAATGAAGGCTACAAATAATTCCCGAATCAAAACACGTTTCCTATCAAAAATACAGCTGGACCTTGAACAGAGCTGTGTGGCAGCTTCTGATTCAAATGCTTTAAAGTTGAAAGAGATCAACATCATTTGTCACTTTCAGCTTTTACTCATTTTCCTGGGGTCTATTTTGAACAAACTCATTCTATAAAGTCACGGGGTTAAAATAGAAAACAAAAAGAAACAAAACCCCCAAAAAATCAGAGATAAAGATTTCCAATAAAAGGAAATATTTGGCCTATTTTGAAATTAATGAGACCAAGGGAACTGTGGCTCATTAGACTGAGACCCTTGTGTGTTCTCCTGTACTGAATCTCTGGTCATACACAGTGGTCAGACATCCTCAGAACCACTGTTTCCTCTCAGTGAAATTTGATATTCTATGGAAAATATGAAGCAACCAGGATTATGAACATGTATGGGAAACAGATTTCTAAACCCAAGTCCACGAGTGTCTCTATCAAGGATTCTTGTGGTTTGTGCTAAATGATGTTTACCATGAAATAAAGCACACAAACACTGAAAGAAATTGAACTGAAAAGTTCAGCTGCCTTGTCTCTGGATTGTTTGGGCCAGCAGAAGGGATGGAATGTGTGGCAATAAATGCAAGCAGAGACAGAGACAGGGCTGGGCTTCACCCAATTCCCAGGAAAAGCCTCTCCAGGCAGATCTGCATCTGGAATTTTGTCACTGATTGCTGCTGAATATTCAGCTGAGCCTCCAGGTGAGCATCCCCCTGATTTTTGAGTTGAACTTTCCCAGTGCAGGTGGCTGCTTGTGATGACAGTTTGTGACAAGCAGGATGGGTTTGGGCGATATTACACACTGGGATTGCTCTAGGCTCATCTTGGGAGTGACACCACAGAGCAGATGGAGCCAAATTGTCCATGTGAGCACAGCTTCCACCCTCCAGGATGGTGTGAGAGCTCCTCAGTGAAAACCACGCACTCACAGTGATACCTGGAGAGGCTCCCTGGAGCAGAGGCTGGAGAGAGTTAAAGGAATAAAGCAGGGATTTATTGAAAGGCTTCAAAGGATTCACCTTGTGGATCTGCCCAAGATGGATCCTGAGTCACAAGTTCTCACACTTTTATCAGTTCTGGCCCATTTCCACATTGGGGTTCCTTGTCCAATTCCAGCTCCAGGTTCTGCAGTCCCACCCTCCCAGATTCTCTCCTCAGTTCTCTGCTGTTTGCACTTTTTGGGCCCAAAGCTGCAGAGCTGTCCTTGGTTCTGGGGCTGGGGAAGGATTGTTCTGTGTGCCTGAGCTGTGAGAACTCACTGGCACTTTGTGTGGAGTTCAGAGTCACGCATTAGGGCAGCACAGAATCTGGAATACATGAGAAGGCATCAACAGGATGGGTTGGGATGGGTTGGAAAGAACCTTCAGGACCATCCAGTGCCACCTTCCACTCTCCCAGGCTGCTCCAAGCCCTGTCCCTGCCCTGTCCCTTTGCCCACAGGACAAGCACAGGGGCTCTCCTGATATGAACACAATGATTTTGTGGCTCTCCCTCCACAAGATCTCTGTGATTTTTTCCCTGTCACAGCTGCTGACCCACCAGATGAGGGGCAGATTCCAGTGGGAGAAACTTCAGCTCCCTGTCTGTGTCTCCTTGTGCCCCTTACAGAGCTGATTCTGGGACAATTTCCACGCTTGGAGTGACCCAGATTTTGTTGCCCAAGTTCAGCCATGGCATTGGCAAGCCTAAAGTCAATGATGTGGGCTCTGCTGCCACCCAAGTCCACAAAAAATATAAAAATATTCAATTTCCCTGCTCAAATTCCTGCTGATGAGCTGTGTATCTCTGGCAGTGATGGTGCTTTTTTGAGATAGCCACGTAATAATGTCATAAATAAATCCTTCATGTTTTTATATTCTCTTTCTTGACGTTGACAAGAAATTATTAGAATAAGCTCTAATAAGATGATCTAAAATAACTGAAAAGGCTAAAAAAAAGAAATTCAAGGGCATCCTTTTCTTGATATTGCTTGCTTTTCTTCGTATTTTGCTTTCTGGGGGATTACATTCACTGGAAAAATCATGATTTTTTCTCCTTTGCTTTCTTTTTTGCCTAATTTCATTCCGTAAACCAATCCACAAATGAAAGAAAGCACTGACAAGAAAAGAATAATTTCTAAAGGACAAAAGTAAGGTCACCTCTGACGGAGGGTATGGAGTGCTAAGGAAAGGGAAGAGCTTTAGAGAGGACACAGATGTGTCATGGGGTGGGAGGAGGAGAAGAAAAGATGTTTATTCAGGCTTTCCTTACATGAACACAGAAAGGGCAAGTGCATGCAGAAAATATAAGCTTATCCTGGGCATAATTTATCTTAGTCCTGTATCCATGGCACTGGCCTTTATTTGAAAAGCAGCCTAATTACTGAAATTACTGCTGCTGGAGTCCTGCAGCACAGCAGAAGGATCCATACATTCCCTCCGTGGAGAAAGTTCCTCACATTTTCATATAAGTTTCAAATAGCGATATTGATCGGGCAATTAGCAGATTAAAAGCAGCAGCAAAGCCCACGGAAGGAAGCTGAGCCTGTGCCCAAAAGCATCCCGAGCATATTTGTGTGTGTGTGCCTGTGTTTTTTTGTGGAGCTGGGAATTAAACCTGCTCACATCTTGTCTTGCAGCAGGTTTGTTTTTCAAACGGGGGTGGGGGGAGAAAGAAAAATCCTTGAAAAGAGAAACGCTGCCCTGATGCTGCTCAGAAAGGCTGGAGGCACTTTCTACTCCATTTGTTCCTTTGGATTGTTCTCAGCCCCATCTGTTTCTTTTTCCATGGAGCAATCACGGCAGAGGGGCTGGCCAGGCTATAAAGATCTGAGAGCAGGTGGGATTGGGAGATAATTTGTGAGGCACAATGCCGTGTGCTCGGAAAGCAGCGCTGCTGATTTGATGACTTTGACTGCTAACCTAATTTGCCTGCTTTTATTCATTTATCTGTTTCAAAATAGACACGATTTGGGTATCGGGCAAACAGGTATTTGTGATTAAACACCGTGTTCCTCCTCTGGATTTGGGTATCAGGCAAACAGGTATTTGTGATTAAATACCGTGTCCCTCCTCTGGATGCTCTCCCTCAGCTTTAGATCTTTTATTGTGGTGCCCAGAGCTGCTCCCAGGACTCGAGGTGAGGCTGTCCCAGTGCAGATCAGGGCAATCTCTCACTTTATTATCTTTATTTTGCTGGAATTCCCCTGCTCTGACTGGCCACCATCCACTGGAGAAGGAGTGACAGTGACAGAGATGTGACAAGCACAGGACACTGTGATGTCCCCACTTTGCCATCCTGAGCCACATTCTGGTTCACATCTCTCCCTTCACTGAATAATGGGGGTTTCAGTCCTATGAAATTCTATTTCTGAAACAGTTTCTTTACTACATTTTTGAAGAGAAAAGCAACTAAACAATCCTTATCTTCTCATCAGACTCTAATAAAATTGGCACCTTAATTACACTGACCTGATCAATTTACTAATGGAGCAGCTCTGGTGCTTTTGCCTTTCCTGGAGCTATTGGGCTGATGGTGTGGTATAAAAATTTAATGCTCTTGTTTCTTTGGTCTTAATTATGCCTAATGAGCTACTTGCTTTAATAAACAAGCAGATTCCAATATCCTGCCTATATTTTTCCCAGGAAGACAATATAAAGTTAGATGAAATTGTCTTTCTCAATAATTGAAGGAGTTTAAGAACAATCAGTAATATGATCTATAAGGGTGTCTATATGGGATGAGCTGGTTCCCTCCACGGGTACTGATGGAGAGGCTTGGTTTATTCATTTATTTATTAACAATTGTTTCTCCCTTAGGCAAAGCTGGTCCCAATTAAGAGCCATATTTTCAAATGATAAAAGTAAGTATTCTAATAAAGACACTAATTGGCAAGTATGTTCTTTAAAGAGAGTCATAAATTAGAATATCTCGTGGCAAGCGATGCCATTTCCATTAGCAGCTCTACAACTCAAGACACAATTTCCCTATTAACCGGGGTTGAGTTTTACAACGTGGAAAATGCTGAATGCAAACACCCTCCAGGACATCAGGAAAGCAGTTTATGAACTCACCACTGGGTAGTTCAGAGGCAGCACCTCATTATTACTCTCTCGGAATCCACAATTAAAAGCCAACAGATGAGCAAAGAAAACTCTCATAACCCTAGAAGTTATTGAGGGATCAGGCACAAGGCAAAAATCCAGAGTGGGGACTGGCAGAAAGGCTTATACAAAATTAATTTTAAAGATGAGTAAAGCAGAGTGAGGATGAAACAAAAATGAGAAATTGGGGGGAAGAGGTTTTAGAGAGGGAGGGATATAACAGAGTAGAAAAATAAACCTTCAGTCACACTTGTCCAGAAGGCAGAACAGACCCAGTGAGATTTTTATGTGTAGATCTTGAAAAGCTCCTTTTAATTTTACAGCACAAAACTGAAACCCCTGAAAAGAGAAAGGTGATCAGTGGCATTATTGCAGCCACCAAGGCTCTTCCCAGAGCCTGAGGGCTGAGTGTGCAGGACAGAGAGAGAGTTCAGATTTGAACAGTATCACTGAGAGGGGTTTTGGCACAGCCAAATCCTTTTTGAGCAGCTGGATTTGTTCCAATCAACCATGTCATCACTTCCTGGGATTTCCAGGTGGGGATCCCTGGGAAGAGCCAAGCACCAGTTCTGCAGGACTGGGGCAGCTGCACAAATTGTAATAAAATATCCAGAAAAGTGGGGATTTCCTTCGTTCAGGAGCAAACCCCTGCTCTTCCTGCTTCACTTTAGTGAAACATTCAACAGGTAATAATGATCTACACACATTCCTCTTCATCTGTCCCAGCTGCCTAAAGCAAGGAGCAATTCCAGGGAGACTGGCTTTGCACAGTGGGTTTTTTTTTTTCCCTAAGAAAACCATTTATTTCAGTTCCTCATACTCTGCCTGACAACTTTGTGCTTTCGTGGCTCACTTAAGATCTGAGACACACAAAAAGATGTAAATAAAATCGAATTTAAATAGAAGACATGGGGAAAATTTTGTGATGGGGGGAAAAGGGAAAAGAGGATCTTCCATTGGCAAAGAGCTGCAGTGCTTCTGTCACATTTGATGTGAGGCACAAATGTCCCCTCTGAGTGTCCTGCACTCTGTCCCTGTGTGTGAGGGCTTGTGCCTGAGAAGGGTGAGGATGAGGAGAGCAGGATCCCAGCATAATTCAAGGGGAAGAGGAAATCTTGCACCCCTGCTCCATCCATCTATCCCTAAAGCTCTTGTCTCAGGGCCTTTCTTGCCCAGCAGTGATTTAAGAAAAGCTGCAGGTAAGAAAAGAACAAAGAGGAACGAGCTACAAGAAGCTGGAAACACCTTGATGTGCTTCTTTAGTAGGGTACAGCTGCTTTAGGAAATACTTCAGCCTTTACAGGGTGGCTTCAAGTCCACTTCAGGCAAGCTTTTATAGGAGGTAAATAAAATAAGAATGGTTTCAATCCTGGATTTTGATGGAGATGTCATAGAGGAAACAGATTTTCTCACCTGTAGTAAAAAATCCTGGCCTGTCAAGCCATGGTGTGCTGGGGAGTGTGCCCAGTGCTGATTGGGGATACCCTGAGTGATGTCATTTGGCATTTCAGGTGAGCTGGGCAGTTTTGGGATGTGCAGCTGTCTTTGGGAACCCTTGACACAGCCCATTGAGGACTGGGTTCAGCACCAGACACTTGGATAATCTATCAGACTGCTGAAATCTCTCTTTGGAATTCACAGCCTTGCAATGCAGGCAAAAATTAGCATTTATATACCAGAGGTCTTTGTAAATGAAAACACAAGTCCGTGTTTATCTACTCAGCTGTCACATTTTCTACTCTCCCACCTCATTTCCATATTGTCTAAGTATATAACCATATTAAAATATGCATTATTTAGCTTTATTTAATATTTCCCATTCATAAACCTCAAAGCTCTTCACAAGGCACCATGAGTGACAAATTGCTTTGAATTTGTGGCCGTATTGGATTAAAAAAATAACCCAGAAATGGAAGTTGCTGCATTTCCCTTGGCTTCCACCATCCCTTGGCCAGCCCAGCTCTTCCTTGGTTCTCTGCCCTGACCTTTGGAGTGTTTTGCCATCCACCTGGAGGGTCCCAAAAATCTCCAAATTGCGGTTACTTGGTCATCTCACAGTTCTTTTCCCCACCCCAGCACCACAGAAACACTTTCTATATCTATATCTACATATATAGAGATATTTACAAAGAATAATCTGTGAAAGGTTTGATAAATCTCCTGTCTAATGGGAGATTTGGTGGCTGTTGGATCCTGACAGCCTGAGCAGAGTTCCCAGCCCAGGGATCTCTCCCAGGCAGTGGAGCAGACAGTTTAATGTCATCCCTGTCAGGGAGATTTTACAGAATTCTGTTCCACTTTGGTACAGATGAATGACCTGAAGTGCTACAGAATTTGTGATGTTCTGGCTTTAATTAACCTCCCTCACGAGTGAAGCTGAACAAGGAAGAACACAGCCCTTTCCAGAAAGGAATATTTTCACAGTCATTAAATGCACATTAATGCTCTCCATAATCTATAATTTTGTGGGTGACATGGGCACTATTCCTACAGCTGTTCTTTGGAGAAAGGATGTTTCTCGTCATTAAAGACTAATAAGTGACATTACATTTAAGTGCTTGCATTAGATCTGCTTCTTTGAATTTAATGATGGGGCAATGAGGCCTTTAATTAAACAGCCCAAAAGTTTCTACTGGGAGAAACAAAAGCAAATTTATCCACAGGTTTTCTTCTCAATATAAAAAACCAAACCAGCGCCCATCTGGTGGGTAATCATTGCTTTTATCCCTAAAACTGAACCTCACGCTTGGAAATGCTTCCCTTATTTCTGAAATCCATGCAATGGGATGAAGAAACTCTTCCAGTTGGGAGATGAAAAGCTCTGTCTCGTGTTCTGGCAGGGATTTGTGGCAGAAGTTCATAACTGTTGAGGAGTTTTAAATAAGCACTCAAAGTTCTCATAGATCAGTGGTCTATGCTAAGCAGTGTTCTGGTGTATTTTATGGCATCCTATGAATATTTTTAATTTTAATTTCATGTATTCAAACATGTAGAGGCCAAGTAGATATCATAGAAATTACCAGATTTGCAAAACAGGCTAAAAATTGCCCAGATCATCACATTAAGCCCATTAAGGTAACCACAGCCATTGTTATTTGAAATTAGAATCAAGTTAGCTGAACTTCACTGTCTTTTCTTGGTAAAATTTTCCAGATTTATTACAAAATTAACAAAACTCTCTACACTCACCAACAAGAAAAATAGGACCAAATGGAAAATCTGCTTTTTATGTGACTTTGAATTTCAAGCCCATCGCTGATGTCAGGTGTTATTCCTTAAAACAGAACTGCAGAATAATCCCAGATTGTCAATAATTTCTCTACACCTGTCCATGAATAGTGCTTAGTCTGACTCAGAGCCTGAAATTCTTGGAAAATAGTGAAGTTCTTGTTTTTCCAGCCTGAGGTTTATTTAATGAGATAACAAAGAAACAAAGCACCAGCATCAGCCAGAACCAAAGTGCATTATTGTGAAGCAAAGTGTTCACAGCTCCATCTGCTCCACCACTGAACATTAAATATTTTTCTAAAATTCAAAGCAATTAGAAAAAAAAAATATGAACTTAGATGGTGGCTAAGGCATAATTTCAGTGTTTTAACATCATATTTTAATGCATCCCTATTACTACAACACCCAGGGAGCTAAAAATAGCACAGGAATGGTAAAGACGTGCTGAAAATCAGATCTAATTTGGGGCAGAATTTATGCACAAACAGATCTGCATACAAGCTTATAGATTCCACCCTGCAAATGTATAGAACCAGACAGAATTTTAATGTCTTGTGTGATGATTATTTTAATGTATCACCTTGTGGTAGTAATCTCCGGCATAAATATATTTTATTAGGCACGTGGTTGTGGCCCTTTCTGAATTACATTCCAAGTATCCCAAGGCTTGAGGATGTGATTGCTCTGCCTAAAAAGTGATTTTCTGTAAAATCCAAGTGTGTCCTGACAGCTCTGGGGTGTTGGTGGAACATTGTGTCCTGTGCAGCTCAGCCATAAACCCTGGCAGCTCTGAGGGCAGAATGGACCACAAGTAAAACCAAAATTCCAATGTCACCTGTTGGGAATAAATAGAAAAAATGCCCAGAGGTTGAAGATTTTAGTATTGGTCCTATGTTTGAGTTCTCCCACTCCCACAGGTCTCTCCCCTGACAGGGGAGGCCTTTTCCCAAGTCCTTGTTCAATAAAAACACAAACTGCACTCTTGGTTGTTCTCACTCTCCAGGTTGTTTATTATTTTCTCAGCAGCAATTTCTGCACCCCAGCCTTTACACCAGCTTGGCATGAGGGACAAAAGGCACCTAAAAGCCCCGAACACACAGAATCAAGCTTCTCTGAAAGACAATTCACCCAATTCTCACCAAGAACAGACATTATTTCTACTTTTCTACCAATAACTAACTAAATCTCTATTCATGTGACACTGCAGCAAATTGTGCCCAATGTTCCTGTGTCCCCAACACTGCAGAATGTGCAGGAGATGGAGAAGGAGGAAGAAGCCTGAAACCCACAAGGATCCTCCAGCTTGTCTCCATCTCCTTACCATGCTAACAAACCCAAAAATCTCAATTTCTCCCCCTGTGATCAATTCCATATTCTGCTACTCTCTAATTGACATTCTGGAAAGTTCTGTTTCATCCCAAAGCCTGGGAAGCCCTTTGCATGGATGAAGGTTAAAAAGAGGATTTGTCAGAGCGTTTGGATCCTTCCAAACCTGCAGAGGGATATTCTCTGCATTCTGGGTTCCAACAGTCCTACAGATGTGAATGTATAAAAGAAGGAATGACAAAATGTAATAAAAGAAGGAATGGCAGCATTCCAGGATTTGAAGAGGGAGGGGGGGGGGTACAAGGGAGTTGGAGAAGGGTCTTCATCAAGAACTGGAGTGATAGGACAAGGGGGAATGAGTTCAAAGTGACAGAGAGTAGGGTTAGATGGGATATTGGGAAGGAATTCCTCCCTGTGAGGGCAGTGAGGCCCTGGCACAGGACTGGTGAGGCTGTCCCTGTCCCCTGGCAGTGCCCAAGGCCAGGTTGGACAGTGGGGCTGGGAGCAGGACAGTGGGAGGTGTCCCTGCCATGGCAGGGGTGGCTCTGGATGGGATTTAAGATCCCTCCCAACCCAAACTCCTCTAAGATTCTGTGATTCTAAGGAATCACAAAATGAAGGGCTTTTTCATTTTAACACAGAGCATTGTCAGCTATACCTATATATATATATATATATAAATATATGTATCCTACCCAGATATACTTCAGGTTATATATAAGTATGATTAATCTATGCCTGGGAGCCTAAAGGCTACAGCAATGTTTTGGGATGTCTGGGATTTTTCATGCCCATGCTTTGAAATGCTAATAAAAATAGAAACCTACAGCAAAGAGAAGGGGTGCGTTCTGTGGAAAGCCTGAGGGAGAGCTCCAAGGAGCTTTACTGTGGACTGCACTGCACAGAGTATTGGAAAACATGACAGTGCATTTCTACACATAAATACAACAGATATTCCCAATAGAAGAGGATCTTAGAATCATAAAATGGTTTGGGTTAGAAGGAACATTGAAAAATAATTTGTTCCACCCCCAGCCATGAGCAGGGACACTTTCCACTCTCCCAGGCTGCTCCAAGCCCTATCCTTGGACATTTCCAGGGATGGGGATTAAAGCATTTATTTCCCTGCTGAGCAGGGCTCCCTGTGAAAGCTGAGAACGTGCCATGCTCAC
Source organism: Certhia americana (assembly GCA_018697195.1). Lineage (NCBI taxonomy): Eukaryota > Metazoa > Chordata > Aves > Passeriformes > Certhiidae > Certhia > Certhia americana. Next base: position 18,862,599 of record CM031868.1, on the reverse strand, counting down.
CACATTTGCTGCACTGCAGGTGCAGAACTGCTTTTATTATTTCTGGAATTTGTCTAATTTCCAGCACTGGCTTGTTGATAGGTTGGGCCAGTGCTGAACTGCTCGAGCAAGCGTCTCCAACAGCTCAGGGTGCTGAAAGCTGCTATTGCATCTGCACTAAGTGTCGAAAATAACCTGAATTGAGAGCTACTGAGCAAATTGTCAAGAGCTGAAAGCACAGTTAGAGTTTGGAGGCGTGAAGAACTCTCCAGAATGAGTAAGAAAATCAGGACAGATCAGCTGGATCTGTTGGCTTTGTAAAACCACTGCCGCTCTCCCGTGGAGTTCCTTTGCTAAAGGAGAATTTAGTGTTTCTCTCATCCAAAAGCAGCAGCCTCTGCTCTCTCTGAGCATTTCAGGTGGCTCTCCTTCTCACTGCCCTTGTCAGCTCATTCTGGGATTAGAAGATCCTGCTCCCTTTAGAAGATCCTGCTCCCTTTACACTCTGTTATCCTTTAAGAGCTGCTGTGCTCCGGCAGGACATTCCCTGCAGAGGTTAAAGCCTGCTCACGTTTAGCTGGGCTGGGGAAACACCCTGGGCCTCTGCTAAAATCAGCCCTAAGAGCAAATCCATTGTGCTTTGCACTGGAAGTTTAAAAGTCTTGGCTTTTGAGGGAATAAACGAGGCCAGAGTGTGCAAAGAGGGTGATGCCTGAGCCATGTAATCCATAAAACACATTTGGGATGAAATCAGATTGAAGATGTGGAGTAGCAAAAGATCCAATAGTCATAAAGGAGTCGACTTTCCCATGACTCTGCCCACCTTCCCAAGCTGGATTTCTGCACTGGTAGCTGATTCTGTCACTCTTCATTCACCTCTCCAACCTTTTCTCACGGAGGAGTCAATTGAGAGGCTGCCATTAAACGCAAAATATGGCTCTCATTATCTGGCCAGGTGCAGACACACATCTATCTCCCCCCCAAACTTCATTCTCTGCTGCTTGTTTATCTCCTGTATCGCTTTCTTTCTGCTCTTGTTTCCCTGTTTTATTTAAAAAGTAAAATGTAAAGAGCAGCTACTCTGTTATCCTCAGCCTTTGTCTGGGATCTAAATCAATGGAGCCCTGCTGGGCTGCTGCCTCTTCCACCACAACACCAATAACACAAATAACAATCACCCTGATGCTATCTCCTCACCCCTGCCTCACAGGAGAGGACACTTAGGAGCCAGTTGCATAACAGCAATAAACATGAGGGATCAGATAACAAATCTTCAAAGATACATCAATAATATATTTCAAATCACTGCTGCTCATGCAGGGTTACAGCAACAGGAACTGCTGGGGAAGGGGAATGCTCTGAAAATATCCATCATCTTTTACTGGCTGTGTAAATGTTTTGAAGATAGGCTGTAAAGCTGCATTAAGTTTACAATAAATTTCGAGGCTCCTAACCCATTACAAAGTGCCAAATGGTTCATCCACTGAGGCACCGGACTGCTGGTTAGGAAAGCTTTTAGGCTTTCTTCCCCAAACAGCAGCACTGCATTTCACTTTATTTCACTTTATTTCACTTTATTTCACTTTATTTCACTTTATCCCATGATTTTCACTGGCTGCCCAGTGACAGTCTGGGTTGGGAGAAGCAGAAAAGTCAGAAAAACAAAATTGCAGGAGAAATTCCAGATGCTGAGTGGAGTGAGTGAAGCAATAAATATTTGTAGTTCTAAGCTGTATTTTAAAAAAAGTGACTGAAAAATTATATTTTAAACTGTTTTTTTGTGAATATCTCCTCATGGAGAGTGGGAGATATGTGACAGAGCAGATAATTTGGCATTCCTGAGGGATTTAGAAGTGAGGTAAATGCAGATATCCATCCCCTTTGAGGAGCTGAGCCTTCTCTTATGCTGCTCCCTTGGTAATCTTAGCCAAGGTTTGCAAGGCTCTGCTGAAGGAAGCCAAGAAAGATGAAGGAGCTCATCCAGGTAATTCTATCCCAGGTTTTTCCCTCTGGAGGATGAGGTTTGGGGGATAAACTACAGGATGAACTTCAGACCAGCTTTATGCTGGACTCCCCAGGTGTTTGTCAAGGAAGAGAGCTCTGCACACTCCCACTGTGGTTGCTCTGGTGTTATTTATTAGTGTTCTTTAGTGAAATTTCATCATCTGCTCTGAAGCAGCTCCTCTGTCTTTGGGATGAAGGAACTTGTTCCTTCTGCTGGTAAGGACATATTTATTCCCTGGGAATCCTCACTTTCAGAGCTCATCCCCTCCCCACACCAAAACACACACAGGTTTTGAAAAGGTGTTTTTCAAAACCTCAGCGGACACTGCCCTGTGTGTCTTTGCAAGTGTGTGCAGGTTTACAGAGAGCTAATTAAAAGCAAACAGCTCTGTATTTAAGGAAGTTGAAGCTAATGGGTGTTTAAATCAGCTTTCCTAACATTGTCCCTGCAAGGTTGTGCCATTTAGAATGAAGTGGGCCAGGACTGAATCCCAGTTACAGAGGGGATTGTAGGATCAGAGAATGGGATGGGTTGGAAAGGACATTAAAGATCATCTCATCCCAACCTCCCTGGGGCTTACAAACGTAACCAGCAGCTTGATGGGGAATTATTTTTACAGTAAGCCCAGGGAGAGTGATTCAAAGCCTTGTATGGACACCAAACTTGTGAGCCACAGTTGGATAATTGACAATTCTGTGCATTTTGGCCTCCAGTGACCCCTTGCTGTCCCTTGTGGCTTTGGCCTGCAGAGAGCAGATATCCCAGGTTTCCAGGTGAATTTAGGAAATGCAAATGAGACGTTTGCCCATGAAAGGTTTTGCTGCCCTCTAAACCCTCCTTGAAATCTCAGCTCGTTTAGAAGGTCCAAGTTCTCATTATCTTGGCCATGCAAGGAGGAAGAGTGGATGGAGGCCTGGGATGTGATGGATTGCACCAGGAACAGTTGATCTGGGAGCACGGGTGAGGGAGAAATCCCTGAAAGCCCCTAATTTCACTTTCTGTTACTGCTGTTGGCCAATGGAGAGGACTCAACCAGCCCTGTCCAGTTTGGTGCTAACCAAGAGGCAGAGATATTCCATGAGCCTTCTTCCTGATGCTGAGAAATGAGCACCTCTACCAGTGAAAAATACTGGAAGAATTCATCTTTTCTGCACGTCACTTTCCCCCCTTTCTCAAAACTTTCCTATAAATCTATGATTTTTTTTAGACTGGAATTTCTGAAGCAACATTTACATGCTTGCCACTGACAAATATGAATAAGTGAGTTCAATTCCCCTTTTTAGGGTATCACACAATGCCCATTTTCCCTGAAGGTGAAGGTGCCCAGCACTGGTCAGAGGACACCCTCAATATTTCAGACTGGACACACCACCTTTCCAAAATCAATAGAAAAATTCCCAGAAGATTTACTGGCATTTAAACTATCCTCATAATGAGGGGCTTGATCCTAGAAGGTGTGAATTTTACCTTTGTGTTGCAAAAACTTTTTTGTTTGATTCAGGGAGCAAGTTTTGCACTTGGAGCTTGATTCAAAAATCTGCTGAAATTAATAAGCAGCTTTCTGTTGACCTTAGCAAGCTTTGGATTAGGCTTTGTGTGAAAAGCAGTCCACTGACTTAACCAAGGAATATTTATAAAGTTAAAGTCAAAGGAAACTTATAAAAGAAAAATCTCCCATTTCATGTAGTAGCAGTTTTAGTGCAAAAAATATAATAAAAAATCCTGCAACATTTTTCTCTTTATCATCATCTTTACAGGCTTCATGAACCTCGTCTAAAAGGTGCTCTAGGTAAAAAGTATTATCATTTTGATGAATGCCAGCCCTTTGACATGAGGAAGAAGCCTTTTATTCTCTGACAATGTCCCTGCCAAGCTAAGTAGAAGATGTAGGCAGAGAGCTGAGGGGAAACCCTGATGCTGATGAATCAGAGCTCCCTGCTGAGCAGCAGCCTGATGATCCCCACCATCTAAACAGTTTAGGACTTTTTCAGCAGGTTCAAGAATCAAGTTTGCCTTTTTGTCAGGTTTTGAAAGGCTTCAGGCTGAACCTGGCCCTGGCTCCTGGCAGAAGGAATGAAATCTGTTTGCCGTGTGTGACTCTCCCTGAGTTTCCACTCCCCAGACCTTGGAGCACAAATCCTTTCCTTGCCTTGTCTCAGGATCCTGCAGCAGGCTGTCATCACCCAGAGCTGCTGCCTGTGGGTGGGGAGTGAAGATGCAGACATGGAGTTCTCAGGAGCTGGGAACTTGCAAAGCTCATCAAGACCTCCAAAAGTCACTCAGAAAAGTCACTTTTGATTAAGCACTCACAGTGCTTTACATTCCCCATGAACTGGAAATGCTGCAGGGATGATCCCTGCCTTAATTTTGGGTGCACATTGGTGGCATCCAGAGAAATGGCAATATTGGGAAATATTAATCTCTGTGTTAAAACAGCCACAAAAGCCACACACACCACTTAGGTTTGATTTTTTGCTTTGCTTTTTGGTTAGCTGCATTTTTTTTGTTGTTTGCATTCAGTTCTATCCCTATAGAAAATAAAGTGTTCAGTTGTTTGTGACAGATTATTTGTAGCAATGTAGAGCCTGAAAGCTTTTACATCAAACTGGGGATTTGCTATGCCAGGCACTGAATAAACTAATTTTTCTATGAGGTAAAACCTTATATGTAGAGTCAAGTCAGAGAGAAAATCAGTTTCCATCCTATGTGTATAAAATACAATAACAATAAAATATTTCAGTATGGTTTGGGTTGGAAGGGACCTTAAAACTCATTCCATTCCACCCCTGCCACTAACTCAGGGTGCTCCAAGCTGGCCTTGGACACTTCCAGGGATCCAGGGACAGCCACAGCTGCTCTGGGCAACCTGTGCCATGGCCTGCCCAACCTCACAGGGAAAAATTTCTTTAAAATCTACTCTAAACTTACATATTGCTACCAAATAACATAAATCCCAATGTATTCTTGATTTTCCCCATGAGGAGGAGGAGTTGTCCTAGCCTGACAAGTTTACACTCTAAACAGGAATTAAAATATTTAGACTGTACACTCCAAATGAGAGTACTCCCCCCCTGTGAGATGGGACGCAAAGATCCAATGAATTTTCTAAAATAACAAACATCCCTGCAACTTAGAACAGGTTTCCTATTAAAAATATGTGGAAAATTACTTTTCTGTGCAGAGGTAATTGCCAATAGCTTAACTTCTGTTCAATCAGAAATAATTAGGAGAAGAAAAGTCACAAAACCAGATCCACCTGTGTGCTTGGTTCCACAACCAATCCCTTTGTGCCTGGGCTGATGCCTGGGGGCTGGATTGCCCCTTGGCAGAGCTGGGTGTTGTTTCCAGCAGTGTGGATTTCCCTGGGCTGCCAAGCCCAGTGCAGATTAGAGTTTGTTATTAAATATTTTGGCTGTTCTCTCCGTGTTCCTCGTTTCATTCCCAGTTCAGTACCATGTCACACACGCTATATTATTACTGACTTTAAAGCACACAACAAGATCAAGCCTTGAGAGGAGAGGAAAGTGGAAAATTGGCAGGAGAAATCACTTCTGCCTTCAGAGGCAGTGGCAGAAGCAGCTGCTGAGTGCATATTGTGCTAGGAGAGAGAGGCAGAAGCAATTGGAAGAGAAACTAATACAGAGATCACACAAGATCTGCAAAATTTAAGGAGCAAGGTACATCCAGTGGCCAGCTGCTGCTGAAAGCACAAACTGGAGCAGACAAGGTGAGGGAAGAGAGAGAGAGAGAGCTGAACACTTGAATCACTTCATGTGAGGAAGGCTTGAGATGCAGGTGCCAAAAGTGGGGATATTTGGGAAGCAGGAAATTGATTACGAAGAGATAAGAGTGTGTGAGCTTCAAAAAGGCACCGTGGGTACAAAATAAACAGGAATCACTGGTAGGGAATTGTGCCACAAAAGAGAATTTTCGGGAGGTAATGACTTCAAACTTCAAAGTCAAGGACAAAGACAAGGAAAGAGGGGGACAATTACAGCCATCAGGAAAAGCTCATTAGAGGAGCTTGGATGTGCAGGGCAGAATATTTAAATCTGAGGGGTTTGGCTTAGAGAACACTTGGTGGTTGTGATGTCTTAAGTTTTAGCTATTATATTTTTCAGACTCTGGGCTGTTTTGGTGGGCAGTTTGAGGTTTCATATTCAGTGTTACTGAGCTCTCTTCACAGAGCAGGGACACAAAACAATTCCTGCTCCAGTTTGATACCAAGGACAACTTTCAGGCCAAGAACAAAGCCAAGGGTGAAGGGAGAAGGCAAACCAAGGAGGATGGAGCTCCCTAAGCTGCAGCTGGAATTGCACAATGAACTCCAAGGTGCTGCTGGAGCAGAACTTCTCCAAGTGTGAGCCCTGGTGGCCGGGTGTCCATTCTGTGCCCATTTTGGGCTCCCCTTGGGTGTGTCCCAGCCGGGCTCTGGTGCTGCCCAGGTGTGTCCAGGGAGGCCTTGGAATAAATCCCCAATTTATCCTTCTGCTCTGTCTGGGTTCTGCTCCAGCTCAGCCTCCTGAAGGCACCAGTTGAACTTCAAAGAGTTATTGGCTCTTCTGAGAGGCTTGGGTGAAGTCACTGTGCCTGTGCATTTCCTCGTCCTCTCATCACCAACACCATGAAGCACAAACAATTCCAGCCATGATAAAAGAGAAGTATCTGCCCCAAGATTTGGGATATCTCTGCAAATATCTGCTTTAAATGTGCCCAACCCACCTTTTGCAGCCTCCCAGTGGGAATCCCAGAAATCCAACGGTGAGATGGGGCCCTCTAACCAAAGCAGTTGTCCTAAACAGCTGCTCAGCATCCCCAAAATTGCCAAATATAGGATTGATTGAAGAGCCTTGTGTCAACCTGAGGCAAAATATCAGGATATTGGGGAGCACAAGGACCACATGGGAGGATCAAAGCTGGTCATATTCCCACTAAAACAAGTGGGAAAACTGTGGGCAAAATATTTGCCCCCACAAAATCAGTGTTTACATTGTCACTGTTGCCTTTTAAAAATGCTTTAAGGAGCTTATTCCTACACCCCAAAACCTTTAAAATCTAATCAAAATTGCCAGTATTTAAATAACAATATAAAAACCAAATAAAAAATGTCTTGCCACGATTAAGTTACAGGTGTAGCAAATAACAACCCTGCAAATGTAGCAGAGAGGAAAAGTCAGCCAAATATTGTAAAGTGTTTTCTTCATGGTTTGTAATAATCCTTCCAGAAGCTCAAAATGTTTGCTTACCAAATATTCATTAGCTAATATTTGTACAGTGCCTTGGAAATGAAAAGCACTAAATATGTGCTAATTATAATTATAATTGCTTATTATTATCAAGCTCTTCCCTCTCTTTGTTCTGTGTGGCTGTGTCTAGGAGGAGGCACAGAGGTTGCTCCCCTGGAAGCATTTTGGCCTCTTCCAGGATGGAATTAAAAGCATTTGTGTCCTGGGAAAAAAAGGAAAGAGGAATAACCAGGACAGGCTTGCAGAAGGACGGGAAAAGGAGCAAAGATTTGGAGTGTCTCAGCTTCACTGGGGCTTTTTTGCTATATTTAGGTCTGCAAACCATATCCAATGTTTTATATATATATACACACATGTATTATGGTCTGTTTGGAAAACAGGAATTAGGATTGATGCCTGCTATTCCCAGGGAAACATGATGACCTTTTAAAGGCTGTTAAGGAGCCTCTTCTCACCTGACCCCACCAGGGAAGATGCAGTGAGAGATGCAGGGGCTGGACCCTCGAGCCTCCCCCTCACCACCTGCCCTGCCTGATGCAGCTCCTTCTCCAGGCCTTAATTCATTGTCACTTCCCTGTTTTCACGAATAATTCCATGTTTTGCTCCTTGGCAGTTCCCTATCTTCCCAAGTGATTCCACGTTGTGCTCCCTCCAGTTGAAGTTAAACTTTCCTCTCTCCACTGCCTGGCAGCCCCATCCCAGCTGCTCCCAGAACTTCTCCCCTCCTTCTTCCCCTCCTCAGGGATTTCTCTGCTGTCTGCTTTCCATGGGCTTTTCCTGGCACCAGCTTAATGAGCTGAACCTCGTATTTTTAATTTCTATGTTCGTATGCACTTCAAGACAGAACATATGCACTTCAAGAAAGAGGCCAGACCGACAGTGCTGGAAAACAAAGCTTCTTGCAGGATGGGGAGAAGTCAGAGAGTTTTTCCTGTGCTTCAGGCAAAACCTGAAAGCCTTGGGAGGAGATTTCCCTTCCTGTCTTCAGGTACAGGCAGTGTCACTCGTTTCACTGCTGGAATTCTGGCAGGAGGAGGGGGTTCCCTGGGTTTCCCTTCTTTCTAAAGGATAATAAAAGATCTTTTCTCTGCACACACCTGTAGAGCTCTTTCTGTCTTGTCTGGCACGGAGTGACACCAGAGCAACACCTCCTATAAAGAACTTCCCAAAGGAGCTGCTAATTATTAACGCAGAGAATTCCAAAAGAGAGGGAAAACTGCATTTCCCAGCAAGAACTTTTAATGAGAATGCCATTAAGGCAATCAGCCTGCAAAGCACAGGGTGAGTTGTAAGGAAACCTTTGCGTTTGTTCATTCCCTGCTGAGAATTCTCAGGGGTTTTTTTGGGTGGATCTCCCCAAATTATGGTTCAGCAGAATGCTGCCAGAGGCTGGTGAGCTGGCAGCATGTGGAAAAGGGGGTTTGGATGCTCTGAGAACCAGCAGAGCAGGGAAATGTGGGATTAAAATTGTGATCTGTGTAGAGATATGAATTGAGAGCAATGGAGAACCTTCCAGCACTCACCTGCTGTACCTGCACCAGGGTCCTGCTGGTGGCTTTGGGGTCAGGGACACTCTAGACCCAGGCCAATGTCACTCTAGACCAAAAACAATTGGCTGAACGTGACCTTGGAGCTCTTTTCCAACCTAAATAATTCTCTGACACCAGAAGTGACACAGCCCTTTGGCAAGCCCCATAAATCCAGGATGGGAGCCTGTAGCAAATGCAGCTTATCCAAAAGGGGTTGTTGAAAATATCAACATTCTAGTTTCTAAACTGCTTTCTTGAAAACTCCAGAACCACTCAGGGAATTATTACCAACAAATTGTAGGTTTTTTGTTTTTTGTTTTTTTTTTGTAGAAACTCAGCAAACATATTTGAATTAAAAAAGAGAAATATTTAGACATTTGCTGTCTAATCAGCATATCATTCCCAGTATTTTACAGTGTTAAATATTTGCCTTAAGTGTGTTTTTCATTATTATTTGTTTCTTTTCAATGAGAACAATGACCAAGATTGGTTTTAAGAACAACACTACATTTAAAATCAAGTGTTAAGTTATGGTGGCATCACCTTGAGGAATTTAACATCCACAAGACCTGCAGAGGTAAAAATCTATTTATGAACTTGAGAACGAGGAGAAAATAAAAAAAAGTCATTGTGGGAAAAATAAATCAACACACAGAGGCTGAGATTACAGGAAATTAAATAAGAGGAGTGCCTGGTATTTTGATAATCTGGGGGGTTTTATCCTGGCTTTCCAACCAAGGTAGAATTTCCAAATGAAAAAAAAACAGGAGCTGGCTTTATGCCCTCCCTACTTGAAAGGTTTAAACACTCTATTTGTGAGACACTTGTTATTAATTTATTTGCTCGTAGCTGGATGAATACTGAATGTTTTACAGTAAAAAAGGTCCCTGCTGGTTGCTGGGTTTTGCCAGGTTGGGAACGACAAAATTTCTTTCTATTTTCTGCTGTTCTTGGGAGATCTCGCTGAGTGAAAAAAGAAAAAAACAAACCAAAACAAAAAAGCTTTCACCCCTCACAAAGTGATTTCTCTTATTAATATTTCACAAGGCAGGTCAGAGGATTATGAACCTCCTCTCACCGAGGTATTGAACAAATATTTTAAGAAGCGTGGTGGTTTTGCCAAACAGAACTTAAACTGATGGATGGCTTAATCTGAGCCCAGCTGGGGCAAGGGATGGAAACAGAACCACCCTGGGCTGGGTAGGAATGATGGAACAGAGAGCAAATGGATGGAGAAAGCTGGAAAACCCAGAGGGAATCTTTGCTTTTAGATAAATACCGTGTAAAGGAAGGAGGAAACCTGAAAATATTAGCCCTAAAACCTGGATGTCTTTCTTGGCAGCCACTGAGGAGTCCTATTCAGAATAAATGAGGCATTAAAGTATGTAGTGAATGTCAACTCTCCTGTTTGTTTTCTTAAGAACTCAGATGTTTCTCTCTTTTTATCATCTTTAACAGCTGGATGATGTTTTCCATGTGGGTAGAGAAGTCCAAAGAAGCAAGTCCAAGGGTTTTTGTCATTCCCAAGACAAGTTTTTGTTGGCAAAGGAGGTGCTAACCTTCTGTCAGTGGCTTCACCCTGTACTTTTTGACTCATAAGTGGCAATAATTAAAGGAAAAAAAGTCTTGAGAGAAGAAATCTGAAAGTGGGACTTAGAGAAGGTAAAAGACACACAAGAAAAAAAAAGTAAAAACAAAAAACAAGGCTTTATTTTTAATTTTTCTTGTAATGCATGAAAGGAAAGCAACAAGGAAATACAGCAGGGATATTACCAGAGGAATTGAATATAAATAATAAAAAAGAAGCGTTGTTGCTGGTGGAGCTTTACCTGGGGTGGGTTTCGAATTGGTCATCCCAGAATTTCTCTTGGATAATACAATGCCATTTGAAAAAGAGCAGTTTTAGCAGAGTAATGCTAAGTCAGAGATCCTGGCTAACAAGGAAAAGCTAAGAAAATTAATTTCATCCTCACTGCCAGTAAGAAAAAAGAAAAGTCCATAATAACTTAATTAAGTGGTTATAAATAAATGATGAGGAAAGTGTACATGAGCAGTCCTCATGTTCTTATCACATTGGCACCAAAACTCCAGTGGGAAAAGTGCCTTCCATGCAGGCACCTGAAGCAGTGCAAGGAGAATATAAAAAATTCAGAGCAACTGAATTGAAAGCATCTGTCTCTCTGCATGGACCTTTTACAGTTGTCACAATTCTCTGCATTTCCTTCCAAAACTAAAATCCCCTTTGCAATAGAGCTTTTCCCCTCGTCCTCATGGTGAGGGACAAATTTGTCTTGAAAATCAGAATTATCCAATGTGAGGGAAGTAAGAAGAAATTCAGAGATCTTTGAAGAGCAGGCTGAAATATTCCTGATTATTTTTTCCCTCGAACTTCTGGGGTATTTTGGTGTGATGTCACACCTGAGCTAGGCAAGTAGACTGGGAATAGTTAAATTTAGGGGGGGGAAACCCTCATGAAACTCTCTAAGAAGTTTTGCAGGTGGGAATGACAGTCACAGCTGATGCCTGAGGAGCCTCCCTGGAGCAGAGGCTGGACAAAGATAAAGGAATAAAGCAGGGATTTGTTAAAAAAGCTTCAAAGGAGACACCTTGGGCAGTGCAACAGCCCAAGATTGACCCAAGAGGGACCCTGAGTCAGGAGTTCTCACACTTTTATCAGTTCTGGTCCATTTCCACATTGGGGTTCAATGTCCAATTCCAGCTCCAGGTTCTGCAGTCCCACCCTCCCAGGTTCTCTCCTCAGTTCTCTGCTGTTTGCACTTTTTGGGCCCAAAGCTGCAGAGCTGTCCTTGGTTCTGGGGCTGGGGAAGGATTGTTCTGTGTGCCTGAGCTGTGAGCAGAGCTCACTGACACTTTGTGTGGAGTTCAGAGTCACGCATTAGGGCAGCACAGAGTCTGGAAAATATAAAAATTAAAACTTAAGGCATCACAACCCTGTTGCGAAGTGGTTGCTTTGTTATCACATCAGACACTTGAGTGTGTCCCCAAGAGTGAGTGATCCCCAAACTCTCCATCAGATGCCAGAGCAGACGAGAGGCTCCAGGAGCTCATCCCCAGCAAAGCCCTGGTCCTGAGCTGAGGATTTCACCTCAGCTCCAGCAGCTGTTCCCAGCCCAGCCTCTCAAGGAATGTTTTCCTACATGGGAACCACGCTCTCATCTCATCAATGCTCCACATTTGATGGGCAGGGGCTGAGGGGGGAGCAGGAATCCCACGGGAATGGCTGTCCTGCCATGTCCCGAATCCCCACACACTGGGGGAGGACCAGCAAAGCCAGCACAGGGCATCCCACACTCAAAGAATGGGGAAAAAAAAGGAATCAACCCTGTCAGCAGAGGATCCCTGCATCCTGAGCAATCATTATCCCTGGCACAGGCACTTTCTGTGCCTCTCACACCCGAGTTCAAAGGCTCAGCTGTAAAACCAGGAGCCAGCACTGAAGTGGAGCAGATTAGAGAGTGGGAGCTGTGCAGGAAATGGTTTCATCTGTGTTTTAAATGGAAAGTTAAAGATTCCCAGCCACTGGCTTCACTAAGAAAGCAATTATTGGAACTGCACCACCTCCCCTGGTTGCTCTGAGCTGACCAGTCCAAGGATATTGAGTCTTAGGATAAGGAATTACACACTCGCTTTGGAAGAGATGAAATACCTCCCATGCAGCCACTTCTGTGCCTTTAAAAAGTGTTAGTTAACAATTAAAAGAAGCTCGTGTCTCCTGATTTTCTCCATTTCTAAAGGATTGAAAAGGTAGCTTGGGGACTCTTGGAAAATTCCGCTCAGTTGGTCCTTAGCAAAAATAAAGGAAAAAAAAAAAAAGAAACACCATTAATTGATTAAATTTAATCTAAAATTCATGCAGAAAGTTGATTTGTTCACTAGATGAGGTCCTATTTCTGAAGCCTCCAGTAAAAATGAGTAACTGCAGCTCAGCTCATCTTTATTTCATTGACTTCTGCCTGGACTGTCTCACTGCACTACTTTTAGTCGTATGGACTTGTCCTTCTCCCTGCACAGTGCTACTCAAAAAAATCTTGATTTTCTAAGGTAAATTGTGCTTTGCTGACCTGGGAGCTGACCTTGCTGTGCTTTCAGCCACACCTCCAGAAAGCATTTAGTGGTGGTTCCACCCTTAGGGGGAAAGTCAGCAGCAATGAGGTCACTTGCCTTTTGATTCGAGAATCAGAAAATCATAGACTGGTTTTAAATTTTAAAGTGCCACCTTTGTCACTGTCTCTCAGAGGAATTTTTGGATGTGGGTGTATGTGAGGTCACAGAAATCTGGTTTTTGGAGACTTCTGAGTTGTTATACCAGTGATTATTTGGACTTGTTATGGTTGCCATACGCGAAGTCCACAGGTGCTACAGCTAAGTTTAGTTGGCCTTTAAAAAAAAATTAAAAAATAGTCCTATAAAAATGATTGGGAATCTGGTCCATCCATTCAGAAATGTGTTGTTTGGAGTGGGGATTTTTGGTGGGTTTTGGGGGTTTTTTTAGTTGTTTATAATTTCTTTTTAACAGTTTAAGATTAAAAACCATTGGAACTAACCAAAACAATTCTCCTGGAGCCAATCTGGGAGTGGTGAAAACACCAAGGATCCGTTCCCAACTGCATTCCCAGAGGAACACCAGCCCCAGCTCTCCCCACTGCACCTTCAGTGACAAACTCCACTTTTCTCCAGGAGCATCCCTGCCCCAGAGCCACATCTGCCACTGGGACTGCAGCCACCATGGGATGGCACTGCCACCAACCCCTGACCCACAGGGGACAGCTGCCAGCCTGACTCTGGCACTGGGGTGGGGTTTGTTTGTTTGTTTTTCTCCTTTGTTATACTGCATGTGTTTTGGTTTTATTGTTTCTTTTAGTTCCCCAATAAAGAACTGTTATTCCTATCCCCATATCTTTGCCTGAGAGCCCCTGAATTTCAAAATTATAATAATTGGGAGGGAGGGGGTTTGCATTCTCCATTCCAAGGGAGGTTCCTGCTTTCCTCAGCACACACCTGGAGTTCAAACCACGACAGGATCTCCTGCAGCTGGGGCCAGATTCCCATTCCCCCCAGGCTGCACCAGTTGTTCCTGCCCAAACCCCCCTCCTGGCCCAGGAGCTGCCCAGTCTCTCCCTCTCAGCTCTAAATCTTCTGCAACACCCCAGGTTTGAGTTGGGATCAGGGTGTTTTGTCTTGAGCAGAAGAAAATGTGTTGAGATGGGCTTTTCCTTTTGGCTGCCCAGCAGACCCCATTTATTTTGCTTTTGGAGAGGTGCTCTGTAAAGACTGCAAAAGTAATTTAAGGCTCCTGAGACTTTTCTTTTGTGTGCTGTTGGAAAGGGAAAGTATTGACTTGTGCAAACAAAGAGGGAATGAGCTGCGTGATGCTTCCCTCACACCCCTGCCCCTCTTTCCTGCTCCATATCCCCCTGTTATCTTTGTCTCAATTTTATCTGTTTGGGTGCTCTCATGTTTAATCTCCAAATCGAAAAATAAATGGCAAAACAATGTCAGTTCCAGGGGAATTAATGCTGCTTCCAGAGAGGTTTCCTCTCATTCTTTCCAAGTGTTATTGACTGACTTAACTACAGCTCTGTTTGTATTTGAGTGCCAGGGGAGGTTTGTTATAACCCAGATCTCCTTGTCTCCATCTTTTTGATGGGCAACTCCTAAAAACGTTCCCATAAAATGGTTATTTCCTGCTTTTCCACTGGCAGGACTACACAGCAAGGTTGGAGCTGAAAAAGGCAAAATTAAAAGCTCTGATTGGCAGGATTTGCTTCCATGGGGTTCCACTGGCTGGCAAGCAGACCTGCTACTATTTCTTCACTGTGAGTCCTAAATACCTCTGTAAATAGCAATATTTGTAAGGATTCTCAGTCAGAACAAAGAGCAAAGGAATTAAAAATGGGCTGCTGCCAAAAAATCCAAATTGGAGCCCGACCCAGGGGCTGTACACATACATATGATTGGAATCCAGTTCACTAAAACTCACAAAGCTTGGCTATAAAATTCACTGATTATCACTTCTCCTGTGTTCAAAAAAAGATAACCAAAGTATTTTTTGAAGGGAAGCTGATTTCCTGAATTTTACATAAATATTAGAACAGAGATTTTTCATTGAGCTGTTGCTGTGATTTCTGATCTGGCAATATGTAAATAAAATATGTAAATAAAATATATAAATAAAATACATAAATAATACAATAAAATAATATACAAAATAATATATATAAATAAAATATACGGAGACCTTGCAAAAGTATTAAATTATGGAGACCTATTAAATATTTGTGACAATGATAGTGTGAACTGAAATTACATATTTGTCCTCCAGGTTTTGACATAAATGAACAAATTATATGTAAGGGCAGCAATCTTATTTAACCCTTGAGAAACACGGATCTGACAATTTTCTTATCTATTTTATCCCTGAGGTTTAACAGGAAAATGAAGGAGTGTTTTGGATGCCTTGCCCTCATCTGAAATGTTGTGGCAGGTAGGGCTGAAGACAAAATTCTTTCCCCCCCCCCCATTTCCACCCCTTTGGTGGCTGCACTTCAGGGATGGCCCAAAATTCCTTGAAAATAATAAATAATAAATAATATCTCACAATTCCATGGCTCTCCTCCAACGCTCGTTACAATTAGCACAAAAGAATATTATCCCCGTTTAATCCATGTGGGAACTGAGACCAAAAAGCTCAGATCTTTCTATGTGAGCTAATTAGTCTGAATGAATCATTATGTGCAGCATTTATAGATATCTACACCTATATATATATATATATATATATATAATTATTATAAATATTTGGGTTTAAATGTTTCATAGTGCTTTTGCACAGTGCTGAATCCTGTTTGCAGGGCGTTTCCTGGGAAAATTTATTTGCTTTTCTTTGGATTCTCCTGGTTCAAAGACAACTAATCACGAGCTGGAGAAATCCCTCCTTAACCTCAAGGCCCTCCAATATTATTTCCAATATTATTTCCAAGATGATTTTCCCTTCCCACTTCCTGCCATAGGTGAACTGAATTAACAGAGATGCCTCAAATCCTTAATTTCAGGATGCAGGTGTTTCTTTTTAGGAGCTCACATATTCATATCAGCATTCTAAAGATGAAAGTGAGACATGAAAAATTTTCCTCTTTTTTTTTTTTTTTTTTTTTTTTTTTTTGGTCTCATTTCCCAAGATTTCATCCCACTTGGGAGGTTCCTGACTCACAATAATTCACAGCCCCCTGCCTGAAAGGGACACACTCAGGTAAGAAGAACAAAGGATTCCGAATAAAGAAGGTGTATAAAATCCATTTCCTTTTC
The DNA here is from genome assembly GCA_018697195.1 of Certhia americana. Taxonomy (NCBI): domain Eukaryota; kingdom Metazoa; phylum Chordata; class Aves; order Passeriformes; family Certhiidae; genus Certhia; species Certhia americana. The sequence goes on along the minus strand of CM031868.1, from coordinate 18,846,514 downwards.
TTTTAATTAATTGGCATAAAATTGATGTAGAGTTTAAAGACTGAAGCAATGTAATGTGCCAGAATTAATAGATGCAATCAGATAATTACTGCTTCTTAATGAATATTAGGATATCAAATATTCAGGCCTTGAAGTTCGCTTTGTTTCTTTCATCCTCTTGTAACATTTTAATTTTGGCTGTGTGTAAACTCAGTGGAATGCAGTGAGGCACAGCGAGCTGGGAGGTAGATTAGGGATATCACCCTGAAATCTGAGCAAGCTTTGGGCAGAATTTAGGACTAGAATTAGAACTAATAACTGCAGGAATTTGTTCTGCTATCTGAGAGATTCCAGTCCCACTTTCAGGCCAAATATATATATTTATAGATAGATAAGAATAGATATAGAAAATACATATTTAAAAATTGAATATAAATATAAATATAAATATAAATATAAATATAAATATAAATATAAATATAAATATAAATATAAATATAAATATAAATATAAATATAAATATATATTCGTGTCTTGGGCCTGCCAGGGCTCAGTACAATTTTTCTGGTGATTTGTCAAAATCCTCACCCTGTGCCTTATTAAGGCTCTAATTAATCCTCCTTGCCAGCCCCAAAAAATCTTTACATAACTTGTTTTCAACTCTCAACTCTGTGTACAGAAGACCCCGTAATGATTTTGCACAGCTCAATATTGGACTTTCTTAAAATCACAGAACTAAAAATTGTTTGCGGGGAAAATGTAACATTTATTCTCTCGGTGTAACTGCACCATCGTTTCCTCCACTATGAATTTGCATTAGTAATTAACAGTTTTATGTATTTAAAGTGCTTAAACAGAGCAGATCTATGGTTACCGACTTCTGGGTAAGCAGCGTCGAGGTTTTATTAACTTATAATTATCAAATTAGCTTTACCCATTTTTTCAGTCAATTTACCACTGAAGGATTCATGAATAATAGAAGAAGAACAGGAATAATTTCAGGTTCTCCTTGAATTTTTGTTCTTCAGCTGGGTTCTAACCACTGGATTGCAGACTACAATGGTGTAAATAGGAGACAAAATCACAGATCTTGCTATTCTGGGATAATTCTCTTTTTCCTACCTCTCCCCTATCTTTTATTCCTCCTCTTAGACACAACAAAAAAAAAAAGAAAGAGGAGGAAAAGGAGTAAAACATAGCAGAAGCTGGGATGAGAAGAAGAAAGCAGAAATTCAGTGTTGTCCTGGCTAAAATGAGCATGGCAATATGGAAATATTGATGTGTCCATTTCCTGGCCTTTCTCTTGGCCGTGTTACACTGCAGAAGTCAGGCTTGGGAGGGTTAAAATATCAGGGGCAGTCACATTCAGAGAATTCCAACTCCTGCACAAAAATTTAGCCATCACTCCTTCCAGCTGGATGAATGACTGTGGGATTCCAGTAAAAATCAGATATCTAGGAATAATTACAACCATTCCTTGGCTGCTTGGGATAAAGAAACAACTGTCTAAGGAATCCCAGCATTTATATTCCAGCTCCTCAGTGGAAGGGATGGGATCTGAGGGGTGTCCAAAATCACCTGCAGGTTTCTCCCTATTTTCCTGTTACCTGGTTGATCCCTGCAGGCCAAGCAAATGCAATCAGTGTGTCTGACCCTGGGGAATTTGCCAGGAATCTCCCATCACATGTAGAGAAATGATGATTTCCAGCACACAGGACATTCACTATCTTCCCTTTTGGATGTGTTGGGGGTTTTTTTGTTTGTTTTTTTTTTTTGTTTTTTTTGCCTGTAACACCCAATGGATGAGACCAGTTGGGAAATATCGCCACAAAATTCCTTCACCTAAGCTTCCCTTCCAACACATCCTGAGACCATTTCAACCCCACCATCTCACAAAGTGGCCTTAGGGATAATCCAGTTAATTAGCAGGAGGGAAATGTTGTAGGACTGGTCCTTGATTACTGTCAGTAACCCATAATCCCTCAATCCCACATCCTCTCTTTCATGATATCCATATTTTACTAATTCACTTCGAACCCCAAAGGAACGTGAATGTTAGTGTTTGATGAATCCTTAATTGCCCGTGGGTGAGATTTGGCAAGAGTGGCAGTTCATTTCTAGGACAGAAGAACAAGTTTGTCATCCTCCCCTCTTTTAGGGTGTGAAACATTCAGAATTATGCTGATTCTTTCTGTAAATGATTACAATGATTGTCTCCTGTGACAGCAAGGCATGATTGATCTGGAAGGATGACTGTGTAGATGAAAAAAGGTGCAGAAGGGAAAAAAAGAGATTGTAATTACCAATATTGTGTTCTGTGGGTGCTAAATAATTGCTTCACGTGGAGAGAAACCCACCAGGCATTTAAACCATGGGGTAATTTTGGTTGAAAGGGTTCATCTGTCCATCCCCAGCCCCCAGAGAGGGGCCAGCTTGAGTTTGGGCTGAATTCTGATCATTTTGAGCTGCAGAATATTCATATTCCCTCCAGGCAGCCTGTCCTAGTGGCCAATGCCCTCATTGCAAAGGTTGGTTTTCCCCCTAAGATTTAACAAGCATTTCCCTGGGGCTTTTTTTTAGCTTCCTTTTGGGTCTGTGCCTCCAGGAAAGAAATCTGCCCTTGTCCTCTCTGGTGTCACTCATCAGGCAGCAGCTGCTGGGCCAAATCTTCTGCAAGAAACTCAAATTGGGGCACTCAGGAGCTGCCACCAAGGGCAGGTGAAAAAGTGGCCACTCCAAAATGACCACTGGCTGCTTCTACAGAGCCTGCACCTGGCCAGGTTTTCTCTTAAAAGGGATGGAAAAGAAGAACAGTCCATGAAAAAGAGATTTCCCCAAATATTGAGTGTTTGGGAAAAGAGAATAGTGGAAGGAAAAAGGGGGAAAAGAGGAAAGAAATATAAGAAACACCTTTTTTATACTTCCAGAAACTTCTAATCCTCACTGACATTTTTGATTACTATCTCAACTTTTCTTATCTGAACTTTGTACCCTTGAAACATTCGATAAACCGAGTTTAGCAATTTTCTTTCAGAGAGAGGGAGGTTGTGTCATAACACAATGTTATATAACGATTAAAACCTTGGGAAAAAAAAAAAATACATGGAACTGGAAAGAGCCCAGCTTTCAGCTGCATCCTTGGAGCTTATCTATAACAAACACAGAGCTGTAATAAAAATGAACTGGATGGGGATGCATGAGTAAGCTCTTCAGATGTAGCAAACTGACTTGTGAAAAGAGGAAAATACAGTGGTGCTCAGGAAAAAACAGGGCTTTCTTCTCCTCATAACTTCAATGTTGGTGCAGGAGATGGAAAGCTACTGACACAAATGTATTCCCAGCATTGTAATTTAAATAACACATCTGCACTGCAAGGCTGTATCTCCATAGACATAACCAGCACCAGTGCTTTGCTGATATCAGTCACAGGCAATGAAAAGGACTGGGCTGAAAGCATCATTTATTTTCTTTAAAGCTGAACAATGAGGGGCTATTTATGCTGTAAGAACTATGGAAGAGATGTCTTGGGAGCGAAAGTTGCCTGTGAGCAAAATTCTCATTGAAGTCGCGAGCGGATTGTTTGGATTGGAAGAACATTTGTGCTTTGGAGCTGCCTGCTCCCCTCTCCTGGCAGGCCTGGGCTCTCCTGCCCTGAGGAAAGTGTCCCCTCCCTGCCCCATCCTGCTCTCACAGCTCATCTCCTGTGCCAACACATGAGTTGGCAGTTTTTGTCAGCAGACATCGTGATTTTCCCATTTGCTGTTGTGATTTTCCCATTTTCCCATCTATTTTTGAAGCTTTTCAGTCTTGTTTTGTTCCCCTTAATTGCATGGCATGCTGAGCTTGCAATTAATAGCCAGGAGTGCCCAGAGCATCTGACTGGGGAGTCTTATCAAACAAATAAATACAAAATTAGATGCAGAAACAATGACCTGTTGTAAATATTTGTTTGGGTTGTTTTGTTTTTTGGTTTTTTTTTAATTTCCTTATGCATGTGGCTGTGGAGGCAGAAGGATCCGAAAAAATGCTGCCACATTCCTTTGACACTTTTAAAAGATGAGTCCTAAAGGACCTGAGAGGGAATTGAGAAGAACAAGGCAGAGTGTTAAACCTGATCTTCCCAGATGCATTTGTGCAGCAACAATCTGTACTCAAAAGTTCTGTTTTCAGATGTAACCTTTTAAACCATTTTTCTGTGGACTTCAATCCCAAATCACTCTCGAGAATGCTTTTATCAGCTAATTTGGATTACAACAGCTCCTACTAGAGCAGAAGAGTTGCTATATTTTCCCTGATTGTTTTTATCCAGCTTTCCCTCTGCTGCACTGAGCAGGCAGGGGACAGAAAAGGACTCAGCCCCTACTGAGAACGACAAAATTCTCCCCAGGGAATTAAGGGTGGGTGGCACAAATGGAACGTGGGCTGTACCATGCTTGTAGTGCATGGTACATCCATGACTCTTGTGGAGAGCAGCAGGAGCCCAGTCTGACCAGAGCTGATTGTGTCAGAGCAGTGCTGAACCCCCCAGAGCAAACTGGGCACTAATCAGGGGCGTGGGGAAGGTTGGTGTGTCCTGGCTTGCCAAAAAGAAGGTAAACAAGCCTGCTCAGAGACACTCAGAGCTCCTCTTCCCTCAGCTCCTTGGATTTCAGCCCTTTCAGAAAGGTGCAGATGCTCAGGTGTGTTCCAGTTTCCCTATGCCCGTATTTTTGGACAAGAATGATGTTCTTTACAGGACTTCCCTTTCTTGCAGAAGTGAAAATAAGAAAACAAGTGCCTGTGAGCAGCAGCCTGAAGGACAGAGAATTTTCTGATGAGTGGAAGCCTGTGCTGACTCCTGGGGCATTTGCTTTCATTATGGAGAAAAGGGCTGCCTCCAAATATTAATATAAAAAAATAAAATTATAGATATGAAGGGCCGGGGGTGATTTCCAAAAGTGAAAAGCACAAGGTCATGGAAGTGGTCTAAGGACTGGTCCTTGATTACTGTCAGTAACCCATAATCCCACAATCCCTCATCCCATCTTTCATGACATCCATATTTTATTAATTCACTTTGAACCCCAAAGGTCTAAGGAACAGAAGAATCAGGAAATGTCTGTCCTTCATTTCTTCTCAGGTAAAAAGAACTCAAAGAACTTCACCAGAACATGAACACCTCAGATGCCAATGTGGCTTCAATACAAGAAAATAACTGCAGTTGGAAATTCAATATTCATTTAAATTAATGGGTAGAAATCAAACTGCTCTATGTTTACAACATCAACAGGTCCTAAAATTCCCTCTGATTGCCTTCCAAACATTTCTTCTTTCTTTGGAGCATCTTCTCCACACACACTCCACCCTGTTCCTTGGAAGAAAAACACTGCAGGAAAAGAGAGAGGGGATAAAGGATTCTGTTGGAACCCAGAATGCTGAGATTAATTCTCTGCATGTTTTGAAGGACCCAAACCCTCTGACAAACACTGCTTTTAACCTTCAGCCATGGAAAGGGCTGCCCAGGCTCTGGGATGGAACAGAACTTTCCAGAATGTCAATTAGATAGCAGCAGAATATGGAATTGATCACAGGGGGAGAAATTGAGATATTTGGGTTTGTTAGCATGGTAAGGAGATGGAGACAAGCTGGAGGATCCCTGTGGGTTTCAGGCTTCTTCCTCCTTCTCCATCTCCTGCACATTCTGCAGTGTTGGGGACACAGGAACATTGGGCACAATTTGCCACAGTGTCACGAGAATAGAGATTGAGTTGGTTCTTGGTAGAAAAGTAGAAGTAATGTCTGTTCTTGGTGAGAATTGGGTGAATTCTCTTGAAGAGAACCTTGATTCTGTGTGTTTGGGGCTTTTTGGTGCCTTTTGTCCCTCATGCCAAGCTGGTGTAAAGCCTGGTGTGCAGAAATTGCTGCTCAGAAAATAATAACCAACCTGGAGAGTGAGAACAACCAAGAGTGCAGTTTGCCTTTTTACTGAACAAGGATTTGGAAAAAGACCTCCCCTGTCAGGGAGAGACTTGTGGGAGTGGGAGAACTGCCACAGATTCCAATCCTTGCCCTCAAATACTGCCAGGGAGGAGAAGAGGCAGTGCCATTGCTCGGTGGCATCTGAGGTGGCATCAGGAGATCAGCCTCACCCTAGTGCCAGAGGAACCAGGCTGAGGAGCTGCCAGGAGAGGGAGGTGTAGGAAGGGAACAGAGAACAGGAATTATGAGCAAAGGTGCATGGAAAGGTGAAATGAAACCCTTCAGCAGTGGGAGGAAGGGGCAATAGAGGTCCAGACTGACCCAGGCAGCTGAGGGTGGGAGAAATGGTTGGAAGAGTGCAGGAGAACGAGATGGGGCATGGAAAGTGCAGTGAGAGGAAGTCATTAAGCAGACAGCTACCTCCAGCATTTGTTTATCTGTCTCTATTGCTGTTTACCTTGTTTATTAGGATTATAAACTCCAGAGGCCAGGCCAGCTCTGGAGTGACTGCGCTGTATTTCTCCCAACACAAGCTCAGCTCCTGATTACAATGCTCCTCTGGGGTGCTACTCTAGGCAAATAATATAATAAATAATGGAAATGGACCCAGGAGGAAACTTAGATGTTAACTGTGTAGAAACAGGAAACCTGAGGCTTCATTGCTGTATAAATTTAATGTTGGGTTTAAAGCTCCTGCTGTTTGATGGGTGGGGTTTTAGAAACCTGAGCAGGAATTCACTTTTCAAATGAAAGGCACTGAGATTCCATCCTGGCTGCTGCTGCATTAGCACCAGCTCCGTCTCTTCAAATGCTTCCTGCTGGTTCTCCTAGAGCACAGGAAGCAATGTTCTGGTGATTAAGCAGCAGTATCATTATGAAAAGCCAAATGAATAATCATTGTGTTAATGAACTTTATCTTAGAAAAGATTAGGGTTTTTTTTAATGTTAAGCCTCTTTCTGTATGAAAGAGGAAATGCACTCTCATTTCATTTAATCAACCCTGAGATGCTCATGATCTATACAATTTAATTTTCTGTCTGCACGTATTCTTCCACATCTGCATCTCCAGTTGCTTAAATGATGGCATCAAATCCCATTAATACAGAGATGATGCAAGTCCCTGAGTGCACAGAGAGGTTTGGCTCTGGCTGCCAGGTTACTATTGCACAATGATCTCCCTGAAGAGATTTCCAGAGGTCAGAGGTTCCCAGACCACTGCTTTGTGGAAAGCTGGTAAGTAATGATGGGGAAAATCAAATATATTTGGGACATAAAACAATAAAAGGTGAAAAACACTTCTTAAGGAAAAAGATTGAGAAAGCTAAGTGTTGGAACCACAAAAATACAGAGGGAAAATGATGATTTGGTGAGATCCTGCCCTCAGTCTGAGAGTCACCATCAATTCTTTCTTTTGCCTGGGAAGAGCTAAACCTCATTCCTCAGGGGAACAGGACAACCCGCTCTACAAGGAGTTTTGGGGTGAGGTATTCAGCTCTTGGCTCTATTTGTGCATGTCTGGCATCTTCTTAAAGAAGGGAAAGGAAGTTGTGAGTGACAGAGACGTGCTGCAGCAATAAGAAGGGATGGGTTGTGTTCAGAATCTACCAGCCACAGTTTTCAGCTCATTTCTGTGAAGTTCCTGTTCAAACCATGTCCTCTGCTCCTCGGACAATCCTGATCCAAGAGGGACCCAAAGAGAAAAGTCCTTCCCTGGACCATGCTATGGCTGGATGGGAAGCCAAGCCTGACCACACCTAACTGAGAATCACAGGGTGTGGAAAGGAGAGAAAGAAAAGACATTTTATCAATATGCAGGGCCTGGGGTAATTTCCAAAAGCGAAAAGCACATGGTCATGGAAGTGCTGTAAGGAATAGAAGAATCCAGCAAATGTTTGTCCTTCATTTCCTGATGAAAAGAACCCAAAGAACTTCACCAGAACACGAACCCCTCAGATTCCAATGTGGCTTCAATACAAGAAAACAGTAGCAGTTGGAAATTCAATATTCATTTAAATTAATGGGCAGAAATCAAAACAACACCCACAGCCACCAGAAAACCCCTTGCGCCAACTGCTGAATAAAATCCCTCTCTGGTCATAATGGTGCCTTTATTACATTTACACAGGTACATGGGATTCATTAGGTCAAGGGGAACACCCGTGCCTCATTTTGGGCTCTCAGAAGGGCGAGTTCATCAGGGAATGGCTCTGACAGGAGTGGAAAAGGAGCAGCACACACAGAGCCTGTCCTGCCACACCTCAAGTGACAAACTCGTAGCTGCCTCCTCTCGCCTTTGTGCTGGGGAAGCAGTGAGAGATGAGCGCTGAGCTGTCTTTAATTAGCACACACTGCCTGGTAATCAGTGCATCCACAGCCTCCTGTTGCCATGGCACTGTCACCCCATAACTCCAGGAGCACCAGGCTGGGCAGAGGTCACCCTGCCTGGCCCTGATCCCACGGGAGCACCCCGGGATGGGCTCGGGATATCTTTGGGAGAGGGGGAACATATGCTACAGAGAGACAGCCAGACACCAACACATGCTGAGGAGTCCAGAGGGAAACACTGGGATAATTACAAGCTTTCTGTGGATTAATCAGCCTGCAGGAATGCTAGAGTGGTGCTAAGCACCCAAACAGCCACCCAGCTCCCGCTGAGTCCCACATCCAGGCCTTGCAGCCCAAATCACCCCTGGCAAAGCTCTGGTTGCCTTTTGGACCAACAGAACGGTGACCATGGATGCTTTAGCAGGACACCAGATCCATTTGTCCATGTCCACGGCCCCACCTCCCCCAGGAGCTGCACCACAGTGTTATTTTTGGCATGCCCTCCACGAAAAGAGGCGGCATATGGAGCTGCTGCCTTGGCACCGTGGCAAATATTGATCCCTGCTGTGACAAAATGTGACAAAGAGTTTGCAAATGACAGCACGGGCTGGCAGGAACCTTGTCTTGTGTTCTTGGGACAGGGAAGCATCGCAATTGCAGCTGGAGAATTGGATTTTTTTTGCTCTAGTTGTGGTAAAGCCATCAAGCAGGTGATTATTGGGGAGAGGGGAGGTGTTCAAACTAGAGTTTGGATTAAAGAATGCCTTTAGAACAAGAAAGTAAACCAAGCTGATTTGAAAGGCTTAGATGATTTCTTTTGGAGTACTTCCAAAGTGAAGGATGATGTGTGGAAGGAGACAGAAGAGTTTCACTCCTGTTTTCAAAGTGCTACGTTCGAACTTTTACACTGTGAACAATATTTTCTTCTTGAAATGCTTGTGGGGTTTTAATAAAATACTGTCATAAAAAAAAAAAAAAAAAGGAAAAATTTCTATTAAAGTTCATTCTGACACCCCCACTCCCCACACAGTTTCATTGTAGGAACTTGCTTTGAATTTCACTAAACTGATTTTTTTCCTGCCAATTTTTAGTTCATGCATGAATCTCCAAATTGAATACCTTCCATTGTACTGGAGAAAAATGGACCCAGTGTCATCCTTTTAGGCAGAAACCCAAACTAAAATATGGATTTTATTTTTCCCCACCCTCCTGCTTTTGTGTCCCTTAACTCCACACTTCTGTTCTGTTTGTAAATCATAAATCTTGAAATTATAAAGAATAAAATGTGCTAAGAGAAAATGAATCGGGTTGAAAGGCATGAAAGTTGTTCTTTAAGCAGAGCTTTCTCTGAGTTCTAGGAAAAGTTGTTCAGAAGAATCTGACAAACAAACAAAAAAAGCTTTCTATGTAGGCAGATGAGGTGAGCCAAAGGTAAAAAAGTCAAAATATAAATGTGAAGAAACAGAGAGGAAAAGCAAAGAGAAATCTGCCATTTTATTTTTAAACACTACATTGAAATAGAAAAGCAGAGTGGGAGAAGGTATTAACCCAGAAAAGAGAACAGATTGGGAGGAGACAAGGCAAGGGTAAATGCCATCTGTATTTGTGGTATTACCTACCCAAATAATAAAACTGCATGGAAGTTTTCAAGAGAAAAAAAAAAGACTTATTCAACTTTTTGAAATATTTTCTGGGACTAGAGCAGGTGGTTTGAGGAAGAACAGCTCTCCCTCTCCAAAAAAACCCCCTCAAACCAAACCCAAAGAACGGCTTGGACTTTGGCAACTTCTTATTATTTCTGTTTGTGAATTAACCAACAATTCCCAGTTACCTTCTAACCACAGAACCTGATTTTTTTTCTCTCTTTTGTCCTTCGAAATCTACCCAAAGTTCTCCTCTGAGCATCAATTACATGCTGATGTAATTTATGGGCTGTTTATCCTTCCCCTTCTCCTAATAAAGGAGGCTCACCACTTTTATTGTTACAGTTCAAATAAATCAACTTCTTCATTGGAATTCGGGGACGGATGGAAAGGAGAAGCTCTCTTCCACCTGAAGTAGGATTTTACAGCTGGGAGAACAAAATCAGGAGGAGAACACCGCTCTGGAGATTGGGCACACTAAAACACACCCAACCACTTCACCTGGCTGCAATTCCCTGCATCCAGGCAAGGAGGATTTGAGAGTATTAGGAAGGAATTCCTCCCTGGCAGGGTGGGATGCCCTGGCACAGGGTGCCCAGAGCAGCTGGGGCTGTCCCTGGATCCCTGGCAGTGCCCAATTCCAGGCTGGACACTGAGGCTGGGAGCACTTGGGATAGTGGGAGGTGTTCCTGCTCTCATTGAATGGGATTTAAAATCCCTTCCATCCCAAACCATTCTGGGATTCTCCCCAGTAGTGCCAGAAAGTGAGAATTTAGACCACAGCTATAAAGTTTTACCCAGACAGTTTAGGGAGTCTGGGAGATGTTTCTACATCAACAAAGTCTTCACATTCTTGTTAAAGATCCTGGAAGTTCCCTTGGGCTGTGCCAAGCTGGTCTGCTTTGACTTTCTAAGCTGCATTTGCAAGGTCAGAACCTGCCCTGATGTCCCCATGTCGGGACAAGGACACTCTGGAATGAGCACTGTGTGACTGGAGGGCACAGGGGGGATTTGGGGAGTGCTGCCCTCCCACACCGTGCATCATTCCCACCTCATTATTCAGTGCTTCCCTCCTCCTCCTCCTCCCCTTTGACAACCGCATTCCTGAATCACTTCACTTAAAAAGCATATTTGGAAAAAGAAGTAATTATTAAATTAAACTAATCTCAACAAGCAGCAGTTAAAACGTGTGGAAGCTGCAGCCTCTGCTGGGTTTTTCTTCTCCAGAAATTTTTGTCAGGGAGCAGAGGTAAGAGAACAAATAAGCAAAACCAAAAGAAAAAAATCTAGATATGGAAAAAATACCCCAAATTGATGCCACTCAGTTCAAATGAAGACGATGCTTCAGTCAGAAATGTTTCACCCCACAGTTATAAAACATTGGAGCCTCATCTCTCTCTTCTCCAAATTTTCCTCAAGCTGATCTAAAAAGCTTCTAAACAAACCAAGAAAAATATTAATCTCTTATACTGATTTCATTTCTTTTTGTTAAAATCTAAGTTAATGCACTGAGCCCGGAATATCTTTAGAGATGAAAATCAGCTTTAGCATTAGAGAGGAACAATCACCAGAAAATGACGATGCCGATTGCCAAAGCTTTTTTGCCATTTCTATTGTCCAGCACAAGCAGGATGTTAAGAGATTTAGGGAGCAAATAAAAGATTTAAAACTTGGAAAGCAAACCCGTCCTCTCGCAGGCAGTAAAACCTCGGCTGAGCTGGAGGTTGGGTTTGCACACCCCGACACAGCCAGAGATGCACACACAGAGCTGAAATCCACCTGGGAAGGGCAGGATGTGGCAGAGGAGCAGATATTGTGATGGAGAGAAGGCCAGAGGTTTCCCACAGCTGAGGAGAGCCCGGGTAAAGAGAAATGGCCAGAGGAGAAATAAGAGAAATACCCTGGGAGGAGCAGGAGAGCCACCAAATCTCAGCTGGAGGACACACACTGCTGTCCAGGGACAACCACTGAAAAAGGGTTTCAGCTCAAAGTCTGCACTGGGTGTGTCCCCATTTCATCCAAGACCCTCACCTGCCCACAGGTAGGTGGGTGGGTGGGCTGGGAGGCACCAGAGCACAGCACCTGCCAAAGAGAGGGTTTATTGGAATCAAATTATAGATCCACCCTGGAATTATGGAATGGGTTGGGTGGGAAGGGACCTTAAATTTTGTCTTGCCCCTCCTTGCCATGGCAGGGACACCTCCCATTGTCCCAGGGTGCTCCAGCCCCATCCAGCCTGGCCTTGGGCACTGCCAGGGATCCAGGGGCAGCCCCAGCTGCTCTGGGCACCCTGTGACAGGGCCCAGGGTAATTTGAATTAGGATTTCCCCCCCAGTAGCCCGTCACAAATAAATATTGCACATGGGAATCAAGGGCCCATCACAGTTTTAGGGGAAAAATCCCTGTTCCTTTGCTGGGAAAAAGATCCATCATTTTCTCTGGACTCTTGCTCTGGATAAGCATCTCTGCTTTATTTCCTTGGATTGCTGAGCAACTGCATGAAAGAAATCAAACCCTTCCATACAGCCTACAAGGTTATTTGCCTAAGGACTGAAAAATAGAGGCAGGAGGGATTTTTTTTTTTTTTTTATTATTATTTTTAGGAGTTTGTCTGATTTTATTTCACTAGCAGACTTCCTCTACTATTTTCAGGGCAGCTTAGTGTCAGATAAAGCACACCAAAAACATATTATTTAAAACCTGTCAAAGAGAACTCGGCTGTGTCTGTAGTGAGAATCTGGCACACTGCTGAATCCTAAAGTTTGCTGCTGCTTGAAGGGAACACAATAGGCTGTGTTCAATGACACCAGACATCTTTCCCTTTTGTATGCTGAGAAAGGCTCGGCAGCAGATTAATAATTCAATGCTCATTAGAAAGTACAACATGCAGTAAGCAATCAGATATAATTAGGCAAAAAGATATACATGATTATAGAGTGAACACGATCCACAAATCTATTGCAGGTGAAATAACATCACATTTTCAGTGGAAGGGTCAGGAATGGAAAAGGGTCTTGTAAAACACGGCTTAAATTGTGGTTTGTTTTTATTTTCCCCCTTAACCATCATCTGTGTGTTAGAATAATTTTTCTCTAGGAGAATTCTGCAACTCCATCCATGCTCAGACTCACTCCAGGTTTCTTTTCCTGCACTAAAACCAGGGAGAGCTCGTTTCTCCTCCGGATCCTTATATCACATCTCTATACCTCGAGGCAAGTGTATGACCACATAATTGAGGCAGTAAATTGATGACAATTAGCACATTAGCAGTGAATAGCAGCAAGTGATGGTCTTAATTGACAATGCAGTGGTTAGTAATTGATGTTAATGACTCAGAAGAAGGGGAGAATAGTGACTAATAACTGTAATTTTTAGCTGTTTTCCCTGCTGGTGAAACATCGGGGCAGGTGGGGGTGTGGGCTGGTCAGGGAGTGCACAGAATCGCCACCTCAAAACCAACAGGCTGGGGCTTTAAACAAGAGTTTTGTGCATTTCTCAAGAGCAAACGCAGCTTTGGAGAGCTTCACCAAATAAGTTAGAGGTTGCTCCTGTGCTCACCTGCTTTAAGCAAACTGGGAATCCTTTCCCCACATCCCCAATCCCGAATTCTCAGAGTTGTGCCAGTTCTTTGCCGGGCTCTGAGTGCAGCAGTGCCCACAGCAATTAGGGGCTGTTCTCCCTCTCTAAAATGTATTAACGCACGAGGGAAAATCCAGGCTTTTAAAAAGAATGCCTGTTTAAAACTTCCCAAAGCCCCGGGCTCTGCTGCCTGGCCAGATGGCAGATTCTGAGCAGCCCTGCCTTATCTGGGGGGCTCCTCTCACTATAAACAACTCCTGAGAATTAAGACCTCGATGCCATTTGCTGGGCTGGATTTTCCCCAGGGGAATGGCAGGATTAGGAGCTTTATTTTCCTGTTACATAGGAATTCTCCTGCTCGTAAAGATATATTCCCTGAATAAACCACATATTGTATTGGAGAAGAGGGGAATTAATCATCCTTCACGGAAAAAAAAAACATATGGATAAGCATGTGGGCTGCAAAAATTATCCAGTGGTACCCAACACGATGCACTGGGAGAGGCCTAATTATAGCTTTGGTCTTCCCTTCAGCAGGTGATGTACAACCACAGCCATGGAATAATCCCTTCCCTCAAGACTGGTGCCAAGACCCAGCACTGGAGACTTTTTGACACATAAAATATCTTCCTTACATCAAAGCCGAAAATGCTTAAGAATGAGCTTCTTATGAAGCTTTTTATTTTTAATATTGTAGCTCCTGCGCTGTATTTTATATCAATTTGGAGAACGATTAAGAGCCAGGCCGTGCCTGGCTTCTGTCTGAGTGTTATACTCTTGAAGGAGATCATTTCCATCGGAGTTTGGATGATAAAGGACTCCCACAAATCTGAAAATGAACTCAGTTCTCTTTCTATTCCTCCCTGAGTGCTCATTACTTCGCTCCAAAGCATGGAGAGAACGTCCCCAGAGCCTGGAGGAGCCTTCCCAAGGCCAGGCTGTCACACGGAGCTGGATTCTCAGCCACAGGGACTCAAATCTGTGGGTCTGAGCTGATTTACACCAGCCAAAGCTTTGCTGGTGACTCCTTGAGATGAGGACTGACCCCAGGTGTCACCCCAAAAAACCCACAGAGGGTCTGCCCAGCACTGCCAGCTCTCAGTGCTGCACTTTGGGATGAATCCAGGACTTCCATGAATGCTGTCCTGGTTGCATTTTCTTCCCACTGGCATGAGGAGGGAATTTTTGGCCCCTTTTTCCTTCAGCAATAGAAAAAGAGATGGAAATTCTTCCTGCTGCAGAGCAGCAGGGATAAATATTCATTGTTTTATGGTGGGTTTTTATTCCTTTCTCCAGAGGGGACGGTCCCTGGGGGAATGCTGTGTGTCTGTGGTTGGAGAAGGGGCTGGTGGAGCAGGTTTGACTGCAGCTTGTGCTTCTGCTTAGATTGGAAGGCAGATGAATAATCTATTAAGAAAGAAGAGAACAAGAACAGCCAAGGGGCCACTCCGAGTCACTGAGGCATCCAGAAAAGCCAAACTGTGGAAATCATTCAGGTGCACTGGAAGTAAAAAACTTTTTTCCTGGTCACAAGCAGTTTTTGTAGGCAACTTGTGACCATGAAGACCCACAGATTGCTGCATTAATAAAAGAAAATCTTTCATTCCCAAAGGGTGAAAAAGAAGCTGTTGTTTTGGGAAGTGTCTTATCCACCAAAAAGCCAAGGGCTGCTCGCGTGCAGCTGTTGCTTCCCGTGGCACAAATATCTGAAAGAACATTTTTAACCACGTTCTGCTAACATCCTCTGATGGAGCTTTTTCAGCTTCGGTGCCTGAAGATCATGACAGCGTTTGTCTTCAATAAATGCATGCGTTAATTATTTATTTAACGAGGAGAGTAACTCGTTAGGCAGGATTCAAACACCCCCTGATGACTGTGACCTCTGCTTGTGGCACTTGTTTCCCAGCGCTGCTACACGGTTCCCTTGTACCTCCAGAGCATATAAATGTGATATCCAGCTCATCTCTGAAAAATCACACACTGCCAGGTGAGAAAGGCTGAGAATAAAGTGAATAAAGTGAATAAAACCAGTCCAGCTCTTTTCAGGAAGGGGAAAGCTCGGTAGAGAGTGCTGGAATTCTCATTGATGCTGAAGTGAGTTCTGAGGGTGCTCAGAGCTTTTCTCCCACTCAACCAATGCTCGAGTGTAAGAAGAGCTGCACAAGGATTCCTCTAACAGAAATGCCAGGGATCTCCCAAAAGGAGAGGCACGTGTCCCCAGGAGAGCAGGAGGGGTTTGTGCCACACAGCTGGGAACTGCTGCAGGGACAAGGAGCCTCTCATGTCTGGCCACTGCTCCAAACACAGAGACACCTCAAGTTCCTCAAGCCTACCCACTGACAGGAGGGACTCTTTGAGAGATATCATGTTAGGCTTTAAGAAAAATGGTCAGAGAAATGTGAAATCTTCAGCTGCTTCTCTGATTTTATTGTGAAATTTCACTTTCAGCATTGGGATGCTGTTGTGGAGTAGAGAACTGACTTTCTCATTGCTGCTTTCTCCAGCCACCAGGAATTTTCTCCACCTACCTAAGGCAGATCTGTGAGAGAAAAACAAGAAGATGCAGTCCCTCTTTTTAACTTCCCAGGCATATATTTCAGGCTAAAGCACAGAGCTTCACCAGCTGCCCAGCAGGGTGGTGGTGGGATTGCTCCAGGTCTGTGCACAGCTGGCTCAGGGGGGTGAATGATCCCTGGAGTGTCACAGCATCCCAAAACTGGAGCATCCTGCCAGGACAGAGCAAGGATTTGTTTGTGTAGCACTGTTCCTGGAGCAATGAGTTCCAGCAAGGAGCTGCCCCAGCTGGTCCCTCGTGTGAAAATCTTGTGTCACCCCTGAGCAAATCTCTTTCTCAGAAGTGAAGGTGCCATGTTTTCAGTCAGGGTAATTCACTGAAAACCCTGCAAGGCTCTGTGGGTTCAGGCCCTGTGCCCCAATACCCTGTGAATCTGCAGGTTATGTCAGGCAGCTCCCCTCAGACCTTTCCTTTTGCAGCCAGGAATTGCTTTCCTCAGTGCTCCTGACAAATTTTTATTGGTGTCAATGGAAGCTCGAGACCTGCAACAAGTTTGGCTGCTGCTGCTGATTTAGAGGAAAAGAATGAAGGGAGGAGAGAGAGAAAACCCCTAAAAGTCCATTATAATTTTAAATATTATTTTTACTATGATTTAATTGGCTGTGTATTAAAAACACACACAACATAACCAAAATATGCCTCAGTGACATCTCAGTGTCCAGCTCTGCCTGTTGCATTTGATTGGAATGATTCACCTACTCTGGTCACAAACCCATTGTGAGCAACTTGTAGAAAGTTAAATAAATACCAGCAATGTGGATTTGCATTTAACTGGGATTTATGAGCTTTTATAAATCTATTTTGTGCAAAACAAATTATTGTAATGATGGCTGAGTAAGAGGCAGTGCCACAGCAGACTTAATTCAAATGCTTTTCTTGTTCTATTCTCTTGTTTTAATTTTCTAGCTCTGCTGAATAACTTGAAATCTTCGCAGCTGTAGCAAAGTGCCTCATATATAATGTATAGATCACATCCTCTTGCCATTTTTCACAGGTGCCTGGCCATTATATGGTTCAGAATTCATTCATAGTGCCTATTAGAGGTCTTTATATGTAACTGACTTCCTTTCTTGAATATTTATAGCTTTTATGAGACATTTATGGGTAGACCCAACAAGAGTTTCTAAGGAAATATTGGGAAATGGTTCTGTAGAACATCATTAATATACTGTTCTTTGATGGTAATGGCCACAAATGTCATCTAATTGCTACATTCTTACTTTGTCTGAGCCTGGTATTGATGGGGAGACTGCTCCAGAGAGCCTCTCCAGCCTAAAAAATCTTCTGGGAAGCAATTTGGCTCCCAAGGAATGTGACACATTCCAGCCTGGAAATGAGGTATTCCAGGCAGGATATCTGCCTTGCAGCAGGGACAGGGGGCTACAAGAAGGATGGAGAGGGTCTTTGCACCAGGGTGTGGAGTGATAGAACAAGGGGGGATGGCTGTAAGATGGAAAAGGGGAGATTTAGATGGGATATTGGGAAGGAGTTGTTCCCTGGGAGGGTGGGGAGGCCCTGAGGGTGCCCAGAGCAGCTGGGGCTGCCCCTGGAGCCCTGGAATTATCCCAAGAACTGGGAGCAAACTGGGATAGTGGAAGGTGTCCCTGCCCATGACAGGGAGTGGAAATAAAAGATCTTTAGGGACCCTTCCAACCCAAACCGTGCTGATTCTGTGATTCCCTGATTCTCCCCGTAGCCATTAATGCCCAACCTGAAATGCCCAGATAAAACCCAGTGTGGCAGTTCTTCCATTCCCACATGTCCTTCCCTGCATTCTGGGTTCCAACAGCACAGCAATTAAGTTTGTCGTTTTCAACTTTACTATCGAATTCTGAAGATTGTTAAATTAAACCCCAATTAATATTCCTGGGAAGAATCACTTCTCTACCTCTGTGACTGTGTAAAACCTTGGGGAGAGCTAATATAAATACAGAAATAAACTGTCCCAGGGTGCCCAGAGCAGCTGGGGCTGCCCCTGGAGCCCTGGAAGTGCCAAGGCCAGGTTGGAGCACCCTGGGACAGTGGGATGTGTTCCCTGCCCGTGGATGGGATTGGATAAGCTTTAAGATCCCTCCAACCCAACCCATTCCCTGTTTCCATCTGTGACCACCTGGTGCTGCAAAGCTTTGAACGAGAGACAAAACCAGCCTGCTCCAAAAGGGTTTGTGGAGCTGGTCAGGCTGAGGTGGCTCCTGCTGTGACAAGGACAGTGCTGAGCTCACAGGCAGCACCCCAGGCTGGTGATTCACTGTCTGAGAGGGAGGGCACGAGGCTGGTGGTGAGACTGAAATATTGGACAATATTTGTCAGCAAATTCAGAAAGGCGATGCTCTTTATCAGAGACACCTCCAGGGTCCACCACAACATCTGCCTCCCCTAAGAAAGCTGCTTTAATTTCTCAGGTTTTTTCTGATATTTTGAGTTCCTGAGATTTAGAAAGTCCTTTTCTCCCAGCCTGGTGATTGAAGAAATAGTCAAGAGCCATCTCTTCTGTTTTCCAAGGTTTCTAATTTTTCCTTATCTATTCCATTCTTTCCCTAACCAGCAGAGTTCTGCTCAGCAGGTCAGTCCAAGGCACAATCCCCCCTCCTCAGGGTGGTGTTTACTTTTATACTAAAAATTACATGTACAGTATTTGCAATAACTTTTCAATCCCTATCACCTATGTTAAACATTCTGTCTCTACTCTAAACCAACCAGAAAGTGTCACCATCACAGCAGGAGATGGAGCAGATGAAGAAGAAGGAAGAAGCCTGAAAACCACGAGGATTCTCCATCTTGTCTTTTCTGCTACCATTCTAAAAGCCCCATAAATCTAAAATTCTCCCCCTGTGATAAATTCCATATTATGCTACTATCTAATGCACATTCTTGAAAGTTCTGCTTCCTCCCAGAGCCTGGGAAGCCCTTTCCATGGACAAAGGTTAAAGACAGTGTTTGTCAGAGGGTTTGGATCCCTTAAAACATGCAGAGAAACATTTCTCAGCATTCTAGACTCCAATATTCATCAGTGTCACCAACACTTGGGACAGAGCGACACATTTTCCTATTCCACCCCTCTTCACCACTTAGAGAGGAGCATTGGAAACTTGGAACAAACCCACAACGTAATTAATATTTGTGTGAAAGCACAGAGCCTTGTTTTTCCATCCAGAGGTTCTGCAGGGAGAGTGTTTGACTCAGCAGGAACCATGGAATCCACACCATTTAATCCCAGTGTTAGACAAGTAAATGGATTATGAGATAAACTCAGGTGTGTGCTAAGGCTTTTATCAAATTAAGAAAATCTAAAGAGCTTCTGTGGGTGCAGAAGGAAGTATGTTCACATTTTGTTTGCTGGTTTTAAATGGCAAATATCTTTTTATATTTTCCAGATAAAATATTAATAAATAAGGTGTGAAATTTAGTCTAACTGCTGATATAGAGGGTGAGTATTGTTGCTTCTTTCAAGTTTGTGAGATAACTTGCAAGACATGAGAATTCAAAGTAGTATTTGGCAGTTTTTTGAGGCAAAAATTCAAGGATTTCTTTGCATTTTCTTCCCTTTATCCCTTAAATTGCTCAGTGTACTTCCCTACCACTCCCTGTCGCTGGAATGAGACTTCTCTCTGGAGTAGCTCCTGGCATCTGGAACAGCTTTTCTGCAACTTCCATGCTTCACCAGTTCCATCTATTTTTATATCTCATCTCTTCTCCCCTGACTATCTCTTTTAATTTCTCTCCATCTGCTTTTTATATTAACTTTATAACTCCATATAACATTTGCGATGCACTTTGCATGTAAAGCGCCAGCGACCCAAAATAATGCTGAGGCTTGGAGTTAACCCCGTGCCATGGCCCTGCTGTTCCTGCTCTGGCAAAGGTGGGAGCAGCTCCTGGGCACTGGGCAGAGCAGAGAACTCCAACATTTTAATATTCCAGCATCAACCCTCAGGATGGGGAGTTGGCTGGGCAGCGTAGAAACCAAGAGAGTAGAGCTTGCAGAGAAAAATGTGAAATATTTCTAAGCAAAGTGATGGCAGTGATAGGAGAAGAAACATGAAGAAACCCCTCTTTTATTTATGTATCCAGATAAATCTGGAACTGAGCTGACTTTGCTCTGCTCCAATGTCCAGTTTTTACCTTTAATTTTGTCCACAGGTCCTACAGATTTTACAGTCCATAAGCAAAGCTCTCCCTATGGAGGAAAACTTCCCCTCTGCCAATTCCCCGTGGATGGACAATGTTCACACCAGATTCCAGGAGGTCATTCCCCCATCTCCTATACAAACAGGGATTTCACACTCTTAGAAATCAAGCTGAGTCACTCAGCTGGTGGTTTTAACTTCCCAGTCAGTTGCAACAATAACCCAGCATAGAAAATGGGAGATTTAGAATTAATTGGGATTAAATGCTGGAGACAGAATGAATGTAGTCAGTGCAGGCTGGTTTTAAGGTGCTTTGGAAGCCCTGCCGTGTTTCAGCTGCACATAAACCTGCACTGCTTGGTCTCTACTCCTCTAAACAAGTCTTTACTACAGCTAACAAATCTTCAAGGCTGTGTAACCTGTGTTTCACCCACCCTGACCCTCACACAACTTCCCAGCAGAGTGTAAAACACCACCAGTGTATTTCCCTGTGCATTGTGCAAAGTCGATTTTTCTTTTTGATGTCACTGAAGTTCATTTTATCTTCTGCCAGTATATTAAAAATCTATTAATGTTTCACACATAAAATGAACACAAATCGAGCTCCTGTAAGATTTATGCTGCAGCCAGCGAGGGCCCCAAAGTAACTCCAGCATTATTATGCCCCTGCCTGTGCCAAATTGAACTCCTAACACTGTTGACAAATGCTCCAAAATTCACATGGATTTCTCCCTGCCCGCTCTCCCAGTCCCCGCTGCAAGTCAAGCCAGTGAATTACACTTCCCAAAGTTACTCCCTGTCCTGCCAAGCGACCCCCTCACCAGCAGAAAGAGCATTTCTGCAGAAAATCCAGGTGTGTTCAGAATTACTCCACTGAAATGGGTGTGAGTTTTCCTTGGAAATCAGGCAACATCAGTCTCTGCCTTATTATTCACTGTCTGCCTCTGGAATACCAGCACAAAGCCTAAATACTGATGCTTTGCTCAGTCACTCAGGGCTCTTCCCATCATTTCTTCCTCTGTGTGCTCATGGCTTTAAAATTTATTTATGCCTCTTCTTGTCAAAAGGCTGTGGATTACAGTTATTTTCTTTGCTTGCCCTTTTCTTGGCAGTCCTTCAAGATGTCCAGCTTAGCCTGTTATGACATGGTTTATGAACTTAAGCCAGTGGTACAAGCAAAACTGCTGGAGCTGAAATCAGGGGCGAACAACTGAGGAGTTTTCAGAGCTCGTGGGCTGAATCCAGCAGAAAACTGGGCTTGGAGAGATTTGGGAAAGCCATGGAATCCTTTTCATGCCCAGGAAGGACCGGCTCTGCTTGGACAGATGCTTCTCTGACCTGTTCTTCTCTGCTGTTATGGAGAGTCCACAGATTCCCTTTGCACCTTTCCAAAATAGAGAGATTTTTTTTTTTTTTTTCCTTATAAATGCCTCTCATTGCAATTGGATTCATGACTGCTTTGTCCAGCCCACTGCAGGCAAGGAAAGCAGCCTAACCTCTTCCCAAATGACCTTTTAGCCTTTTGAAACTCATCCTGACAAAATCACTCGTGGGTCTTTCCATCTTCCCTGTTTTTCATAAGAGGAGGAGGAAGAAGGAATACTTTTGGGGGTTGGCACATGGGCACCATCCTCCTCTTCCTGCAGGAAGGACCCAGACCTGCTCAGTAAAGGCCACAAATTGATCCTTTCCTTTCAAAATCTGCTCCAGCTGCCTTTCCCTAATGAGTACAGGCTAGTCCTTTATCCTATAATGCTTGCATAGCAGAAAGGAGATAGAAAATACATTTCATTTATAAAGGAAATAGAAAAATACATGTTTTCCATAAAGGAAATACCTTTGTTGTGTCTTTCCTTCCCCCCCTTTGGTTGCTGTTCTTCACATTGATTAAATCTTCATTTAGCTTCATCATTTTCCTCAGGTTTTGTCTCGCATGCTCACTACACCTGGTTTCATAATCTGTTGTCATGGAAATCAGACAGATGTCAAAAACATGCCTTTGTCACTTAATTGTGTAATCCACACAAGAGAAAGAATAATGGAGAGAAGTTTTTAAAGCAGAACGAGAAGACAATGGTGAGCTAAACCCCTCCCAAAATTCCCTTTGACACAGATCATTCTTCTCACTGCAGCCACTGGGGAATGAAAACTTGCTGATATTGTTTCTGTGTGCTCAGCTTTGGCAGTGATTTTGGAGCTAAAAGCCCCTGCCCTCTGTCCTTGACAGGATTTGGTGGCACAGGAGAGGATGTGGCCATGCAGGGAGGATCTCTGGGTAAGCTGCTTACCCAGGTGGGGCTTTGCAGGTGCTCAGGGAGCTCCAGCCCTGCCAGCAGCATGAGAAGGTTCATGTTAATGAACAAGAACAACCCAAATCTCAGTCCCTAATTCTCAGCAGGATGGGCAGAGCAGCCTCATCTCTCTCTGGAGGAAATGGATTTCACTCCTTGCTGGGGCTGCAGAGCCTGTTGGATGTGCTGAGGTTTGGTGTCCCCAAAGCAGGGGTGACATCCCGCAGAGCACTGAGGGTGGATTTGCCCCAAAATCCCATGACCCATCAGAATGTTATCACCTTAGCTGAAGAGTGGGGTGAAAATGCAGTCTCAAGGTAAAATGGTATCAAACAGGGCCATGGTATCAAAAATGGTATCAAAATGGTATCAAAAATGGTATCCAACAGGGTATCCTAGGGCTGGAAAAAGAGGCAGCCACCTGTGCTTCTTACTCTTGTGCCCAGGATTGGTCAGACCAACATCCACAGCAAAAAATTAAGGAATTTTGTGCTTTTAGTGCTCACCAGCTCTGTGGAGGACATCACCTTCCATGTGTGTTCACACAGCAGTTCTCCAGCCACCTGGTTATATTCCCTTCTATTTTTTATCAGGTTCCTACTAAGCACAGAATAGATTTTTTTATGCTTGTTACAAGAGTAGCCCATGATATCTGCTTATACATCTGTTTTAAAATGTCAGCCAGACAAATGAACCTTGCTAAAATAATGCTGGATCTACAGAAATTCCCTGCACACAGGAAATTCGCAGTGATTCCTTGCAGCTGGATCCTGCTTTGGAAATTCACCACAGCAAATCTTGTGGAAAACATAAATTTCTTTTTTTAAGGTATAAAAATACCTTTGAATCTATGTTATTCTAGGTAAAGCAGTGAATGAAGAATTGAGATGAGGATGGAAGGAAAGAAGGAAGGAATGAGCCTGAAGTGCTGATTTGAGGCAGAATTTGCTGAGCATGGCAATGGAGGGAACAACCTTGAATTACAAATTGAGCACATCTGTCCAGGCACCACAGAGACACAGCTCACACAAGTCCATGACTTCACTTTCCAGGTGAGAGCAGCATTTCCCAGAGCTCAGGAGCTGCAAAATAAGCAGGGAGCCCCTTCCTGCGGGTGACCCATGGGGATGTGCTGAGAGCTGCTGGGTCAGAGCCACCCCTGATGACTTCTGGAGGTTGAGCTGGAACAGAGAGTAGACAGAGCGAAAAGGATAAATTGGGGATTTATTC
>CM031868.1:18766485-18814254 GCA_018697195.1 Certhia americana | reverse complement strand
GAGAACAATGCTCTCTCTGGCCAATTTGTAAACAAACATCCTGTTCAACCTGGGTTCTCTTTGAGGGAGAGAGCAGGAGAGCAGCTCATAAATAAATAACCCCCTAATTCTGCAGGAGACACAGACTCAGGGTGGCTTACTGGGTGAATAAATATTCCATAATTTCATTTTCTACAAAATTGCCTCCTACAAATTTGGGTTTCAGATATCCCTAACGCCAATAATGATGCATAAATATTTGATGCAGGCGAGTGCAGTGTATGTGTGTGTCTGGGTGTGATCTATGCCTGTTCTCATGTGGACAGAGAATTATCATTAAAAGTAACAAATTAGTACCCTGAGAATACTGTCAAGAACATCACACGAGTGAAAAAAAACCCCTCAACCTCAAGACAGATGAATGCTCCTCTTCCATTTGTGAGTTCTCAATGTGAAAAAAGTGTCAGTGTTACAAAAAAAGGCATTTCCAGCATAATTCCTGCATATTTTCTCCTTCACAAACATCACTTCAGTTCTCTTGGGCACCTGCAGGTTTAGGAAAGGCTTTGAATCAGTCACTGAAGTCCCTCACGTGTGTGAATTAACATTCCTGGCCATGGAGCAGGCTGAGTTCAGACACCAACCCGTGCCTCAGAAAAGAACATTTCCTCAGACTTCCAGCAGAGTTAAAACGAGTGGCTGGTGGCACAGCACCATGGACATCCCTGCCCTGAGCTCCCTGGAAAAATAGCTGATCCTGAGGGAATGGAGAACACAGGCCCCCTTTGATGCTGTGTTTGTGAGGGGCAGAATGAATCCAGCAGTGCCAGGCAGGAAGGGCTCAGTCCCCATCCTGTCCCCAGCTCTGGATCCTGCCAGGGGATCCCTGAGCTCACAGAGCAGTGATGTCCCAGTTGGAAAAACAACTCTGGATCCTTCCAGGGGATCCCTGAATTCACACTGCAGCTGTGTCCCAGCTGGAAAAGCAGCTCTGGATCCTGCCAGAGGATCCCTGAATTCACTCACAGAGCAGTGATGTCCCAGGTGGAAAAAACAACTCTGGATCCTGTCAGGGGATCCCTGAGCTCACAGGGCAGTGATGTCCCAGCTGGAAAAACAACTCTGGATCCTGCCAGGGGATCCCTGACCTCGCTCTACAGTGATTTCCCAGCTGGAAAAGCAATTCTGGATCCAGTCAGGGGATCCCTGAGCTCACAGAGTAATGATGTCCCAGCTGGAAAAGCAGCTCTGGATCTCGTTCAGAGCACAGAAATTGCCAAATGGCCAATCTGCCCCATGCCCTGTCCTCTCTGTGGCAGAGACCAGACCAAAATGCACTGCCAGGGTGTGCAGCTGACAGGAGAATGTGTTCCCAGGGAAATGTCCCTCCTTTCTGCTGGGAATTCGAGGCTGGTGAGCAGCCAGGAACAGGAAAAGTTTATACTCTAGGAATTACCTTCTCTCAGCCCCAGCCCCACTGTTAGAACCTCAAATGAATGTTCAGGATGGATTTAGTGACAGAGGGATGGTGACAGGGACTGAAAAGGTGGGCAGCGCTCCAGCCTGAGCACTTATAAGCACTTACAATATAAGAGAATATTAATTTCATTTCTTTTAGGAGCAATAAATGCTCTGTGATCTGTAAATTATAAGTGCTACGTGATAAAGGTGGAAGGGACCTTAAAGATCATCTCGTTCCAACTTCCAGCAGGCTTTTCAAACTCTTTCCAAACTTATTGGCCAAAAAAAGAGAAATTCACACTTTTTCTACCAAATGCAGTTTTTTAAATCCTCTGCAAATCTGAAGTAACTCTAATTACAAAAGTGAGAACTTACCCAGCTTCTTGAAAAAAACTTCTTGGGCTGATTCATAATGTTTTTGTCATTTTCATTATTTGCATAATACAAATGGTTAAAGTAATCTAAAAAAAAAAAGAAAAAAAAAAAGAAAAAGGAAATGTATTAAATACATGCAGGCCATAATAGAATTTCAGAAAATTAAGGCTGCACTAGTGAGTATGAAATTCAACTTTCATCATTCAAAGTACTTTCAGCTCTTCCAAATTCACAAACCTGGAAGTTTTATATTCAACCATTTAGACAATTAATAAAAAATATTGTATACTACTCCTACAAAATCCCGCTTGATGTATCCTCTCCCTTTCTATAAGAAAACATGTATTCTTTGTTTGTTTAATGAGTTTTGCAGCCAATTCTTGCTTCACCAGATAATTCTTTCTGAAAGCTTAATAAATATCAAATGACTAAATTATAGGAAAGGTCAAGAAAGGGGAAAATTATGGCAAATAGAAGTTTGCAATATTATTCCTAGTTCTGATTCCTCAAAGGGCCATTCCTTTGTTAAATTACAACCTCAAAATGATTGCTTGGGTGCTTTAAGTCCATACTGAAATAATTTTAGAGATTAAGCAGCATGAAGAACTTGAGCATTTTGAGAATATTGCCTAAGATCCAGGGCAAAATACTCTGTGAAAATATTATAAATAGTAAGGGCTGTAAACCAGTGATTTCAATAATGATAAGTGATGTTAATTACAGCAGCAAATCTTTCTTCATCAGCTGTATTCTGCTGCTGTTGAAGCGAGGAATGTTTTATTTTGAGGCTGAAACTCCATTGCTTCCCTAAATAGCAGTGGATGGGAGATGAGCTGGGGATGCTGATAAGCTCCTCATTAAAACAAATGTATTGATGATAGTATTGTCTGTAAAGACAACCCGATGTATAGACAGCTGGATGATATAAAATCTAAACAGTCCTCGCTTTACAAACCTGACAACTGAACAAATATAATTGATTCGTGCATTGCAATATTCATTCCATTAGTTAGGATATACATCCAAAATTGAAGGTGCCAATCAAATAAAATGAATGCGTGTTTTCAGGGAGCCTTTTATTAAACCCAGGGAAAAAAAAAAAAATAAAAAAAATCAATCACTATTTTTGGCTTCAGACTCAACCAGACTGTGACTCCTGCAAGTTATGCGGCAATAAATATACATGTTTGTTTTACTCCTGCTAGAAAATTACTCTGGCTACCTTTGATCTTTTTAATGTGTAAGAAAATAAGCTATTTATGCTAGCGGGGTCTATAAACACTTTAAACAAATAGTTTCCCTGACGTATAGGTACAGGAGATAGTACTGATTCTCACTTACACCAATTTTACGCTCCATTGGTTTTGCTGAGAGTAACTCTTGATTTACACCAGTGCAGAAGAGGCTGGAGCAGCCCCATATTTTAGCTGCTGTCTCTCACACACTGATCTGCAGCTCCCAGATTGCTGGATGAATAATGCCGAGCCAAACATTGCAGGTTCTGTCTGCATTTTCGTAGTAATTTACTTCTGAACCTTGGGAATAAAAACAGAAATCTGTCATAAACAAAGCACTCATTTCCTTCGTCTGGAGCTGTGTCTGTGCTCGGCTGTGTAAAACATGCTCTGAGGCGTTTTCTCCTTCAAAGAGGATGCTCAGACAGTGTTAGGATCAGTTTAGGGTTCCCAAAGGCTGCTCTGAGGGGAAGGTGGGGTGTGGCAGCCCCCAGGCACAGCCTGGCCCTGGTGTATCCCACCCTGGGGGCACTCACAGCAACCCCCCGAGAGCCAAGGGCAAGAAAAATGGGAGGGAAGGACCTGGAACCTGGAACTGAGGTCTGTGGTTTGTAAGGATCCTGCTGGGATTTGTCCCATCTCACCTGGTCAGCCAGAAGCACCTTTTTCACATTGAAACAGAAAGTTTTGGACAAGGGGAGCGGGCTGTGGAGTGATTGTTCTTCCTGGGAAAACCTTGTGGGGTGGAAAAACCTCCTGCCTGTGGAAAAGCCTCTGTGGTGTGGTCTGGGGGCACTTGGTCTGTCCAGCTGGGGACTGGAGGGGAGATTCATTGCAGTTACAGCCTCCCCTGAGGGGAAGAGGAGGGACTCACACTGATTTCTGCTCCGTGGGTGACCCAGGGAATGGCTGGAGCTGCACCAGGGAGCTTTAGGTTGGATTTTAGGGAAAGATTCTTTCCCCAGAGGGTTCTGGGCACTGCCCAGGCTCCCCAGGGGATGGTGACATTCCCCAGGCTGTCAGAGCTCCAGGAACATTTGGAAAACCCTCCCAGGGATGCCCAGGGTGGGATTGTTGGAGGTTCTGTGCAGAGCCAGTTGATGGACTTGCTCCTTGTGGGTCCCTTCCAGCTCAGGATATTCTGTTGATTCCATGATTTAACTGTGAAATCTTAGCAATGATACAGCTACAGAATCTTTGGGTTTATGTGAAATGCTGCGTTTGAAAAGAAAGGCAAAAATAATAAAAAAAAAAAAACAAAAAAAAAAAACAAAACACCTTTTTTATCACGACAAATGAACAGAGAGTTCTTGGTGTGTTCATGGGCTGGGCAGCTGAGAGGGAAAGGAGATGCTGCACAACCCCACACCCTAAACACTGCCTGAGAGCATCCCTTGCTGCTCCAGCTTTCAAAGCCAAAGGATTGTCCCTTTCCTGTTCTGCCTGGCATTGTCCATCTCAGGGAGGAGAGCAGCAAACAGCTCAGAGGACACGACAGGCAGCGTTTCCCTCCCAGCTCTCGCCAACGCCCCCCATCCATCACCCCCCGGTAATTTGGGAGATGCTGGATTAGGGTTTTCTCGGTATGTGATCACCCAAATCCCTCATCCCCGAGCTGGTGAGCCCCGGGGTGAGCAGGGCGAGGGCGCTGGGCTCGCTCATGTCACCGTGATTGGTGGGGGACACAGGGAGGGGACGCCAGGTGATAATGGTGGCATTTATCAGGTGTTGGGGGGGAGCAGCTCCTGAGAGGCTCCTGATAAATGCTCAGGGTCTTGAGGGGCACAGAAAACTGCTTCTTTTCCAGAGAGCAGCGAGGAATTCTTGAACTGGTTAAAATCCAAAGTGCTGGGGGAGGTCCTGCTGCTTCCCTACATCCCTGCTTTGCCATCCAGCAGTTCCACAGCTTCTGGTTCCAACCAGCCCCAGAATCCATCCCCAAACCCAACCTGCTTCTGTCACATCTGTCACCGACCTCCTGCCAGCACACCCAGAGCTCTTCCCAGGGGTTTTTCCTTCTGTCTCATCCAGGGATGCCTTCCTCCCCTCTGTGTGCTGCCCAAAGGGGCATCCAGAAGGGCACCAGCCAGCAGCTCTGCCCTGCCTCCACTCGGAGGGAGCTTTTTTTTTCTGTAAAATACAGAATCTGCAGCCCTTCCACGGTAAACTGTGAACAACGCAGCCAGCTCAGCCATCCCTCACAGCTCCATATGGCTGATGTAAAAAATAGCTCCTGAAAATGACATTATAATGAACAGAATTGGGTGTCTTCACCATTATAAATAATTAAACCTTTGTGTATATATGTTGCTATAAATATATATGTATGTCCCCTTCATTTTTTGTGGTTTATGCATAAAAGCACCTATAAGAAAACAGGAAGAAACACAATCCACAATGGAGGATTTAACCAATTTTATCAATCTAAACTGACATTTCTAACTAGAAACCTGGTTTTGCTGTGGTGTAAATAAGGAAGAACAGACTTAAGGCACTGGCAGACTTCAAAGACAACTTCTTCCTCACTCTGCCACAGAAATATCTGGGAGAAAGATGAAGGATGAACATAAGGAAAAGAAAAAAAATTTAACAGGGAAACCCATTAAGCAATTCAATATTCCCATTTTCAAGCTGTGGTATCTCTAGCAGTGGAAATTTCTAAGGACAGGGAGGAGGTGCTAATCCTGTCCCTGGGATATGAAATAAATGGGTTTTTGAGACCCCTCTACCTGCAGTTGCAATGATCTTGATGAAGTAGCTCAGCCATAATTGTGTGACTTTTTGGAAGGAATCCTTTTCCCTTCCTATTCCGGGGCACTTCATCCCCAGCAGGGATGATAAACCTGCTGACATCTCAATACAGAAAGAATTCCTGGGGGAAAGTTTTTTTGTCCTTATCTATCTGTATCTCGATTGCTGTGTTTTCATCTCCAAAAAGTCAGTTTGGACTGAAATGGCTCAAGTGATAAAAATAGCTAATATGCTCTTTTCTTTATGTCTCCATTTTTTGATATTTCTGAAAACAAACAGAAAAGCTCTTTGAGAAGTTGCCTGGGTGAGATCAGGAAAAGTTTTGGCCACACAGAACTCCTGGATGTTATTTTGTGGATTAGGAGGAAAGGAGCTCACACAATAAACCTACATTTGGGGGGCAAAAAACCCCAACAAATCAGAACAGGAGAGATGAGCTCATCCCAGCTGAGCATGACTTTTATTTCCATCTGTAAAGAGGGAACAGTTTTCCTCTTGGCACCTTTTCCATGATATCTATAGCATGGAATGCTGCTTGGAGGAGCTGCCTGCAAAGGGCTAATACAGCAGAACAGAACTGTGATTCTTTATCCTGCAGCAGCTTTACAAGGGCGTAAAAATGAGTTAGGAATGATACTGAAAGCTGGATGTCTCCCTGCCTCCTGCACAACAGGAAAGCAGTGGGATGAGAGAGGGCCACAGGAAGGGTTCATGCACAATTAATGCATTTTCAGACTAATTTATCCAGGGAATGTGCAGAGGCAGGGAAGCAATGAATCCTGCAGAGGCACGAGCGGGATCAAAAGTCCTGAAAGGCAAATGAAATAAGCAGAAATATTACAGAATCTCAGAGTGGGATGGGTTGGATCCTAAAGATCATCCCCTGGGTGGGCAGGGACACCTCCCACTGTCCCAGGGGCTCCAAACCCCAATGTCCAACCTGGCCTGGGACACTGCCAGGGATCCAGGGACAGCCCCAGCTGCTCTGGGAATTCCATCCCAGCCTCTCCCCACCTCCCAGGGAACAATTCCTTCCTAACATCCAACCTAAATCCTCCCTCTTTCAGCCTAGTTTTTAATTAAAAACATGCTTATTTCAACCTCTTCTATGACAGGCCTCAGGAAATCACCTTTTCTCCTGCTGGAAGGCACAAAATGAGCAGCCAGGTTTATCCCACAGCACCAGTGTTTAGTGCAGGATTTTTCCAGCTTTATCTCTGGAATAAACAGGTCGCTAGCACAGAAATATCCATCCCCTCTTTCTGAGCTAAACACTCCATGTAGCTTTTTATTTCAGTCTTTATCACAGGGATGCATTTCTCCCTATCAAACTCGTGCTGAAAGCTCAGCAGGAGGCCTTATTGCCAACAATGCTGTCTGTGCTAATAGCGTATTTCATAACTACTCATAAGAAGAAATGGGTTTTTTACCATGGAAAATAAAAAATAGAATATTTGGAAATATCTGGGAAACTTCTAAAACTCACCTACCATGGGGACAGAATTGGTTACAGACAAGAAGTGGTGCATTTACAACTTGCACACAAGTAAAAGGTGCATCAGTAATCACTGCCAAGCTTCAATTTTGTACCCCAAAGGCAACCCAAAAGATTAGAAGCCTGGAGGGGAATTAACTCATCAGTGATGGGGTTTGTTTGCACTCTTATAATTGTTCCATGTGTGATAACTTCCTAAAAGGATGGTGTGAAGAGCATTGCTCTGATATTGAAGGCTGGGCAAAACTCATTTGTTTTAATTTCTGTACCCCAACATTGTGGAATTCCTGTTACTGCCTTGACCTCCACTTCATGTGATCAGGGCCTGGTATGGAGTGATTTGATGGGGTGGTGTTTAATGGCTGGAAAATCAGAGCATGTTTGTTTTATCCCTGCTGGTTCTGATGCTTGGACAGGAGCCCCTCTGCCCTGGAGCCAGGCTGGGAGAGCTGGGAATGTTCAGCTGGGGAGAAGAAAGCTCCAGGGAGAGCTCAAAGCCCCTTCAGGGCTGAAAGGGGCTCCAGGAGAGCTGGAGAGGGACTGGGGACAAGGGATGGAGGCACAGGACACAGGGAATGGCTTTCCACTGGAAAAAAAAAAGTAGATTTAGATGGGATATTGGGAAGGATTTCCTCCCTGGGAGGGTGGGCAGGCCCTGGCACAGGGTCCCCAGAGCAGCTGAGGCTTCCCCTGGATCCCTGGCAGTGTCCAAGGCC
Organism: Certhia americana; assembly: GCA_018697195.1. Classification (NCBI taxonomy): domain Eukaryota; kingdom Metazoa; phylum Chordata; class Aves; order Passeriformes; family Certhiidae; genus Certhia; species Certhia americana. The sequence continues at coordinate 18,806,242 of CM031868.1, read as the reverse complement.
AGGCTGGGAGCACCCTGGGATGGTTGGAGATGTCCCTGCCATGGCTGGGGTGGGATGGGATGAGCTTTAAGGTCCCTTTCAGCCCAAAGCAGGCTGGAAATCTATTAAAACTCTCTTCAAACACAAATCCACAGCAGCTCCCTTCTCAACACTTGGCCCATCTCTGGTTTTCTGGGGAAGTTTTCTACCATCCTCATCCTCACAATCTCTGGATGCTTCCTCAGCAGTTCTGCCCCACTGACTCCTTCCCATGACATCTGCACCTTTCTCCTTCCCTTTCTCCTTCCCTTTCTCCTTCCCTTCCCTTCCCAAATCTTCCCTTCCCAAACCTTCCCAAACCTTCCCTTCCCAAACCTTCCCAAACCTTCCCAAACCTTCCCTTCCCAAACCTTCCCTTCCCAAACCTCCCCTTCCCAAACCTTCCCTTCCCAAACTTTCCCTTCCCTTTCCCTCTTCCTGCTCTCCCTCTGCTCAAACTGAAGGCTGAATGTTTAATTTTAGAAGAAAACCTGTCCATTGTAAGGAAGGTCAGCCACAACATCTGGCTGATCAAATATACATAAGGAGGGATCTGCTGCCTGCTCTTTCAGAGCTGGGTTTCTCCTGGAGTCATCAGCCAAGGCTCCTTTGCTCTGGTCCAACATTTCAGTGTGTTACAGGGCTTGTCTGTCAAAGGCCTGGCCTCAAACACTCCCAGCTCTCAGCTGCTCCTGACTCCCAAATTGGCTCAGGATCAGGCATCAGCTTAGATCTCTGTTAATCGGGACTTTCCAGAGCTATGACAAAAAAAACAGAAACAGGAGGAAGAGAAAAAACAACAAAATCAAGGTAAAAGGGAGTTTTGCCTCAAGCCAGGGGCTGCCTCATCCTCAGAATAGGGTAGGGGGTAATTTTTTTAGTGATTCTGCTGTTTTTTTCACAAATTTAAGTCTGATAATTGAGTTTACTGCTAGGCCCTTTACCCCATCTCTGTGTGTGCTGTTTGTCATGCAAGGACATAGTTTAGGACAAAAGTGGATTCTCCACATGCTCATCCAAGAGGCAATCAGGAGAATTTAGAAATGCCACAAACGTTCCACACACAACTCTGCAATATTCCTAAAAATGACTCTAATGCACTATGACATAACAGAAATGATCTTGCAGACTATTGCTGTGCTAACAAAGATAAAAGAGAGGCTCAAAAACATCCCTCATTTCAGGCTGGCTGGGTTTTGCACCTCTCGAATCAATTTACATTATCCCAAATTTCATGTATTGCACTGCATTAATTTAGGTAACCAACACATCCCTGTGTGGAGCAACTGGTTCTTTACAGGACAACCAAGGAAACTGAAACCCAGAATTATTTCCTATTTCCCCATAAAAATAATCTGCACGTTTATGCCTCTTAATTTCCTAATCATGTGGGGAAAAAACTGAACGTGCATCCATCAGGGATTGCACGCATAGTTAATTAAGGATGAAATAATAAATGCCTGATTTCTACAGGATAGGGTAAACATCCAATTAAAATAAGATGCTGTGTACACTTGTCACTCTCATTAGTCAAAGCATAAAGCATTTTAACATTTTCTAAATAATTTACTTGTATTAAAATAAAGTGAAATGCTTAAAACATTTATAGGGTACTTTACAATGCTGTAGTCAATAAGTTGCTATATGAAGGCAACGTCAATAATTTATGGCTCTGCTCAGCAGGAACAGGCTGCAGTTCTCAGCAGAGCAGGGTCCAGCAAGGCTGAGGCAGCAGGGCCTGGCCAAACTCTGCTAAAATCCCAATTAAACCTCACAGACAGTGCTAAAACCCCACTGGTGACAGAAAATTTTAGATCTGAGCCTGTGGGTGTTGAAAGTACCTGGGAAGGACGTGGTGCTGCTTGGTGGCTTTGGGGTCACCAGGCAAGCTTCATAGATAAAAAATGGGAAAAAAAAGTGTCTTTTACCCCAAAGATTGTCCCAGTGTGGCACAGACTGGAGATGTGACTGCTGGGTCACCTCCACACCACCAGCCAAGGGCTCTGCACGACCCTCATGAGCACCTCCAGCACACGTGGGGCTGACAGAGCCAGCCCAGAACTCACCCTGCTCCCAGGGCAGGGGCACATTCCTCAATTTCCCAAAGCCAGATGGGCACTGGTGGCTGCAGAGCTGGGAATTTGAATAATCTGGGTTACTGATATGCAAAACACAGCAAGCAGTGCAGCTTCAATTTTCTGCTCAGAGTCAAGGTATGGCTGTTAGAGCTGGGCTCTGATGAGAGAACACATGTCCTGACTATCCAAGCAGATTGCTGGATCCACTGAATTAAGATTGCAGTGCATTAGCAGGGAGTACATGAGAGCTCTGTGCAAAAAAACTGAATTAAGAGCTTTTTCCCATGGATCATTTTGCTACGTCAATGACATTTCTCTAAAATGTTTTGTTATGTAGCTGTGACTATAATAAATAAGAATTAATTTCATAGTAAGGAGTTATTAAATGCTGCCTTTTATCAATTGATGTAAGGAATATCCCACTCAAATTCAGATGTATAGCTCAGGATATATAGAAACACGGCATTTGGCTGGGACAGCTTTTGAGGTTTTTCAAATGCTGAAATCACTTTTCATTAAAACTGTGACAGAAACTGGGAATCTGGCACGGTGTCTTTTCTTGCATATACATTAAATCATGCATTTTGTGGCAAGATTTGTGCTTTTTTTTTTTTTTTTTTTTTTCTCTTTCCAGAAGTCTTGAAGAAGATCTTGCTTGAGTCACACCAAGATCCATCTGGATCAAGAGAGATTTGCCTTGGAAAGAGGAGAGGTGAAACGTGCTGTCCCCCAAATCCTGTGCCATGCCAAGCTCCTGCAGGCCTGGCTGCCCAGTCATGATGTCTTCAGTTTTAGTTTTTATATTTTTCAGACTCTGTGTTGTTTTGGTGAGTAGTTTTAGGTTTCATATTCAGTGTTACTGAGCTCTCTTCACACAGCAGGGACACAAAACAATTCCTGCTCCAGTTTGATACCAAGGACAACTTTCAGGCCAAGAACAAAGCCAAGGGTGAAGGCAGAAGGCAAACCAAGGAGGATGGAGCTCCCTAAGCTGGAGCTGGAATTGCACAATGAACTGCAAGGTGCTGCTGGAGCAGAACTTCTCCAAGTGTGAGCCCTGGTGGCCGGGTGTCCATTCTGTGCCCATTTTGGGGTGCCCTTGGGTGTGTCCCAGCCGGGCTCTGGTGCTGCCCAGGTGTGCCCAGGGAGGCCTAGGAATAAATCCCCAATTTATCCTTTGTTCTGGCTGGGCTCTGCTCCAGCTCAACCTCCTGAAGGCATCTGTTCTGGCTGCTTTGCATGATGGATAAATGAAATTAGGAAAATGTGACTGTGGACAGGGTTATATCAACCTCAGTGGTGAGGATGAGCAGGTGAGAAAATATCTTTGTGGATACTTGGATGGAGGAGGGATGGGTTGGATGGGGCTTGGAACAGCCTGGGGTAGTGGAAAGTGGCAGGGAGTGAAATGAAAGGAGATTTAAGGTCCCTTCCCACACAAACCATTCCAGGATCCTATAAAAAATCCACTTTGCTCCTCAGTGCCTTCTTTTTCCCTCATAGGAAAGAAATACAGCCCCCATCATCTTCAGGGTTCCAAACTCTTCTGTGCAATGCTCTCACTGTCTACAACTCACTTCATTCTCCAGGAGTCTCATTTCTATCACAAGGCTGGTGGAAGCCTAAATTAAATTTGGGACCTAATTTTAAACAGAATCTCAACCTCCTGAGTAAACAATAGATGGAGCCTGCCTATTAAATCATCATGTTTTAATTAAATTCTTTGCAGCTCGTGAGTTCTTTGAACTGAGCGAGGTGATAAATGCATTGTAATTTTAATGGGGTTATATTTTGTGCTAAACTCACGGAGAGCAGTGACACGAGATAGGCACCATGCTCCCACAGAATCCTGCATGGGATTCTGCTGATAACTGCACGCTTGGAACACGACAGGGGAACTTCAGCAGAGGAGCAAAGCTGATGTAAAGTGGGCTCTTTTCAATTACAGCAAAGATGTAGAAGCACGCAGGCATTTGTGGTACTTGCAAACAAAAATAAAAAAGCATTTATTCCTCGTGCTAAAGATTCAGGCTCCTCTGGAAGCAAAGGGAGATCCATGTATTGCTTTGAGAGGATTTTGGATCAGGATTTTGTTGTTGAAGTATTAAAGTAAAATAAAGAAATTCACAAAAATCATCAGGCACTGTAGTGACAGGACAAAGGAAAATAGCTTCAGAGTGAATGAATGTAGGTTTAGATGAGATATTGGGAAGGAATTGTTCCCTGGGAGGGTGGGCAGGTCCTGGAATGCATTCCCAGAGCAGCTGGGGCTGCCCCTGGATCTCTGGAATTACTCAAGGCCAGGCTGGATGGGGCTGGGAGCAGCCTGGGACAGTGGAAGGTGTCCCTGCCCATAGCAGGGAGATAGAACAAGATCTTTAATTCCCTTTCCAACCCAAACAGTACTGCAATTCCATGAACACAGAAAAGCCAAGTACAGCTTCTCCCAGCACCAAATCTGACTGAAAGAAGGCCAAAGTAAAACACCAACAATTTTTTTTTTTTTTTTTTATCTTAGCACCACAGTGAAGTTAAGGAATTTGGTTAAAAGAGAAAAAAAAAAAAAAAGAGTTGTAACTTTAAAATGACCTCCAGCAGCATCACAGAATATCTCAGCTGCTTTATCACAGTCTCTGTGAAGGTATCTCCCAACAAAGCAATGGGATCGTAAAGTCTCCTGGTAGGAAATATGACACACTCTTAAAACATATGTCAGACATTTCCAGAATTGCAAACATGCTATTTTAGATGGCGAGATTCCTTTCCTCATAAAAGCATCTTTAAATTGTCTGACAGAGAAAATTCATATCAGGAATAAAATGCTGGCCCCGCTGGAGTCAATGAGAGTTTTACGCCTGATGCGAGTGGAACCAAGGTTTCATCTCTGCTTTTTTACAGCTCCTGCCCCTCCCTTGGCACTGAGAGGGGATGAACTGCAAGGAGCCTGCTCTGGTTCTTCCTCAGAGCCACCCAAAGCAGCCCCTGGATGGGCTCAGCTTTGGAAACCTGAAAATAAACCAGACCCTGCGCTGACAAGAGTGACTGATGCTTGGGAACCATGATCTATAATGCCAGAGCTGATGGGTTCCTGCTTGCAGAGACCTGATTATTCCACCTGGATGGTGGCTTAAACAAAAGAACAAGCAGACAAAAGAAATATATGTGCAAAGTCCAAGAAGCAGGCCATTATTTTCAATAGAGGTGTTGTGTGTAGTTTTATTTTTTTTTTCCCTCCCCCTGGCATTAGCTGCAGTAAAATGAATCATGCAGAGCAACATTTTTCACAAACCCCAAACATCCTACATTCACATAAAACTGATGTACACCAGGAATGTTCACTGGGCTGGAGAATGGGAACAAAGAGGGCTGCAGACACACAATTTGTCATCCGGATTTTCTATAATAACGGGATATAAGCATATAAATGGGTAGGTTTGGCAGGTGAAAAGGAAAATTATAGGGAGAGAGGAATATTGTAGCTAACTCAACAGTGGCCATATTGCCAATAGATCCTTTTGCCATTTGACAGCTGTCTTAGGTAAGGGCTGAAAAATCATGTTTACTCAGATCAGCCCGATCTCCCTTTCGGTTATTTAGGACTCTGCATATTCCACATAAAAACAACACTTTCAGCTCCTAACTCCAATTGAATCACCATGAAATGTCCATTTTGAGGATGTGCTTCCTGATCCTGCCATAGAAGGTGTAAGCAATGAGGTGCTCAGGTGAGCCACGTTACACATCCAAATCTGCAAAGCCAGCTCAGAAAAGTAGCTTTTTGTACACAGAAACAAACACAGTTTAGTGGGATTTTGTTGGGTTTTTTTCCCCCCAGCTTGATCTCAATATTTCTTTTAGAGATCAGGGGGTGTTCAGCATGCAAAGGAAGTCTGAGAGCTGAGAAAATCTCTTTCTATAGGATAAAAAAAGGAGGGAAGCCCTGGAAGTGGGTATGGCAGAGCCCAAATCCATATTCCACGGCCAGATGCCGGGGACAGCAGTGAGGGAGGGAATTAGGGAAAGGCTCAGTAAATAGCTGACAGATTGCTGCTGCCACTGCCTTTCTGCAGGGCTTGTTTTGTACTGTACTGAGAAACTTGTAATAGTGGACTGAGCTGGAGTGGTGACATTAAACTGGGTCCTGCTGCTCGGGGCTAGGGCTGCTGCTTCACCCCAAATCAGATCAGCAGTGGTGCTAACTTGGTTGTTGACAGACCTTTCATTCACTGGCAGCAGGTGCTGGGGGCACTTTGCTGCTGCTGACCTGATCATTGGCATTTGGGGTAAGAAACTCAGAGAAGAGAGCATTATTTACTTGAGATGGCATTTCTGTGAGCAATCTGCTGCTGCTGGAGGACTGGACTGGGAGAGTGAAGGACATTAGAAAGTGTGATAGCATCTCTTTCTTTGCAACTGTTTCATTTTATTTTTTTTTTTCCCTCTGTGTTTTTCACAGTTCTGTTGTACAGTCCCTGTGTCAAGGGAGTTTTTTAAAGGCTGTTTTGCCCGAGTTGCTGATTTTGAATCTCAGCAGTTCATACGTGGAGGCTCTGGATTTTAGACGTTCACCTACTTGACAAGCAGATGCAGTCAGGTAGATTTGATGTTTATTCGAATTGAACTGGCTTTAAATGGAAGAACAAAACTGTGGCTTCCACCCCTTGGTTCTGTGTCTGATTTAGCCATTAGGCCAGCTGAAAGCAGAGCTGGCAAATCAGCCAAATACACACACAGAGACGTCAGGGCAGGGGCAGAGAGAGCAGGAGGGAGTTTCACAGAGGGGACTCATGTTTGTAAAGCACAAAGGATAATGGATGAACTCAACAAAAGCCATTAAAAGCATCAGCAGAAGCTCAGAAATAGTTTAGACAGCTTATCCTAATGAACTCGGAGTGGTTCACCTCACAATAAAAGGATAATGAGGGTATAAAAATGGCAGGCATTAATATATTTGCAGGTTAAAGAAACTGGTAAATGGTTCCTTGGTTCCTGCAAGTCTCAGACTCCGGAGCAGTGGGACAGGATAGGTAGACAAAAAGCAAACACCATCCCTTATTGATGTACAGCAGGAGTCTTCCTGAAGTTTTGTGGTAAAGCAGACTTGAGTTTGATCCTCCATCCTTGGGAGGAATGCTGCTCCCTCTCAAAATGCAGATTTGAGGGGTTTTTTTTTTAAACCTGTGTGTGGTTTATTCTAGGTTTCCCTCCAAATTCTTCTCCTAACTGCTGCCAGCTGCAGGTTAAGGAACTTTCACCTCCCTTTGACATCCAGAAAATCCCAGATCTAACGTGAGAGGAAGAAAAAGGAAGGTTTGCCAGAGGAAAAACCTGCATCTGAAGAAAGAATTCACAGATGTGAAATTTAATGCTCAGATCAGCCTGCAGGATTGGAGTGGGAAGTTCCACAATCAGCTGGAACCAAAATCACAAGGCCTGGACTCCTGTGCTTCTTTTGGGCAACAGTTAAAACCCAAAAAATATTATTTAAAATCTTATTTAAAGGGGGTTTGTTCCTCCCTGCAATCTCTGGCAGTTCTGAAAGGATGCAGTGCTCTTGAAATCTTCATTTTGGCCACTGAAAAATTCCATGAGATGCACTTATTTTGGGAATATTAGGAACTGCAGTCATCAGTTAATTCCTCACCATCTCCTGACAATAAATTACAAGAACTTAACATTTCCAATATTTACCAGTTCCCAGAGCAAATTAAAGTTCCAATACCTTTGCAAAGTGTAGGGAAATACTCAAAGAAATCACCAAGCAATCTTTTGGCCCTGGCTGCGAGGTGAAATTACCTCTTAATTCTTACAAAAATATTGTTTTGCCCATTTAGAGATATCAGAGTCAGACACAAAGAAAGGAAATCAGTTTTGTCACAGTTGGGAGCAATGGGTGGAGATTTTTGGAAGGGTTTTTTTTCTGAACAGGTGTTGGGTGAGTCTTGGAAAATCCAGTGTTAGCAACCTCCAAAGGTGCAACTTCAGATTCTCCCTTAAGCTAATGCAGCTTCCAGAGGGCTGGAACCCAAATGTGAGGAGAACTGCTGAGCTTCCAGTAAATTCCTGCAATATCTGTGCTTTTAGACTCTCTATTTTCTGTACAAAACCACCAAAATATATAAAAAAAAAAAAAAAACCCACACACGTACACACACAAAAAAAAAAAAAAAAAAAAAAAAAAAAAAAAAAAAAAAAAAAAAAAATCACTCAGGGAGTTACCAGAAACAAATATTGTGGAAGAGTTCATTTTAACAGAGTTAATCCACCCAGAAATGGATAGCAGCAAGATATTTAATCATGGCATATCCTGTTTAATCACATTTAGAATCCTCTGGAAATTAAGCTTATACAACTTCCTTAATTTAGAGGACAGTATAATGCTTAAGTATTTAATCTCCTTAGGATTGATATTGGACTCGAGCCTTTTGCAGAGTTTCCTGAATAGATGGAAATTCGGAAGGGCTCAAATTAACAAATCATTCCTTTGTTTTCCTAACAATTCTTAAATTATTTTTTTTTTAACCTCAAATTTGATTTTCTTCTTGATTATTGGCAATTTGAAGTCCACTGAGCTTTTGTGGAGTCTTTTAGGAAATGGATTGCCCACCACCGTGGTTCTCATCACGATGGAATGAATCAATGCAGACCCTTCCAATGCCCTCTGGAAAACCTTTCCCATCACATTATTTTTAGTCTGTGGCTAAAACTCCGCTGCCTGTTAAGCCACAGGTTTATCTTGGGGAGCTTTAGGACAGATCTGAGAGACCACAAGTTCCAAACCAAAGCAAAGGATGATTGTTGAGCCTACCCTGGATTTCCACCCTGCTGTTCATTTTATCATACAGAGATAAGATTTTATGCAAAATGCCTTAATTTTGACAATTTCAGAGAGACTCCACATTTAAACATGAAATCAACACAAGCAGCATCAAGTTATTGGAGAAAAAATAGTCACCAGTAATTGCTTTTGTCCCTTCTCAACCTTTTAAATAAAAATAATCACTGTGAGTGTCTCAGACAAGGCTCTAACACCAGTCTAGCACTGAACTACTCCTCATAAACCAAGATGATGCCTTGTCTCAAAATGTACTTTAATAATATAGGATTTGGGGCTTTCATGCCAAACAATAATTTGATTTTTTTCTGAATTTATTGATGAAGGAAGGGCTGTAAATTCAGCATGAGCCCTTTCACTAAAGAACACCAAGTATTTCCTACAAAAAAAATGTGGAGAGAATAAAATTGAAATAATAAATTCCAAACTCATCCAGGCGGGCGAGTGCCATGCTAAAGTAAATTCATTGGCAGATTTACAATTAAGATCCATACAGAATGGAAATAATAATAATTATAAGCTCCTAGAAATGCTGTAGCAGCTTGTACCCTGGATTCAGCAGGGACAAATCACTCATATTTAGTTTCAATAAAGGCATAATTCCTGATGCCTTCAAATACCTCCTAAGAGTGGCTCAGTTTCTCATATCCTTGGAGAAGATGGAGCCGTTTAAAAAACCAAAAAGGCAAAAAGGGAAGTGGGAATGAATCCATTCCACAGGAGGGAAACTCCTGGAGGCATCACCTGCAGGGGCAGAGTGATCCAGGGCTTGCTGCTGGGACCACACTCCTGGAAGGTTATTTTTGCCCTTTATTAGAGAAAACAGACCCCAAGAGAAGATCTAATGATAGCTACACAACTTAATTTGATTTTTCCCTTCCAGCAGGGCTGTGGGACAACAAAGAACTTTCAGCAGTTGCTGTTTTATAAAGGGTTGTATGTTTTACTGCCTTTGATGCCTCAGGACCTGTTTTAGAATGTAAATAATCTACAGGGATTACATTATTTGCTAATTCTCAGTCCATTTCTGTCAAACTTCAGCTGGACATTCCCAGCCCTTCAGGGATTGCTGGGAGCTGAAGTGAATTTTTCAGAGCATTCACAAACAATTGCCAAGAGATGCTGTTGGCCTGGGCTCTGCTTTGGCTCAGGCTGGGTTTCCTCCTCTCCCAGTGTTTTCTGGCTGAGTCACTAAAATGTGCAAATTTGTGCCTGAACCCTTTTTTTGCAGGAGGTGCTGAAATACAAATGCAGCCCTTGATCACTCCAGGAGCTGGAGGCATTTTTGACCTCTTCTACAGCCCAGTAAAAACCAGTGCAGCTCCATTAACTCCTGGGATTTTACATGGATTTGCTGACAGCTCCATCATTCTTTGTTTGCCTTCTCAAAGAACCCAGGACTACAACTCACACCCATCCACTGACCCATCCAACACTTGCACAGCGATTAAAAAACGTCAATTCTGGGATTAAAAAAAACCTCCCCATAACATTTCAGCTGAGATTTTTGTTGTTGTGACTTGTTTGTAGCTAAAATATTCTTAACAAGTTGGCTGGATATGAACCTAGGGGAGTGGTTCTCCTATTTTTTGTTCTGTGTTTTCACTTGGCCTGGAGAATCTCAACAGAGTCTAAATATCAGCTTTAAAAATACAAGTTCTGCCATGAAAACTGAGTGCTGCATGCATGAATATGGCTTTAGTTCAATAAATGAGGAGCTGAATTGCTCATAAATATGTTAAGTGCAATTTCAGCTCAGGTTCAGGAGGATGCTGAGAAGATTTGTCCTTTCTGTGTCAAGGAAATCTTCACCAGAGTAAGGAGGGCATGAATTCCACTTTGTGTCTCTCTGAATGCCCAGTTAGCCTTAAAAAGTTACTTTCTACAAATCTATTTAATCATAGAGATTGATCATAAAGGTGTTTTTGTGGGCTTTTCTTGAGCATTTTGGGTGAAACACTTTGATACAAAGTAGAACATGGAAAAACCAAAGTCACCTGTACCTTAGCTGCCCTGACATTCTATCACAATTACTCTGCTCCACCAAAACATGATCATTTTTTCATCTTGTATAATCCCTTATCGGTGTTGTCACTCCTTACTTCACCCATTCTCCTGGCAAATTTTACATTCTAGGATTGCAAATCCTCAATTCTTTCTGGGTCAGCCCTGTGCCTGCTAATTAAGAATATCATACCTGTCCTTAAAAACGCATCCCTCCAAGTCAGCGTGCACCCAACGCTGGTTTGAAGCTGGAGAGAGCACAGCAGACACCACACTCGTGCCAAGGACAGGTCTTTTTTTCCCTCCCAGTCATCTTTTGTTATGGATCTCATGGTTCTCCTCGTTGTTAAACTCCTACTGCGTTCCCTGGGGAATGCCAGGTTACCTTGGACACTCCTATCACCGCACAGAAAGGGAGGTGGGGCTGATCATTACCCCTGTTGGCAGCATTTCTCCTTCTCTCCCTAAACATGGGGAGTTCAAGGACACGGAGAGTTCAAGGATGATGCAAACGACCGCAGAAATTCTGAGCTGCTCAAGTACAAACTTGTAAAACACAAACCGGGTCAGCTCTGAGGCCAATTCTGCAATTCTGAAACAGCTCCTGATGTTTAATGAAGTTCTGTCATCTGTCAGCTCTGGTGGATATGATTTTTTTATATTCAGTGCATGAAATAACAGCCACAATCCACAATAGAAACCCCACAATTAGGGTTTTAAAGGGAAAAGTGCCCTTCCAGGAGGGGTTTCACTTCACTCCTCTTGGTCACATTACAGCCAGACCCTGACTGACATCCTGGGCTCTGAGTGGGGTTTCTGGTAAAAACAGGAGGAATTATTTTCGCTTAATGCTTGAATAAAGCTGTTGTACATGCTTTGGGTGATGATGAAATTGAACTGTTTCAGCTTAAGCACTTAAATGTTGGATCACATCTTGTATATACACTACTTAAATCTCATTAGTACAGAAAGCTTCGCTCAGAAAATGGGACCATTTGCTTTCCCCAGCAATTTCAGGTCATAGCCTGAAACAAAAAGAAGGAGAATTTTAAGAAGTCTTTTCAGTTCTTTTTTGGCCTAACAAGAATAATGGAATGTATTTTAAAGATATAGAAGGAAAAATAGCTAATCCATAGGATTACAAGGAACTGGAAGAGATAAAAAAGCTCTCTAGGGGATTCATTTCCTATGCTACAACATTAGTGGAAGGGACAAAAATCTTGAGGAAAAACAGTGGAAACAAATCCACACTGAAGGAATAAGATTCGATTCTAAAGAATAAACCACAGCAGACGTGAGGCCATAATTAGTATTCATGTCATAAAAGCAAACAAACCCATTCCTGCTAATGGCTCCAGGCATCCCCTGTGGGCTGAACGCCCAAAAAACAAAATGAGACATCCCCATTTCTACCTCAGGAGCTCACGGCTGTCTAGGGTGGATGGAAAACAGGATGAGCTAAATATTAACATTTCAAGAAAACAAAAACCACAGGAGAGCAGTGCTGGTCCCTTTACCCTACTGAGTATTTTAATGGAGAGGTTTAGATCGCCTGGATGAATCACTGTTATTTATTGCCTTGGAGCTCCCTGGTTTAATCTGATGGGGAAGGGCTGAACGCTCAGTATTTCCCTTCTGGCATCACTCTAACAGCTGGAAAAATTAATACGGGCGGAATGGAGGCATTGAAGACTCATCAGCGAGCTGGGGCAGGCAGGAGTGGGCATTTAAAGGTGAAGAATGGGCCACTTATTTAGAAATTCGGGCCACTTAGAAATGCAAATATCAGTGTCGGAAAAGTTAGCGGCAGCTGCTCGGAAAGAAAAAGCTTTTCTTTAGAGCTCATCCTTTCATCAGCACCGCAGAGCATCAGCCACGCATTCCAAAGCCTCCATCTAGCCATGAAAATCTGTTTGCACCCAGGCACAGACCGTAGATTTCTGAATAAAAGAGTGATTTTTGACCTCAGTGACACCTCAGTTTCCTTGATACTTCTGAGTGTTGGGGTGTTTGTGCGAAAAACCTACCTTGATCTTGGAATACAGGTGTTTTTAAAGTTCTTTTAGACCTAGAACAAGACCTGTTCTGTCAGGGAGAGTTGGGTGGCAAAGAGTCAGAGAATGGTTTGGGGTGGAAGAGACCTGTCATGGGTGTCAGTGCAAAATGTCACCAAAACTGGGGATTCTGTCACCAGCTGTTGGAACTGGGGTGGGGTAATTGTCTGTCCATGGCCAATGTCCCAAACCAGCTGGGGCAGTTTTCTGATCTCCTCACAACCCATCCTCCCTCCAGCCACAGATCTGCTGCTGATGGGCCAGGGAATGGCACTGAGAAAATTCCATCAGCATTGGGAGATGCTGCAGCCAGGGCAGGAGCCAAACATTCCTCCCTGGATCCAATCTGGGACGCCACACCTGGTTTCAAACCACAACAAGACCTCCAAACCCACCCAGTCCCACACCCATCCATGGCAGGGACACCTTCCCCCATCCCAGGCTGCTCCAAATCCCAATGTCCAGCCTGGCCTGGGACCCTCCCAGGGCTCCAGCCCCAGCCAGTCCATCCTGTCCAAAAGTGAGACCCTCCAAGGTGGGTATGGACAGGATGTGCCAGCACAGCCTCTCCAGGACAATTCCTTGGGACACTTCTACCCTCCAAGCCCATCTCTTCACCCCCAGCCCTGGGGAGCAGCACTGGGCCCTTTAAGCATTTTGCTTGCCTGGAGCTGTGCAGTTGAGACACCAGTTGAGTACACTTTAATTAGCCCAGAGGAAATCACAGTAGGGATTAAATGAGTTGGGCTGTTATTCTCCTGTTTTTACTAGCAGCAAATAAAAGCATGTAATTAGCTTTTTTTAAAGGCATTTTCAGGATCTTAAGGTTATCATAACTGTAAACAATAGTATATTTATCTAATCTGAGAGTGGTACTCGAAAATATTTTCATTCTGAATAGGAAGTAGTAGAATAGCAATTGGCCCACAGGTTTTTGGAGAATTTTTAGTGAAACTAGGCTTAGCAGCAGTGGCAGAAGAGAATTTTAAAGCAGGTTTTCAAGCAAGAAATACACAATTTCCTGATTTGGTTTAACATTGTCAAAATACATCCTTAGCATAATTTTTCTTGGTTGTGATATATTGCAATTTGTTTATATTAAAACATTGGTTTAGATAATGTATTAGTATGTACAATATTACATAAATCAAACCCAGAAAGATTTATCAAAATAACACTCAAAATAATACCGGTTTTGGTATAACTGAAATAAAATAATTGGCTGAATTCTTTTTGAGGGATTTCCTCACATATTTTCCACATCAATCTTCTGTGCTAGTTTCCAGGCAGTTTATTCCACTCTGCTCCCATCAGATACATTTCAGATGAACCCTTGCAGCCTGGTTTTCCTTTCAGTGATGCTGATACGTCAGGAATTGTTCCGTGAAGTTACATCAGCATGATTAAAAGAGTTGGATCCAATGTACCTTACTGAAATATAATTTATTAGCCGCAATAAATTCCTCTCACAAGATTTATAAGAAGGAAAATCCCAAGGCTGTCTTCTTGTGAGGAGTCTTGTGGGTAGATTTGAAACCAAAAATCAGGGAAGTGGTTTGAAATAGGAATTAAAGGATGAAAGTGAAGAGCTGGAGGAAACAACTGCAAATTTGCCTTATCAATCAAATATTGGATATTTGTTCATTCTCAGCATAAGTGGCCCTACCCTGCAGCCACAGCAAAGGCACCTCTTCAGGAGGATTGAATAAAGCTCCACCACAAAGCTGGTTTGCTGTTTTTTAGGGGAACCATGGTGTAAATGAAGTGTCTGATGGAAAATCATCACCAACAGGTTCCTCAAAAAAGAATATTGCTCCTTTGAAGGCAGAACAGTCAGAGCTAAAAGTTCCCATCTTCAAAACCTAATGGGACAAGGCACCAACCTCCTGATGGCTTCACTTTTGGTCTTTGTTCATCCAAATCCTGCCCTGGATCACCCTGGTGCCAGTTTGGGACACAGAAGGAACCCTGAGCCTGGTACTGGGGTTTCACTGTGGAAAGACCCCAAAATTCTGTAATATTAAAAATCTTTCTCCTGAGAGGAATGAGAGGTTTGTATTTCAAAAAAAGTTGTGGAACTACTGGTGGATAAAACTAGCACTGAGAGAGAAAGGGAACAATGGGAAGGGTTCCACTGACTGAGGAATGGAAAAAAGGAATTTGCCTTTCCAAACAAACTGTAGGTTTGCTGAGAAATGAAATTGGATATTGAAAGATGAAAGAAGCAATGGGGAGAAATCATAAATTCCATAATAATTAAAAATGAAAAGGGAGGGTTCTCCATTAGAGGGGAATCTGAGGGAAGTCTGGAGCTCTCAAGTCCCTCAGCCAGTGGGGAAAGAGAGAGGGCAATGGGGTTGGGGAATTGGGATTAAAAGGTGGGAAATTGGGATAAAAGGGAGGCTGCACCCTCCAAACATTGGCGAGACCCCAGGGGAATGCCCCATAGCTTCTCCTTTTATTGGAATAAAGTCCCAGGACTCATCTGTCTTCTTTTTGGACAGAAACCTCTGGTGTTGGTGGGTTCATTTTCCTGACACTCCTAATCACAGAATGGTTTGGGTTGGAGGGACATTAAATCCCATTCAGTGTCACCTCTGCCATGGACAGGGACACCTTCCACTGCCCCAGTGTCCAACCTGGCCTTGGACACTTCCAGTGTTAATCACCTGCTGTAAAATGCAAAATATCAAAAAAAAAAAAATTCCCTTCTAATGACAAAAGAAATATATATATAAACTATTACTAGCTACCTTTAGGAATCACTTTCCTGCTGGCATAGGGATCCACAGATGCAGAGATTTCACATCTCACCTCAGAAAAAAAACCCATGTATTTTGCAGTCAGAATTAACTGACAGATACATTCACCATCAATACTGCAGATACCAGCCCGGGGGGAATTGAGCTTCTGATGGTTCCTGATCAAAGGAATTATCCCTGAATGCTCTGGACAGGGATCCTGCAAGTCCTACAGTGCAGGTCTGTCTTGTACCTGTCAGCATCACCCACGCACTTGTAGCATGCCTTGGTGACACTGCAGTGACTCCTGAGAGTGTCACCCCCCAGAGCCAACACATCCAGAGCTGAATGAAACGTTCCTGAGGCAGTTTTGATCATCCCAAATTTTAGGGGATGAATTCCTACCAATGATCCCGTTCTCCATGGAAACTGGTGGGGGTCAGACCTGTTAAAGTGCCTTTGGGGCATCAAGGATCATTGCTGCAGCCCAGCCAAGGATTCCTGGGTGGAGAATTAGCAGCTCCACAATTCGTAGGGCAGAAACCTCCCAGCACCAATGATTTGGGTCACCACTGGGACATGGAAAGTTTCCACAAGAAGGGAAAAAACTCCAATAACTCATTGACTTTGCAGACTGAGGCATTAAAAGGAAATTGGCATCGATGGGATTTGCTGGCTGGGTGATCAGGGGGAATGAATCCCATAAAAACTCCTTCTCCAAGACAAATTTCCCACTGCTTGGCCCTTCTCCTCCCAATGCACCACTCAACAGCCCCTTAACCCCTTACATACACCCCCAGCAGTAAATCACACACATCTGCTGACTGCTAAATATCCCATTTTGAATATCCTTATGAACTTTCCTACATGCCAGTCTGACCTTCTCTAAATAAACACAGTAAGAACTGCATTCTTTTTTTTCCCTTGGGTGAAAAACACTTCACCTTGCAGTGCCTCCGTGATAGATGACAACATAAACCCTCACAGGATGGAGTTATCTGCAATCATTTCCTTGCAAAACATCACTAAATTCCTGTCCCATCAGCATATATTGATAACACCGAGGCTGATAACATCTGCAACCCTGCAGAGCCTGTGCTGCTGTACCAGCCTGATGCTCCACTCCAATTTCCTTTCTGTGCCGTGAAAGGAGCTGCAAATATCAGCTTTTGTTTTCCAGGTTGTAGAAAGAGGGAGGAGAACAGGGTACTGCTGCTACCCGAAGTTATGAACGCTTCTCAGAGCTTCTGGAAACCCTCACCCCTCATGGAGGGGGTGAAATAAAGCCTGAAGGGTATTTCCAGGTTCAGCAGCTGGGAACCCAAGTGCCCCCAAAGCCAAATGAGCTGCAGGATGCTGTGAGCTCGTGTAGGGCACAGATATTGTCCTGTGCTGACGACATCTGTAAAGTCTGACTTTTATACCTGGTGCAGCTTCCCAGGGAAACATCCTGGGAAGTGGCATTTGCTGTTTGCACAAACCCAGCCAAAAATCTAAATGGACACCAAATATCCCTCCCTCCCTCCCTCCCTGCCAGCCACAACGCCTCTTTGAAGCCAGAGTAATGAGAACATTTAGCTCTTAAGTTCTGGTTTTACTTCCACAAAAGCAACTACACATCAACCTAATGTCTTCCTTTGTTCGGTGACACAGAGGTCACTGCTGTGAGATTTATTTGATTTCTCAGTTTGCCTAATTAATTTGCTCATTCCGAGCATACTCCATCAGCACCAGCAAGGCAACAGATTCATTTACATGGTACAGTGCATCTGGAATAATTATTACCGCCCCAGAATTGCTATTGCTCCAAATCGGAGGGGAAAGGGAAGTTTCCTACTGTGATAAAAGGGCTCTGTTGTGGTTTTATCAGCTGAAAACAACAGCGTGGACTAAATTACAAAAGCGGCTTTTTGCAAGCGTTAAGCAGCGCAAAACACAAGCGTCCATAAAGCTGTTACAGGACCAAATTTGTTTCTCTGATTTACTTCTCATCAAGTTTTATTAACAGGCTAAAGAGTCTGAAACCACTCCCATCCCTGCAGCAACATTGGCAGGAGACAATCAAAGCTGATTAAAACAGCATTTTTTCACTGCTGAACGGTGCTATTGACCCCCAGGGTTGGAAAAAATCAGAGTTTTCATAAACAAATCCTGGAAAACTGGTGGGACCACAGGCAGAGAAAGCAGAAGACTTTAAGGGGACAGTGAAGTGAGACAGAAAGCATTTTAGATCAAGAGAATTAAGTAGTTTGAGCTCTGGACACCTGATTGACCAAGAAGGGTGCAGCTTTGTTTTTCCATTGAGAGTTGATCGAAATTCACTGGTTCCAGTTCTTGGGTCTTTGATTTGCTGCAGGCCCTTTGCTTTGACCAACTGATTAGTTCTTTTCACTGCCCTGGGGGAAGAAATCATTCTTGACTTCTCCTTGGACATCTAATTCCTGCACATCTTCCCTGTTCCTGTAACTCAAGCTTAAAACTGTGGCCAACAGTGAAAGGTGGAGCACTTGATTAATCAGAGTTTATCCCTTGGTAGGTTTGGGTTTAGAAAGAAGTGAGGAAAAGAGTTGAGCTCTCTGGTCCAGCCTCTTCCCCAGCTGTTCCATCAGCCTTTCACAGTCAGAGCAGAAAATCAGCAAAATACATCACCTCCACTACTGCCTTTCTCTTCCTCACAATATTTGGATTTTAAACATTATTCCTAAAAATCTTTGCTCTCCAGCAAGGCTAGATCTGCCACAGGCTCCATTTCCCAGTCTTAATAATTATAGCACATAAAAAAAGTCACAAATCTCCTGCCTACCTTGCAGCCAAGTGCTCCCCAGTGCTGCTCTACCTTAGGTGGCCAACAGAGCACCTGCACTTGCCTTAAATAAATTCACGAAGTTTCAGCCCACAGATTCAGTGAGATGTGACAGCATTGAGAAGCCAAACCTCCTGTGTTCACTCTGGATCCCTACCAAAGCAAAATTTATCACGTGGTAATTGAGATTTTCCCAGCCACAGTGAGGGACAGGGGCAATTGTTGCCTGAAGGAAAGGAAATAAATAAATGCAGATATAATTATCTATATATATTTATCTCTCTATCTATACAATGTGTGGATATTGTATTATACATGTTTGCAATACACAGAGATATGTAACAAGGACATAAAAATGTATTTCTCTGATCTCATTCCAGCAGCCCAGCCTTTCAATGGAGGCAAAATGAGCAGTTTTTTTTCCCTGTGATCACTTGATTAACTCATTGCTTACAAACACCTCCCACCCACTGCACCAAGGGCCATCATTAATGCTGGCTCTGAGGCTCCTCGTGTTCCTCGTGGTTCTTCACTCCCAAGCAATGTGTTAACAATAGATACTTCAAATCCCCGGGTGTTAAATAGAAATATCATATTACAGCTGCATGAACCTGCCTGGGAATGCATTGTCTGGCAATGGTGCCTGTTTTGCCTCTCCTGCTCTCTCAGTCTCTCATTCCAGTCCAGATCAGACCAAAAGCTGTGGCTGTGAAAGTGCAATTAATAATGAATAAATTAATAAAGTGTGTGGAATGAGCTGTGACATCAGCCCCCTGTCCAGAGAAAAGGTCCCACTACCACAAATGAAATCTGTAGTGCTGCTTCCTAGGATTCCTTGAAGATGTGCACCAGGCTCCAGACTGGTGTGACTAGGGGAATTCCTGGGGCACAGTACCTTAAAGCAGCACTTGCTGTTGTGCAGAATAAAGTTCTGTACCCAAAACTGCTGTTTTTATTTACCTGCTGTGTAATTGCCCCCAAGGATTTTTCTTTTGCCTCCCCAAAAAAGCTGGTTTTGACTGCACATGAAGCTTTTAAAGCCATCTAGCAGCTCAGTGGGTGTGAGATGTGGTGTTGGTGCACAGGAACCACAGAGTGATGGAGCAGTTTGGGCTGGATTAGGTTAAGATTGTCCAATTCCAGCCTCCTGCTATGGGCAGGGACATTTCCGAGGAGAAGGTATCTGGAAGAGCAGCATAAATTCACTTTTCAGAGGAGTCTGCAGGTGACAGAGCCCTTTGGGCCAGGAAGGACAGGTGACACCCCAAGGGCTGTGGGGTAGGGCAACATCCAGCAAAGTTGTTCCCCCAACAACCCATGGTGTGGGAGGGTTCAGATCCAGAGATTCCTTCTCTTGTGAGCTCCCTGCTTCAGCCATCACCCCCACTGCCCCAGCTCTTTCTAGTGAGCAACAGCTTTTGAAATTCTCCCTCCCGAGTGACAATCAATACAAATATCCTGTGGTTTTCAGGCTGCTTATACACTTCCCATAAAAATCCACGGGGGCTGAGCTGTGTGCTGAGCACTGCCTGAACTGCATGCAAAGCACTCTGCCATGCTTTTATTTGTTGGGTCTCTCCAAAGTGCAGGGCAATATGAGCTGAGTGCCTGATGAAAATGAAGTGTAACTCCTAATGGTTTATTTGCACTGCAGTGCATTTGCCATATCATTCATTACATTGCACTCAGTGCCTTCCCCCAGTTAGCCAGACAGAGCTGCACTTAAATAAAAATGTAACATCTTCCCTCTAATATTTGTGTCCCGAGTCTCAAGCATCTGCTTTATGGGGCTTCATCACTTTGTGCATCATGCTACAAACTGCAGTGAGAACCTATTTCAACATGTGATTGAACTGGCAAAATGGATCCATGGTTTTTAGCAGTGGGGAAAACTTCAGTGATTTATTTATGCCAACTTTTCTGTATGCAAAGTTGTGTTGGGCTTGCTTTTTAATGAGTCAAAAAATCAGGGTGGTGTAAATTTTGCTCAGGCTGGAATTGGTCTTGCAGAGCTTTGGATGGGAGTGATTTTAACTGGAGATGGGATTGCAGACTCACGGGATGTCTAAGTGTGTATATATCACAGTTTCAGTATTCAAACCATCCCCTCACTGGAGAAGATTTGGTTTTAGCTAAGAAAATTCCCATTCATCACCTCATGCATGTCTAGGGAAGTGATATCTAAGTGCAGACAGAATGATTCTGCTCCCTGGGAGGACAAATTTCCTCTGGGTCTCTTCTGGAGGATCACGCCCACCAGAGGACCCAAGGGATCAAAGCTAATTCAGCATTTCCAAGGCACCTAATTTTTATCATTATTAGAAAGTGATGCCTCAAACCTGTGCCCAGAGAAGTCAGAGAGCAAATATATCAAAATAAAAAGCAAATATATCAATAAAAGCAATATTTTACCATAAAAAAGGGATGTTACCTTGAAAAAATTACACATAGTTCTATTTATCTGTGAATTCCTGACTGGATGAAAATCAGTGAGCAACATGAGCTAATCATTTTACTATGCAGATTCCTAATGATGCAGGCTGGCAAAAGACTGGGATAAACTCTCATTTTAATGCTGTTTCTTGAATGACTGATTATTAACGTCACTCTTTAATTTGTAGTACAAACCAGAGGCAAATGTCACCCATCCTCTGCAATCAGCTCCTTAACTCTGTCACCTTCCCCAAGCTGAAGGATTTATTCTAATTGCAGCTGGTTATGACAAACTACTGCATCTGAAATTGAAACCAGGGACCAGCACACTCCAAACCCAATGTGGAAAGTCAGGAAATCTGCACAATCTTTAAAAAAATGTCTTGGAGACAAAAAAAAAAAAAATTAAAAAAAAATAGGAGGCACAAAGAATGGCACAGTGCAGGGTGAAGGTGTTCTGGGAAGGTTGGAGGTTATAGATACTGGAAGCAGGCATTAATTTATAAAAATACATCACTTATTAATGCAAATAGAAGGTGGCATTAAAAATGGCTCTGCTATGTAATTACTTATTGGATTTTTTACAGCAGCATGGAAAAGAAAGGGAATTTTCCTCAAATTCAGTGCACCTGCTAAAGGAGAGGATGTGCTGAACATCGAACACCAGGATTTTAATTCAGCATCAGAGGTTGCATAATCAGTGTGCAAAAACTGGGTCAAAATGTTTGTTTGAAAACGTTGCATCTCTAAATAGGAAGGGGAATTGTTAATCCATGGACGCAGAAGATCACTCTGTTGCGGCTGATTATTTTTTCCCTAATTGTTTTATCATTGTTTTATCCTTGTTTCCATTGGTCCTAAGCCTAAATTTTGGGTTTAAAGAGTTTTGCTCCTACAGTTCAGGTTAAGAAGTTCAGGATACTTGTTTGTTTTTGGAAAAGCCTTTTCAAAGCTGTTGGAAATTGGAATATTCAAAGCAGTGCAGGTGAATTTGGGATTCTCTGTTTCTTTAACCAAGGCCACCCCATGGACTTTGCAGCTGCAAGGAAAAACTGCTAAGGAAATTTATACTCCTCAGCTTTTTATTTTATTTTATTTTATTTTGTTTTATTTTAATCCATTATTTTCAACACTTTTCTTTCCTAAAACTCTCAAGTCTACAGAGAGAAAATGCTGTTGTAAACATGACCCAGATATCCACTTCAAGTCTGATAGTGATCAAAATTATCATGTAGTTTTTGCAGTCTGGTTTCCAAAGTTCTGCTTGTAGCAGCTTCCTTTGCATTTGTTTCCTTTAAATATCTCTTTTTTAGAATATTTATGGATACTGTTCTCCTTCTGCAGAGTCCTTGCCCTTGAAAAGTAAGCAGCCAGTGTAGCTTAGGATATACCTCGGTATAAATTATTTATTGAAAGCATAAAGTATTGAAGAATATTGTCTTAAACTTTATTCTTTGACAATATAAAAAGAAAACATCATCTAATTAAAATGTAGGCTTTATAGGAAATGGAAGGAATTTGCTTTCTCTGAGTTATGGTATTGCAACCTTTGACAGGATGGGCTTTTTTAATAAAAGAGAAGTATGTTTTCTAGAAAAAAAAAAACAGGGATGACTTATCCCTGAAGTAAATATCCAGCCTGTGAAACATAAATAACAAGGCTAAAGGAAGAGGAATACAGATAAACCAGATTAACAGAAAAGATGAAAGCATAAAAAAAGCGTGAGTGTGCTGGGGGAACTCTCCTGGGCTAACTAGAAAAACTTGTCAGAGCGTGCACAGGGAGAAAAGAAATAAAACATTAAAGATCAAACAAAAGGATCCTGAAGATGAGGTAATAATTTCAGGTATTTACGTGCACTAATTAGGTGCTACACGTGTAAGAACGACTGGCACTAAAGAAATGCTAATGATGAGCTAGGCAGAGTGATCAAAAGTGAGAAATAAAATGGAATTTCACAGGAGAAGATCACTACCAGGCTCTCCTACAGAACTCAAATGTCCTGATCCAGTCTTGCAGCACATCTTGCTCCTTTATTTCCATAACCTTGGGCTTTTTTGGGGTTGGTGTGTGTGGGAGCCAGCACAGGGACCTGACACTGCTGGGACTCACCTGGAGCAGGGGCATTCCTGGGCTAAATGAACGTTGTGGATTCAAACTCCTTCAATATTGGAGAGTTTGGCAAGGGTCTGTGGATTCAGGGAATGACTTTGAACTGACAGAGGGCATGGTTTGATGGGAAACTGGGAAGAAATTCCTCCCTGTGAGGGTGGGGAGGGGCTGGGATGGAATTCCCAGAGCAGCAGTGGCTGCCCCTGGATCCCTGGAAATGTCCCAGGCCAGGTTGGACAGGGCTTGGAGCACCCTGGGATAAAGGAAGGTGTCCCTCCCCATGGATGGGGTGGAATGAGATGAATTTTAAGTTCCCTTCCCACCCAAACCATTGTGTGCTTCTGTGCTGATTCCATGATCTACAACTCCATCCATTCCACTGGAAAAATTAGATAAAGGCAGAGGTAAGCAGGGCAAATCTGCAGAAGAAAATTTCTAATGCCAAATGCCACCTGCAGTCCCAAACCTTTGGGACTTCTGGTAGAGAAAACAAAGCAGAATGTCTCCATGTGCAAATACATTTGAAATAATCTCATTTGTGATTGCTCAGTGTCCGTGCCCAGGCTCTGCTTTCTGTGCCTCTGCAGATAGGAGCTGAACTCAGCTGGACTCTGGGCTCACAGAAGCACTTTCCTGTGTTGCTGATAAAAGAAAAAAAAAGGAAAACACACAGTAAATGTCAATTCCAAATTAAACTGCACTCCAAACCTTTTGTGAAAGCTGCGTTTAAAATTACTTTATTGCCAGATGAATATCTGAGAAATACCAGACTTTTCTTCAACTCCCTGATAGGAGGTTGGGACCAGGTGAGGGTTGGATTCTTCTCCCTGGAAATAAGGAATGGGACAAGAGGAAACAGCCTCAAATTGCAGCAGGGGAAGTTTTGGTTGAAGATTAGAACCAATTTCTTTACTGAAAGGATGGCCAGGAACTGGAAAAGGCTCCTTGGGAAGTAATGCAATCACCATCCCTGGAAATATTCAAAAAAGATGTGGTTGGACCTGATGTGGTTGATGATTTGAGAGGGTTTTCCATCCTAAATGATTCCACAATTTCATGTGCAGCATTTAAAAACCTGCACAGCAAGGATGAGTCCCTGGAATTCCCCATGACCTATTGTTTTCAGACAACACAGTGATTAATACCTGCTCTGAAGTTATTAAGGAATGTTGGGGTTTTGTTGAGGTTTCCTTTTTTTTCTTTTTTTTTGCTGTTATTTGGTTAATTAGCTCATTGGCCACACTGCATCTGCTGCCTGGGAGGGAGTGAGGTGGACTGTGGGCTTTTATGATTATTAATTGCTGTGAGTTCTGCCAAAAAGTGTTATAAAAAAACACCCAAAAAAGCCATTTCAGCACTTTGAGGCCCCTTAGTCTTGACTTCCCCAGATTTCCTCATGGAATGCATCTCCTGGAGCTCTTGACTCTTAAATCCTGCCCTGAGTTGTGGCTGGAGAGATCTGCCCTCCTCCCAGAGGGTGAATTCCTGATTCCAGGCAGGAATCTGCTGATTCCCTTTGAGATCCACTGCTGAGGGGCTCAAAACAGCACTAAAAATCCAATTTTTGACATTTTTGCCATGACCAGAGCCAAACCTGCCAGCTGCCTCGTGCTGAGGGTGCCTGGTTTTCACTTTTCTGCTCTGTGGGTAAAGTTGGGCAGAGTGGCTGCCTGCTTGTTCCTGCGCTGCTGCTCCTTTGATGATTATATTGATCTTTTTAGATAATCTCATTTAATTTCATTTATCAAAATGAGGCTCCAGCTTCTGCCCTCCACCTAGGGCTGTTTTCTTGTGCTGCTGCTTGAGGTCACAGAATTTGCTCCATGCTTGTCCAGCTGTGTCAGGGGGGGTTAGGTTGGATTTCTGGGGAAGGTTTTACCCTCAGAGGGTGCTGGGCACTGCCCAGGGAATGGAACATTCCCAAGGCTGGCAGAGCTCCAAGGTTTGGAAAACCCTGCTCTTGGCTTTATAAAAAAAATATTTTTGCCTGTTTTTCTGCTGATCGGCTGTTTTTCTGTGCCCAAGAGTGTAAACAGAGTTTAAAAAGAAAAGAAAGAAAGGAAAAGAGAAGAAAAGAAAGAAAAGAAAAGAAAAGAAAATAAAAGAAAAGAAAAGAAAAGAAAAGAAAAGAAAAGAAAAGAAAAGAAAAGAAAGAAAAGAAAAGAAAAGAAAAGAAAAACGTAAAAAGAAAAGAAAAGAAAAATAACATAAAAATTTAAAAAATTAAAAAAATAAAAATAAGTAAAATAAATTAAAAATAAGACAAAAGAAAAATAACAAAATAAATAAATAAAATAATATAAAATAAAAACGAAAAAATAAAATAGAATAAAAATATCATAAAATTTAAAAAAAATAAAAAAAATAAATTAAATTAAAATAAAATAAAATAAAATAAAATAAAATGAAATAAAAATTAAAAAAAAAAGAAAAGAGAATAGAAGCCTCCCTGTGGTGTCATACTTGAAGCTCGGCAGCATTCCCATCTCCACAGCCATCCCAGCCAGTTTTGTTTTGCTCAGCTCACAGATTCCAACACTGCTGCAAGTGCCCCCTCCAAACAGCAAAGAGCTCAGCCCTGGCATCCCTGCCCTCCCCATCCTGGTTCCCAGCTCAGATTTGGCATTCCCGGGTGTCCCCTGTCAGGGCAGGGTCCCTTAGCATTGTCACCCCCCTTGGCACCCTGTGTTGGGGACACGGGGCCTGCCCAGGGGGGTGCTGCCCGTGGGGCTGAGCCCACACTGCTGTGCATGGCACCAAAATGGGCATTTGAGCTGGCTCCAGGCACCCCAGGGTGAGCTGGCACCTGCCAGGACACACCTTTGATCCCACAGGTGGCCCGGTTTGAACTGGGAGAGAAGGAGTTCGCTTCCCAGGGGCTGTGTTTGGATTTGTTCCGGGCACAGGGTGGATGATTCAGGAATGTTTTGTCATTGCTGGGCATGCACAGAGCCAAAGCTTTTCCTGCTCCTCCTAGGGCCACGCTGGGAGGAAGTTGGGAATGCCTGGGATTTTGGGAGGAGACACAGCCAGGACAGGTGACCCCAAGTGACCCAAGGGATATTTATAGCTTGTGACATCATGCTCAGGATGGAAACTGGTGGGAAGAAGGAAGCAGGACATTTGGTGGGATGATGTTTGCCTTCCCAAGTCACCGTCCCACCTCTCCTGGAGGTGCTGAGCACCTGCCCACAGGAAGCAGGGAATGAATTCCTTGGTTTGTTTTGCTTATGTGCACAGCTTTTGCTTTCCTTGTTCAACTCTCTTTACCTCAATCCATGAGTTTTCCAGCTTTTATCCTTCCTATTCTCCCCCTGATCCCACTGGTGGGGAATGAGCGAGGGGCTGGGGAATTGCTGGGGTTAAACCACAACAAATCCCTAAAAGTGGCACCAAATTCCCATATACTCTCTAGAGCAATGCTGATGGGAAGGGCAGAGATAAGCCTGAATTATATATGGAATTAAAAGCTTTCCTTCTACTCCAGCAAGTCCAGACCCTATGGCTAAAGAAAACATTTTGCTGTTTAATAGTTACAGTAAAATATTATCACAATAATCATAATAAATTATTAAATACGTAATACACTGAGTAGGTTTTTACTTTTTAATTATCCATGCATATACATCTAAATATGTAAAGTGGGCTGTGATCTTATCCTCTTCTCTTGTGGGTGAAAATCACACAAAAATCCTGAATAAATTGATATAAACAGCCAGGCTGGCTGCAGGAATGGAAAAAAAATAAATACAGGTTTTATGCATTGGGATGTTCAACAGAGTTATTTAAAATTCATACCTAGTAAATAATGAATACATTTTGCAATTAGTATTGGAGGCTGGCTGCAGAACTTAATCTGAGGACACAATCCTCCTGTGTGAACTGGAACCATCACCAAGGAATGACTCAGGGGGAGAACCTGGCAGGAGCCAGAGCCACGGAGCTGCCATGTGGAGCTTTGGGCAAAGGAGCAGTGACTGAATCCCAGGGACACCTTCCCCTGAAAAACCTTTCCTGTTGGAATCCTGATTGTCCTTGGGGCCCATGGAAAACCAAAATGTTGCTGCTTTGCTTGGATTTCACCAGATAAGAGTGAAAAGGGGTTCTGCTCTCTCTTTGTTCTGTGATTTATGCCTGAGGACATCAGGAGGGCTTGCTCAGATTTATATCAACAGGAAATCAAACTCCATCCTGGGCTAATCACAGCGTCCAATTAGGCACTTCAGCATCTTGGCTTTTAAATAGTTCAAATGGAAATGGGGTAAAAATATCCTGCACAATTTCAGAGCACTAAAATCTCTCCAGTGCCCATAATCCCCACACCGGAGTGTGCCACTATAGCATGGAAATATCAGCATTAATCATAAACCACATTAATATTGCCCAATTATATCCAATGATTCTTTTCCTAATGTCTGATATTTCACAGAATCTAATGATTGTTTTTCCTACACCTTGAAAGAGCTGGGTATTAAAATGGGAATATAATCATTAAAACAGCTTGTCCAAAACTTGGAATAGATCCTCAGGTATAATTGTTGCCTCTGTTGACCCTTACTGAGGAAGGGGATTTAAACATACTGTCAAATATAATCCTTTCTTTTAAAGGAATCTCAGAGAAACAGAGAATAAAATAGAAAAAGAGAGGAAGAAAAGAAATATTCCTGCCTAATATTGCTTTAGGAATTGAGATCCCAGGCCATGAGGAAAACCTTAGAGGGGCAGTGAACCAGTCCAGGCTCTGTGCTGGGTTTTGGTTCATGGAGAGGAGGACTGGGAATGTTTATAGTGCATTATCTCATCTGGTTATCAGTGTCAGTGCTCCCCACAGCAGTCACTGCCATCCCCTGGCCTTCCTTCCCCTCCTGGAGGAGGGAATTACCCTTGCCTGGCATTCAAGGCAGGACAATCTGTGTTTTCATTTCCTTCCAGCACGGCCTCCCCAGGGCAATAAGGGAAAAATGAGTGCTGGAGGGGTCAGGTAGATATGTCAGGATGTAATTCACCTGATTTGCTGCTTTGGCTGTGCTGAGTTTGGAAACCTAAACCTTTTTATTGGGTGACCTTTGGTGCTGGCATATGCAGGGAAAGGAGCTGGGAGTGCTTCGAGGCACTCTTGGGCTGTTTGTTTTAAAATGCCCTCTCACATCTCACATTTAAGGGTTTTCTCTGTGCCACAACTGCCCAGAATTGATTTGGAATCCCATGCAGCTCTTTGAATGGAGGGCAGGGAGGGGAAAAACACAATGACAGTGGGGGCAAGACCCTGCTGCCACCCCCTCCCACCCTATACTCCAAATTTTCGGGGTTCCCTGTACAGTGGTAGGAAAGGACTGTGCACAACTCAAAGCTTTTTAGGGATGACTTTAATTTTTTTTTTTTTTTTCCCCTGTTTGCCTTTTCTGTGTGAAAGCAGCCAATTTTTTCACTTAGGAAAAGGAGGCTGAAGCTGGCTGATGTCTCCTTTCAATTGCTGGCCATCAGCAGTGTTTACACAGGATTTGTATCCATGGCCTTTCCCCACATCCTGACATCCATATCCATGTGCCCCTCCTGAATGTACAACACAGGCAATTGTTTCGTCTGGCTGGAGGTGTGTGCAAAGTGTTCTTGCAAAAAGAGCAGAGGAAAAGGAAAAGGCACCTTGAAAGGCTGCAAAAAGAACAATTTAAGGACATCAAAATGGTGAGAAAGGAATTAGCAGGAGCCGGGGTGAGAAAGCTCATGACAAACTGTTCCCCCAGTTCCAGCCTGGCTCCCTGACTGTGGTGTGACAGCAGTGCCAACAATTAGAGCTCCCTCACCTTCCACCTGCTGAAAATCACTGTGCCTAGGAAAAAATCATCTGAACTACAAAAAACACAGCCAGGAAATTCACCTTCTGTGTTTCTGCAGTTGTATTTAATCCTCTTCCTTGAGGAGACAGGGATTTCAGCCCTGCTAAGTGCACACAGGAAGGTTTCTGAAGTGAAATGCTCTACCTTTCTAGTTCTGAGGGCCCCTCTGTGGGGTGCAGACCCCAGGAGAGGCAGAGGTGGTGCCAGCAGCTCCAGTGAGGTCAGTCCCATCCTGTCCCCAGCTCGCTGGGACAGCAGGAAGGAGATGCAGCTGCTCCTCAGTGTCCTCCAGCAGCATTTCCTCATTGTCCCATCCCTTATTTCCTCTTCTGAAATCATCTAGAGATATAATGGAATAAATACAATAAACAAATATAATAAATATAACAACATAACATAACATAATTAATATAATGCAATATTATTTCTCTTTCCTTTCACAGATCTCGAACAGAGGAGCTGCCAGCAGACCAGAAGGACAGAGCAGAGATGGTTTGGGATTGATGCTCCTCATGAGCCCCGTGGGCCACCCTGAGCCCCTCCCTGCCCCTGTGTCCCCCCTGTCTCAGGGGACATCAGTCTTGGCAGCATCAGCTGATTTCAGCTGATTAGAGCTGAGTCAACAGCTCCAAATTTCCAATTTTCAGGCTAAATTCCACTCCAGAAATCCCATTTACAATCCTGTACTTTTTATCTTAAGCACTGTAGCAAAGTGCACTGTTGTCCAGGCATGAGGTAAATTTTAATGGCAGAATTAACGGCAAATCACTCAATACATCTTTAAAATTAACTCATTATCATAACGCTGGAAAATAGAACATTGATCCACTCACACGGCAATCCAAAGGGCCCAATTTTATTGTCTTCTTCAGACAATTTACTGGAAGTTGTCACTATAAATTTAAAAGCCAAAACACTACAGAATGCTTGAATGTTCAGAACTGAGGGGGAAAATGAATTAGAGTAAAAATACATGAAGTTGAGGAATGCAAAATGTTATGGAAGTCTTCTTTTCTCAAATATAGAGTTCTACAACTTGCTTTGATTATATTTGCACATTGATGCCTTTGATAGGGAGAAA
Organism: Certhia americana; assembly: GCA_018697195.1. Lineage (NCBI taxonomy): Eukaryota > Metazoa > Chordata > Aves > Passeriformes > Certhiidae > Certhia > Certhia americana. Next base: position 18,776,245 of record CM031868.1, on the reverse strand, counting down.
CGGCTTTGACTGTAAATATGCACCCATTAAAAATCCATATTTAATCTTCTCCCTAGTTTTTGAGGAGGCAGAATGTATGATGTGAGATATAGATGTATATTTATATTTATGCCCAACACAGATCTCAGAGCAGGGATAATTTTCTCTGCCATTTTGATCAGCTGGAAGGGAACATTCTTTTCTCCATCCATTTGCTCCCATTGAGGCCGTACTGTTTTCACTTGCAGTTTGCTAAACACACCCATCCAGCATCACAATATGAGGGATTCATAAATCATCATCTTTCACATAACTAATTGACAGAAATCAGCCCCCAGAGGAGTCTTGGAGTTTCAACAGCTCTTTACGATGAAGGACTCTCTAACTCAGAGCTAAAATCTGCTTGAGCTTTGAACCAAGGCCTGAAGGTCAACAAATGTAAGTTTAATCAGCCCAACGTGCAGACAGATTTCATGGTAAAAGCTTCTTTATTGAATAATGAAGCAGTGCTGGGGAAAACATAGAGAGAGGGGTCTAAAGGACCCAAACAGGATCACAGAATCATCAAAATCAGACCCTAAATCCCACCCAGTGCCACCCCTGCCATGGCAGGCACACCTTCCACCATCCCAGGATGCTCCAGCCCCAGTGTCCAACCTGGCACTGCCAGGGAGCCACAACTGCTCTGGGCACCTGTGCCAGGGTCTGCCCACCCTCCCAGGGGAATTTCTTCCACAAAACCAACCTAACCCTACTTTATTGGAGTTTAAAGCCATCAAATCATTCAAACCCAACCAAACCCTGGAAGGAGAGAGGGTTTGTGTGGATCAAATGGGAGCGGCAAACCATTAACAAGTGAAAAGTGTTCCCTTCACTGCCAACCCTCCCCACAGCTCCCCGTGCTCTGAGCACAGGGGAATCCCTGGAAAAACATGGAAAACATCCCCCTGGATTTGCTGGGACAGCTGTTTGAGCTGGATGTGTGCTGGAGGAGACACCTGTAATGCAGATGGCAGGAAACCTGCAAAATATGTTCACTTTCATATTAATTGGGGTTTCTTTGCATCCCCAGGTGGGGCTAAAAAAAAAAAAAAAATTAAATTGTTCTGTAATTACATTGAACAAATTCCAATCCATTAATTTGCATTTATAATTTTGACACACGGCGAATTTTGTAATTTATTTTCTTTGTTGCCTTCTGTACGCAACACATTCCAAAATGAAGTAAGTCTTTTAGAGGGAAAAAACTCTTTGTCAGGGTTTATTACTGAGATCTGACATGCCTAAACTTCTAGGGGTGGAGAACCTACTACACTCCCTTGAAAATAGTCATGAAAATTAATTGTATATCCTGAATATTTAGCTTGAACTTCCAGCTATTTTGCCTGGTTGCACTCTGGCTAGACTGGCAGTGTGTTATTTAGAATTTTCTCTTCTCCAGATTAAGTTTAGCCCTTGATCTTTGCTTTACCAAGAAAAAAACCCACAACAGCTCAATTAGCTCCCTGTCTCTGCCCTCGAGGGCATGTTTCCAATCCTTTCATCGTTCACTGGTACATATCTGATCCCATTCCAATTTATCAGCATCTTTCTTGGGCAGTAGCCAACACAAAGGGACAGAGCACTGAAATAGTAGAATAATCTGTCAGTAATTAAAATTCCTCCTTTTGCTTTATCTGAGGAACCCAGAACTTGCTCTGGCTGTGGTATCTCCAAGGGACCACGTGCTCAGCCTTTATCTTCTGTGATCACAATGTGTTGGTTTTTTGTTTTGTTTTGTTTTTTTTTTTTTTTGGTGACTGTTCCTCCAGGTGACTTATACTGAATTTAGCTAAGCTTCAGCATTAATTTAAGTCCTGTGAGTTAATGAGTTCATTTAAACTGGAGGGAGAAGGAGGACGAGCAAGTGAAGAACCAGCACAGCCAAGAGGGTGTGAGGCTGAAACCTGGAAAATGCCTGGAGCTGGGATGGGGTGATGGGGATGATGGAGCTGTAACTCTCCTCCTGTAGCCTCCAGAATGATGGGAATGAACTGTCTCCAGGAGAGATCTTGATTGGATTTTAGGGAAAGGTTTTTCCCCCAGAGGGTGCTGGGCACTGCCCAGGCTCCCCAGGGAATGGTGACATTCCCCAGGCTGCCAGAGCTCCAGGAGAATTTTTGGAAAACCCTCCCAGGGATGCCCAGGGTGGGATTGCTGGGGGAGTCTGTGCAGGGACAGTGGTTGGGATGATCCTTGGGGTCTTTTCCAGTCCAAGATATTCCATGATTCCATGTGGATTCTGCTCCCTACTCCACATGTGACCTTGAACAAGTCCCATCAGCTCCTTGTTTCTCCCTTCCCTAGCCGTGTAATGCAGAGGATAATATTCCTCGTAGCACTGGGGGAGTTGGGAGGATAAATAGATTAGAAAGATGAGCCAGATCATAGCTTTATTTCCATTTACAATATATAAATGTATATGAACACACTTTCTCTCTTCTGCCCAAGCATAAAATGAAACATTTAGGAGGTAAGATCCAAAGAATTTCATTAAGAATCCATCGCAAATTGCAAATGACACCTCATGGATTGGAATGTGAATTGTGAGCTGGGTGTTGCAGAAGTGTAAAATTATTCCATAAATTATCTATGACAAAGTCGAAAAATGTATCAGTCAAAAAACGTATCAGTAAAGCCATCGTTTATTTTTAGTTCCTCAGACTGTGCACAGCCACATGTATAATACAGCAATAATTATTCCGCTGCAACTTGGTGAAATAAAACCAGAAAGGCACCGTGAAGAGTAAAAAATAATATGAAATTCATTTGTGAAATTGGGAGACTTCTGCCTGATGACGTCTTTGAAAACACATTAATGTTACATTAATCAGTCTCCTCTGTCATGCAGAGAGATTGTGTGGTTCTAGCTCACAAATTTGCACATTTTAATACTCAGCTGAAGATTCTCCTCATATGTCAAGAGAAGGGAGAGGTGTCTGGATGGTACCTCATCTATCCTTCATAACTTTCAGGACAGAGTTCTGATTCTGCTGAATTTTATGCTGAGCTAAAGTTCAGTGTAAGAGTCCAGGAAATAGGTTAGAGAGAAAGGTGGAGGAGCAGAAAGTAGAGTTGGTTTCTCCCTCTCCTCCAGTCCTTTGTGAGCTGCAGGATGGCCCTTGATGCCTGCAGACACAGTTCCATTGTCTTTAGATTGCCTTGTTAAGTAATTATCCAAAAATCCCAAAATCCCAGGTTTGAAGTGCTTTGAAAGTTCATTTAAACGGTCCAGGGCTGTGTCATTATCAGACAAACAAATGAGACAATTAATGGGTTTAAAAGTGATTAATTTTATTAAAAAACTATGGACCCATCTGGAAAGACTCCCTTGGGATGTGAGTGAGGAGTGTGAACTTATGGGTCACTCTCATTCCAAATAATCCAACCTGTCCAGACTTGGTGCTGGCAAGGTGATGATCATTTAAAGGTTGGGCTCATGATCTCAGGTGTCTTTCCAAACTAAACAATCCTGATTTATACCAGTTCACAAAGAATTTGATGACATCAGTATCAAAGGACACCTAAACATTCACACACTCAGAAATCTCCCCGCATAAATGGAATCTTAATTGAATTAATGACATCAGGAATAGCCTGAATATCAGCCTACATTGAAAATTTTATATTCAGCTGCTTCTGAACAACCACACTGATGTTACTTAGAAGTATTTGCATGTTTGCAATTATTCATCTCCAATTTTCTTCAATTCCAAGGAACAAGGCATGACATTTTTCCACATTAAGATAAACTGAGCATGTTAGTCAAGTCCCACAATTTTTTACATTGGACTGTTTATAATATTAATAGCTGTGCTTTAAGAAATTCACTATTGAACTGTCAGGAATGATTTGTTACCAGGTGTTAGCATAATTTGCCAGCTGTCATATTTTAATCATTTTTATTTGTCTAAAATCTGACACTTAACTTTAGTTGGTAAATCAAGACATATAGCAGCACTTATTTGATGCTACAGTAGCTGAGGGAAAAAAAAAAAAATAATGTGTGTCCTACAAGTGATATTTGTATTTTCAGACAGAGAACAGATTCTGAAGTCCACTGTCATTCATAATTCACAATGAATCACTCCTGCTCTCCACAAAAACTGTTTTTATTTAAGTAGTTCAAGCAGCTGCTGCAGGCTCTTGTTCAAGTATATTTTCACTCCTCGTATAAGGAGTTCCAGCAAAGCTTTTCAGCTGGCTTTGGTGAGGAAAAGCTTCTCCTCTTATTAATGAGAGTAGAGACTGAGATCTCGTGCTCTCTTGTCATTGTTCTTAGAGCCACAAATGAATTCCAGGCTGCTCTGTTGTTGTAAGCCAAGTGTTCTTAAAAGTCTGCACGAACATGAGATGAGGCTGTAACTAATTAATTATCAATACCTGAACAATGAGAAGGAAACAGATGAATACAGATGCTTGATAGATGAGCTTGAATTTTTTTATTAATATTCATATTTACTTGCATGTCAGATAAAAGATAAGTGTGTGAAAGGCACACACTATTTTGATATTAGCAAAACACTTGATCTTTTCCATGAAAAATCGTATTTTGAGCATTCACTCCACTTGTTTTAGATAGAAATATTATCTCCTCTAGCGTGGATTAAAAGGTGATTGATTACATGCAACGATGGAAAAAAATATTTGGTAGGTTGCAAAGAGTTTTATGAGTTTCACCAGCAACTCGTTGAATCTGATTTTATTACCTAATATTTTTGACCTAAAAAACTCCAGAATCAATGACATGGAAATGCAGATGTGCTTTTGTAGTAAAAAATGGCTGTAGAATTTAGGGCTGAAAATACAGAAATACAGAAGGGATAAGAAGAATTTCTTTCTGGCACGGTTTCATTTAGGATATATATGTAAATATTATATATTTATATATATATATATATATATATAATGTAGTCTCATTAAAATGCACTGATTCATTAAAAAGAAGTGGGATTGCAGATAGAGAAATGCAGACAAACATGGGGATAGTTACAGAAGAGGGAACAGAAAGGAGACGTCGTCCTTTGAGAGTCATAAACTGAATAACAAGAAGCAGAAAATTAGGAAAAAGCCATGGGAAAACTTCCTAAGAGTGGAACAGCAATTGGAAGGGCTGCAGCTTTTGAGACTTTTAAAGCCAAATTCCATTGCTTTTGAATCATTGTCCCAGTTTTTCATGTGGTCAACACAATGAGCCTTTAAACATGGTCAGAGTTGTTGGCTGTAATTGTTTACAGTGATACCACAACTGCAGTAATTAGTGTGGACTCATAAAGATTTACTTCAGAGAGTTTTGACATCTTTCGAAATATTAATATTGCACCCAAAAGTTTCCTTAAAATAATCCTTGTGGTTCATCTCGCTGGTCAAAGAGTCATTTCCAAAAGGCCTCTGGAAACTTCAGGAGATGGTGAAGGACAAGCCTCACAGATTGTCCTAAAAAGGAAAGAACTTCCATTCTTAAAATCTTGTCTTATCTCTTGCTTGAATATATCTTGTTTCAACTTCCACTTTGGTGCCTTTTCCATTAAGGATCTTCCCAGGATCCAGCAGAATTCTCCCCTGTGAGGTGTCCTGGTGCAGGAGCCTGTCCTGAAAATGGAGAGCAGCTCCTGGTGGGCTCTAAAGGTGCTTCAATGTCCTTTTAATGGAGCCCCCTTTTAATAGGGACCAAACCAACCCAAACCCTTGATTTCCCACGGAGAATCATTTTCCTCCCCTGTGGAATTTGTGGGATTTTTTCCCCCCAAAATTCTTTCCACCAGCACTGGAGTATCTCCAGGGAAACCAGCATGGATTTATATCCCCTCTGCTGTCAGGATCATGGATCCTTTCTAGTGGTGCATCCTCTCAGTGCTGCTGTTCCTTTGCTAAATCATTTTTCTTGGGATAACTTGCCAGGTACCAGCTTCAGTTTAGCAGACATGGCCTCATTCTTGTCTTTCAAACACATCTTTGAACCTGAGTGTATTAAACGTTCTTGTTCTGGGGAAGAGGTGAGTAAGGGTCCAGAATACTCTTTATTATTTCTCTGCTCTCATGATCATTTACCTGCACATCAATCTTTGTGTCATCTGAAACTTTTACCAGCCAATCATTCCTGAAAATGATTAATAGCAGTAAGCAGATACCAGCAGAATCCCAGCCCTGCACTTAATTATGATTCCCCTCTGATGACTCCGTTTCAGATCCATTAGCTTGCCCATTTTTAACAGATTCAACCTGTGTTTTATTGCTATTGAGGAATTCTCATTTTTAATCAGAATATTCCCAAGGCTGAGTCAGATGCCCTACAAAAGTCAGAGTGGCACAGAAGCCATGCTGGTGATGTTATCAGTGAAATAAAATTGGGGTTGTTTGTTTGACAGGACCCTTTTGTGGGATCATGTGGAATGACAACCACGTTCCCATCTTCACTTCCCCTTCTTGAATCTTGTACCAGCTTTAATCCCATTATTTGCCCAGGACTGAGGTCAGGGGAAGTCATTTAGAGGTGCCAAGGTTGTTCTGGCTGAGTATCTGGAGCAGTGCCACAGCATTAATGCTCCAACCATCTGCTGGAATTTCTCTAGGATCAATCCTGTATTAAAAATCAACATTCTCCTAGGATAACCTCACCTGGCTACAGGGATCACCCTCTGCAGAAGGTATCAGGGCTGTCAGTTGTAAAATATTTGTATTTATATGCGTTGTTTAACATCTTCAGTAGTTAATAGCTGACTCCTAAATACTCCATGCTCACATTTCTTTGGAAAGTAGGAGATGTGAATATTTATGGAGCAGTTCTCCGTTCCCTACATTGTTATTAACAACCTTATCACCACTATTGTGAAGTGATAAACCCAGAACACTGCTGGGATTTCTTTTGTACAAAAACTCCTTATAATTGTGTGTGATTTTCCTCAACAGTTATGAGTGGACTTTTCCTGAGAATTAAGCTTTCTTTTCAGCTTACTGTACTTCTGAAATCCTTCCACTTATTCGTATTTATACACTGTGGGTTTTTTTTTTTCACATTTATTATCTGATTTCATTTTATTCCTTCCACAAAAAGCAATTTTTGCCCCTTGTTAACAAATCAGTTTAGCAAGTTCTTCAAAAATGCCACTTCTCACTTCAATTTTTCACCAGACAATCTGAATTTTTCTCTTCCTACATCCCTGTGCAATTTTTTCTGCCTCTCTAGGACCTATGATCATCAAGTGTTGATTCACTCAAAAAATTGTTTGGACCATCTGATAAGATCATCATGCACTGCACACCATCGGGGTTATCCTCCAATAATGGCATTAAACTTGTAGGGCAGAGAAAGAAAATACCAAAGAATGTGTTCATAAAGAAGAATTCTTTATTTCTTTAGATATTGGGAAGAAATTCCTCCCTGTGAGGCCCTGGCACAGAGAAGTTGTGGCAGCCCCTGGATCCCTGGAAGTGCCCAAGGCCAGGCTGGGGTTTGGAGCAGCCTGGGACAGTGGAATGTGTCCCTGCCCATGGCAGAGGGTGACACTGGAACGTCATGAAAGTCCCTCCCAACCCAAGCCACTCCATGATTGTAATAAAGTATTGCTTTAAGGAGCCAATTTTTTTGGCTGTAATTCTTCAGTTAAATATTCTTGGAAACCTCCAAGCCCTGAGTGCAGTTCTGCTCTCATCTTCTCAGGGTTGTGTGGCTCTCCGTGGGTTACGGTGACGCTCACACCTTCACCAACTTATTTGTAGGATCTGGGTTTTTTTTGGCTCAGATACCCAGTGAGGGTGTTAGAAACCTGACTAATGAGGACTTGGGAACAGTGCCTGGAAGTGAGGTAGAAGCCAGGAGATATTAACTAAAAGTTTTCAGTCAATAGCATTAAGTAGAAAACCCAGGCGAGAAAACCGTCAGTTTTTTGGGCAGTTCATGCGAAGAATGAAAGACAAGATTTCAGCTGACAAATTCTTTGTTGTGACTTTTTCCAGTTCTACTTGAGGCTGACAACAGAAGAAAAAAAATAAAATTGATTCCTTCCACCTTTTCTCAGTTATAAAATCACAGAATCACAGGATCATTACTGTTGGAAAAGCTCTCTGAGATGATCAAGAATTAACCCAACACCGCCGATATATTGAAATAATTTTGTGGTTAATTATTCCTGCCAGAGTTATGATTTCCTGTCCTAATGAGATTTCCACATGAGAATGACTGCATTTTGCAGAAGCTGCAAAACCTGACGCATCTCACCTCGAGAGGGAGAGCTGGGAAATGAAACGCAGAACAGAGTTTGGAGAGACCAAAAGGAGACACAGAAACAGGGTCTGTGCTGGGGAAGGATGGGTGTCTTCTCCAGATCTGCCACGTGGAATCCTGAACTTCCTCTGGAAGGAATATTTGGGAATGAAAAGGGAAGTTTTTCTCAGTGAGAAATGAGTGAACCATTGGAGGAACCTATGGAGCCTTTGGAACCTTGAGAGCTGGAGGATTTTAGGAACAATTCTACACCAAACACCACCAGCAGTGGGGAGGAGGGAGAAGGGATAAATCAGGTGACCTCTGAAGAGAACCCCAAATCCTTTCAGAGCAATTTTCAGTGATTTCATGTTCAGGTTGTTTTTCTAGAATAAAAACCCTGGCAAACCAAACAAGGAAAAAAATTATTTCAAGGCTCAGGGACTTTTATTGCCAGCTACAAAAAATGACACGTCATAAAAAGTTAGTTAATATATTAAATATGTCATTATATTTATTATAACAATGAAAATAGCAAAAGCTTAATAACTAATGAACACGGAGAGAACTTTGCTTTCAAATAAATTTGGTGATAAAGAAATGTTTTTGACAATAGCATTTATCATGGCCTACCTAGAACTGCTGTAGCTATTTGTTGTACTTAATAAACAATGATAAATATATCTTTGTGCAGGAGAGTAGCTTAAATGTGTGTTGTGCAATCTTCTTGAGAAACTGTAGCCAAGACTAATTAAATGATTCTAATTAAAATTGTGTGGATAGAAAGGAAATTAATGGCTTCATTTGTACTATTTGTTTATTTCATTGTCAAGTATACTGGATATAATTGCAGTGCCAAGAAGAAATCATCAAAATTATTTTTTCTTCTGTTGCTTCCCTGTTCCCTCAATTTATTGGAGAGGCTTCATTTTCTCTATCTTTAGAGGGAAACAATGCTGCCAAAATGTGAAACCTCAACAAAGTTATTTTCTTGTTTGGAGCTGTTAGATGGAGAATACATTTATTGAACAAAGTAAAGGTTAAGCTTCAATTAAGCATTCTAAATATATTTAGTGAGCTATTGAAAAGCCATAATGTCTCAGCCCACATGGTTCACTGGAAGCTCAGAACAAAATAAATGAGAATAGAAGCAGAAGGAGTGCTCAGATGGTGAATCTCTAACATGTGACTTTCAAAAGAATATGGTGTTACTCCTACCATCTTTTCTGGACAGTTTGTATCAGATAAAGTAGGCAAAAAAAAGAAAAAATCCTGATTAATGATATTTTCTTTTTTTAACTGCAAACAGAGTCTCAGACACAAAAGCAGAACACCTGATTTATTTCTTTTTCCCCATTGTGAGGTTTACATTTCACCAGTTCTGTGGGAACTCCTCAGACCCAGGGAACAATAAATCAGACTATTGATCCAGCTCCTACAAGCAGCTCCACATTCTTTTATGTGTGTCTGGAAAACTGCATATTGGAGCAGACTCCTTCTCCTTCTCCTTCTCCTTCTCCTTCTCCTTCTCCTTCTCCT
>CM031868.1:18746632-18766475 GCA_018697195.1 Certhia americana | reverse complement strand
CCTTCTCCTTCTCCTTCTCCTTCTCCTTCTCCTTCTCCTTCTCCTTCCCTGCCCACCACAGGTGGCACAGAGGGAGCTGGGGAGAGACCAGGAGCATCCTGCCCTCCTCTGCACCAGCAAGGGAAGAACTCCACAGGTTTCTTTCAGGACTCTCAGCACTCCTCAGGTAATTCCTAATTGCCTTTAATGAACTTGAACGGAGGCAGACTTGTTTGGGAATTTCATTCCAACTAAGAGATGCGAAACTGAAAGAGTCTGAAATTCAGGAGTTTAAAATATGTTTATGTTTGGGCTGGACTGTGCTCCTGGAATTTGTTCCTTTGCCATGTCAACATTTCCTACAGAAAGCAGATGTTCTTTGTGGAAATTTCTGATTAATCAAAATTACAGTTTCCCTTTTTAAATTAGTTTCAGTCGAGCAATGTTGACAACTGAACCATAGCTAAATCCTTTATGCTGAAAATAAAATCCATCTTTATGTTTTTTGCCTAAATGTGCTTCAGCAATGCTATACACAAACTAACTTTTATAGCCCCAATAAGTGGAAATACGTGGGAAATGAGAGTATATTTGAAAACGCTTCCATTAGAGACGTTTGTTAAAGCTGGCTAAACTAATGGCTTATTTTCTGCCTAAATCAGAGATATTAATCTATAACTTTAAAATCAGAACAAAAAGAGAGCTCTGCTGAAACAGAAAGTCTCAAGTAAAACAGTTTTCCTCAAGAGCTGGAGACTCATCATCCTTCTCAGTGTGTGCTTTTTCTTTTCCACCACTTTTCTGTGACTCATAAATGCCCACACCCGCTGGGACCGCGGCATGGCCTCGCCCTGCTGGTGTGACTGTGGGGTTTTTTTGTGTCCTCCTGGGTTCTGAGAGGTCACCTCGGGCTGGAGAGCTCTCCAGAGGCACTCAGAACTCGAGAGTGAGATGCTGAGGCAGCAGCTGCAGCCCTGGCTCAGGTGGTGAATAGGAGGGCAGTTAATGAATGGAGCTATGGCCCTTGGGCTCTGCTGTTGGACTGGTTTAGACTGGGACCCCAGAGCCTCTCACTGGGATGGGTCCTGCCTCTGGCCCTCAGGGTAAAACATGAAGGGGAGAGCCTGAAGTCTGCACTGCAAAAGCCTGGGAGGTTTGGGTTTGTGCCTTCTCTGGTTTGGCCCCACGGGCTGCAGGCTCCTGTGTGGCTGGAGTGGCTCCTGCCATGTGGTCCAGCTCCTGGTGGTCATTGTCCTGTCTGGCTCACACCAGCTCCTGGTGGTCATTGTCCCATCTGGCACTCCCCAGAGGGCTCGTTCCTCATGGACAGCCCTGTCTGGAGCTGGGGATGAGCAGTGAGGAGGGGCTGGGGGAGCTGGGGAAGGGGCTCAGCCTGGAGCAAAGTGGGATCAGGGGGGACCTTGTGGCTCTGCACAACTCCCTGCCAGGAGGGACAGCCAGAGGGGATTTGGGATCTCATCCCAGGGGACAGGGACAGGAGGAGAGGGAACACTCAGGCTGGACAGTAGCAGGAATTTCCCCCTGGAAAGGATGCTCAGGGATTGGAACTGCCATAGGGGGTTTGGAATGTCCATCACTGGAGGTGTCACCTGGCTGTGGCACTCAGAGCTCTGGGCTGGGGTCAGGGTGGGGTTTGGGCACAGCTAGGGCTTGACCCTGCAGGTTCTCAGTGATCCTGTGGTCAGGAATGGTCAGGGGGTGGGACACACAGCCCTGACCCCACTGATCTGGGGGCCCACACGAAGCCCTGCACAGCGTGCAGCTGCCTCCAGCTGCAGCGTGGGTTAAGTTGGCTGCTTAATCATCAGTGTCATGTTTTATTGGGGCAATCACTGTGCTTTCAGCAGCTGGAATGCTCTGAGGACAGAAGCACAGCAAGTTCAGCAAAGACACTACTTTTTATTAGATCAGCTGATGTAGCTGAAAGAAAAGCAGACAAGATCTTTATTTCCCACGGGAAACTCGCTTTGGATGTGAAATAGAGGTCTTCTGGTTCCCATCAATATACTTCCAGAAGTTAGGGGTCCTGGATCTGGGTGGGCGGGCAAAAATAACTGAAAATTAAATAAAATGCCCAACAGATGACTGTGGAGGTGTGGAATAGCACCTTCATAAAGCCAGATTCACCTTCTCTTTCTCTGTGATGTGATGCTCACGTGGTTTTACCTCCCACATGTGCCAGGCAGGAAATTGCCAGATGCAAAGTGAGCCACAAACTTTCTTTATATGTGAAGGTGCCAACAGACAAAAAAAAAAAAAAAAAAAAAAAAATCTGCAACTCTCAGGAGAGAGTTGTGGTTTTGTGTTACCAACTGCTGCTCACAGGGGTAAAAATGTGAAGGTGAGTTACCCAACCTGGTGATGTTTTCCTCTTAATTAAAGTTATTGCACTAAATAGATTTTAGTGGCAGAAGGGTGTAAACTCCACCAGACACAGCCAGGAGCTGTTTTCCACCAGCTGTGAGGAATCATTGCTCAGTAACACTGAGAAGATTTTATTCTTTACTCGTTGAGAATAGCTGTGGTGAGCTGAAGCAGTAGGAGCACACAAGTGTAAAGTTTCTTGAAAAGGAATATGAAAACATTGCTACAGGACCTCCCTTCTTTGGCTGGAGAGCCTTGGAAAACCAATTTGCTTTATAAAATTTTTCCCTTTTAATTGCATGAAAACTGTCCAAAAATAAAACACATTAATTTTTTTAAAAATTCTTTTTGGCTTGGTTTATTAATCCATTTGCTGCTCGTTCTTCTTCAATGAATATTTCACAAAAGCCAGCTTTATCTTGGGTACTGTTTTTTTCCTCTCCACTGTGAGGATCCTTATAAACATTTATTATTCACCATTCAATAGAGCAAGGGGTTGATTTGACACCTGGGTCAAACGGAGGCTTCAAGAAGCCACAGAGGACTCTTCCCTTGATGCCAGGCATGACAAACATCCCCAGTTTGAGCTGTGGCTGTGAGGGGTCAGCAGCAGCTCTCAGGCTGGGGTACTTCAGAATATTCTGCTCTGAGTGTGAGCCCAAAGCTATTTTGGGTCAAAAAAAAGGCCCCTGTTTTCTATGGATACCCCTGCACGAGGGCATCCTATAAGAGAAAAAATCCCTGGTGTTTAGGAAACAAATGCTGATGCCACAGAATTGAAGGTCCTTGCCATGGGATCACCTTCCCCTGACCCCACCAGGAACTTCTGCCCCCTTCACGGCCTTGTTTTGAGGAGGGAACAAAGAGGTCTCAAAAGAGAAATTGGATTTCCTTAAGAGCCAACAGTACTTTTCCTGGCTTCTTTAAAAGCATCAGAGGTAACTTTGCTGGCTGCTTGGCTCTAAAAAGAACAGCAGGGATCAGATAAAAGGAGGACACTTGCTTTTAATTGTCTCTTTCCCTTCTCCCAACCCTTATTTCAGAGCAAGATTGCCCTGCAGAGTGATTTTTTTCTTTACATCATATTTTCTTCTCTCTGACTCTGGATGACAGTATATTATAAATCCAGCAATCTTGCCACTTTCCTACGGAGCAAGTGAAAAATGGAGGGAAGCAAAATGTGCAGAATTAGTGAGCTTGCTGTTAGGCCTGAAGTGCAGGTGTGTGTGTGCCACGTCTCCAGTTTTGTGCCTCTGTGGGGAAGGGGTACTGGGATAACCAGGGAATGCTGCTGTGCAGAAAAGTAGGAAGCTGCCTGAGTATTAAATAAGAGGAAAATCAATGCAGTCCAAAGGTTGCCTCCAAGGAAACAAACCAACATTTATAGCTACGTGTGTCTTGCTTCTTTTTGCCTGGAAACGCTGCTTGTTTGACAAAACTCCTCCAGGATGGAGGCTAAACTCGGACATGGAGGGCAGGATTTTGGCCAGCGGGCATTGTCTCTTCATGTCATGGCCAAAATACTTCCATGAGCTCTGCAAAATGAATTTTGGCCAGTCAGAGCCGGCTTGGCTCAAAGAGCTGGTAGGAAATGGTTTATTGGCTCAGAGGTGGAGCAGGGAAGGAGTGACCATGAAGGAGACCCCACTGTCCCACTTGGTGTGGAATTCTTCAGCCATCACACCCTACAGGATGACAGGGGGACAGTTGTCAGGGCTAAAAGGATCCCCACAGCCCTCAATCCCTCTCTCTGTCATCCCTTTCCGCTTTAAACCCCTTTTCCTCATTCTGGGGGTAACTGGATGTTGTAAACTGGTTTTAGGCTTCCTGTTTGCCACGTCTGGGCCATCCACCTGCCAAAGTTCACAGTCAGCATTTGCTTCCCTACAGATTTCCCGGGGGGGTGAAATGTGCTGGAAACCGAGAAACCCAATATCAATTTCCTTCTATCCTTTTATTTTATTTCATTCAAGATTCAAGGACTGTGAAACATTTCTCCATTGTTTGGCCTCAGAGCAAATTTACATTTTATTACATAGATCATATTTTTTTTCCCTCTGTGTTTATGACCACGGACAGCAAAAGTGAGAGAATAAAGAGAGAAATAAATATGTATACATGAGTAAAAGAAATTACATCTCTCACTAAAGCAGCCTCAATGCCACAGCTGAAAACAGGCCCCTGTTCATATGCAGCTCACAGGTAACACAAATTTTCAGAAGCATTTTTAATACAGATGATGTATCACCTAATTACATAATCACAGGATGCTTTGTAATGGCTCAGTGATTTGGGGGAGATAAAAACTTCTCTGGCAAGCTCCATGTGATCATAAGCTTTAAAACTCCAGAGGGGATTGCCAGGTTCTATATATGTTTTTGTCAGCTTTTTAATTTGATATTTCCCTGAAATCATTAGACTATAATGGCCTATAAAGGAGGAAACGTGCTTTGGTTGGTTTTTTTTCTAAATGCAAACATCTAAAATAGATTACCAAAATAAAAGTTAGTTAAATATGATCTAAAAGGCCAAATTCATCTTTTTCTCTCTGGATAAATAGTTCCAAGATAGTAAAATTGAAAGTGGAGAAAATATAGTAAATGGAACAAAGTCCATCTGAAGCAGGAATTAATGGATGATGTTGTGGTACAAATTGTCTCTTCACTATTTCAGCTCAGGACAAGTGCCACGTAGAATGAGGTGCTTTTGAAAAGGTCAGGTCCTACCTGGTGACCCTGTTGCTCAGCTGCTGAGTTGTGTGAATAACCCCTCCAGAGCCATGGGCTGGCTGAGTCACAAGTGCCATTCAGGGCTGCCCAAGACTCTTCTGGAATTTTAAAGGAGCAATAATGCTGCTTTCCCTGTGCCACACTGAGCTGTAGCTCCCCTCTGCTGCTGGGGCACAGCCCTAAAACTGCCTGAAGAGAAGTTTCCTGTATCCTGGGGAATAATTGACTTTACAGGGCACAGCGCCTTGGAATCAGGACATTTTGTAGGATCACAGGGTGACAGAGTGTCTTGGGGTGGAAGGGACTTCAGAGCACATCCAGTGCCACCCTTGCCATGGCAGGGTCACCTCCCACTGTCCCAGGCTGCTCCAAGCCCCTTCCAACCTGGCCTTGGGCACTGCCAGGGATCCAGGGGCAGCTCCAGCTGCTCTGGACACCCTGTGCCAGGGCATCCCACCTTGCCAGGGAACAATTCCTGCCCAATATTTCATCTAACCCTGCCCTCTGCCAGTGGAACAAACACATTTGTGTTGCATGAGCCTATAAACATGAAACCTTCTCATCACTATGGCAGCACACAGGAACAGGGGGATGAGCATCTCCAGAAATTAAGCTCCTTGATCCTGAAAAGGACTCAGATCCCTGGGGCTCCCCATTGTGCCAGTGGCAGTCTGTCCAAATCCCAAACAGGACAGCACTGCTGCTGGACGTGTCTGCAGCTCTCTGCATTTTCCAAAAGTCTCATTACAGGATGGAGACTCTGGGAAGATCCCAGCAGCTCACATTGCAGACAGCAGACACTGAGTTCTGTGTTCCAACACACTTTAAAATCCTCTCAGCCTATGGCAGAAAGCACAAAGCACATTGACACTTGCTTTAGCCATTACAAAAAGCACACGGAGGTTTGCTTAAAACAATGCTGGCTTGTTAGCTTTAGAATACAATGGGCAGTGCTCCATTATTGGGCCTAAAACTTTCTGTCTCTTCACAGATATATTTTTCTGCTGTTCCAAGGTTTATATGTCCTACTTTCAACACTCTACCTATTGTTAACAGCCCTTGCTCACACTCTAAAATATCTTTTTACTTTTCAGAATCAGCATCTACAGCATAACTCTGAGTTTTCTCTTCTTTGCTGCTCCTGAAGCCTGCTGTATGACTTTTCCCAAAAATCCTTTGCTTAAAATGATTCCCACACCCCATGACCCCGGGGGGCTGCAGCCAGAATTGCCAGTGGTGTCCCAGCACGTTTCTTGCATCAAGATAAATAAATAAATAAGGAGGTAGATGTTGAACTGTCTCTGTGGAAGACAGTTGTTATCTCCTCTGACTGATCGTTTAATTAACACTGAAATTAGTGGGTTAATTTGGGGTGGGAGAAGAGCAGGGCTCCGATTAATGGGTTGATAGCATTGAGATATATGAATGCTTCCAGGAAACTCTGAAATGACCCAGTAAAGAATTCCTGATCCTAAATGATTGAAGGCCCCTCCTCCTTTTGAGAGTAGCCAAACTCAACCTGCCAGCCTGGCAGACATCAGGCCAAGTCCTTGGGTAGGAAGCCTTGGTGGGTTCTGGTTTTCTGAGGAAGACATCCTCTTTAACTCTGGAATCAGACAAAATCAAGAAGTTTTTGGAGCACTGAGAAAAGGCATATTTGTATCTTTTCTGTTTATGAACCTTCTGTCCCCTCTATGGTGGGAATGACCATGGGGCACAGAGTTCCAGGGCTCAGCTCCCTCCCTTCTGTCACACATTTGCCACTTTCACAGAGCTCTGGGAGGGCTTTGGATGGCTTATTTCACTGAAAAAAGAAAAAAAATTGGTGTGCAACTGGGAAATTCACTTCCAGCGAATCTGCCACCAGACTGGATGATCCAAAGGCCTGGCTCCTTAAATAAATATTAAAATGCTGCCATTTTCATGGCAAATAAAGAGAACCAGTTCAGTGGAGCAGGTACAGGCTTGTTAGTGCATGAGAGTTTAATTATCTGGAGGATGTGCTGCAGAGCCCTCTGTGCACTGCTCCCACACCTGCCCCAGCTCAGCACAGCAGATCTGGGAGGGACAGGATAGATGGTGGGATGATGGAACCCAGAATGCAGGGAATATCCCTCTGCAGGTTTGGAAGGATCCAAACCCTCTGACAAACACTGCTTTTAACCTTCATCCATGGAAAGGGCTGCCCAGGCTCTGGGATCAAACAGAACTTTCCAGAATGGCAATTAGATAGTAGCATCAATGGAATTTATGACAGGGTGAGAAATTGGGATTTTTGGGTTTGTTAGCATGGTAAGGAGATGAAGACAAGCTGGAGGATCCTTGTGGGTTTCAGGCTTCTTCCTCCTCCTTCATATCTTCCACATTCTGCAGTGTTGGGGACACAGGACCATTGGGCACAATTTGCCACAGTGTCACCTGAATAGAGATTGAGTTGGTTATTGATAGAAAAATAGAAATAGTGCACGTTCTTGATGATAATTATCTTCAAGAGAAGATGAATTATGAATTCTCTTGAAGAGAACCTTGATTCTGTGTGTTGGAGGCTTTTTGGTGCCTTTTGTCCCTCAGGCCAAGCTGGTGTAAAGCCTGGGGTACAGAAATTGCTGATCAGAAAATAGCAAACAACCTGGAGAGTGAGAACAACCAAGAGTGCAGTTTGGCTTTTTACTGAACAAGGACTTGGGAAAAGGCCTCCCCTGTCAGGGGAGAGACTTGTGGGAGTGGGAGAACTGCCAAATTGGGATAGCCCTGGACACCAGAGACACCCCAGCACACACTGAACCTTCCTCTGAACCTTGCCAGCACTGAACCCTCCACAGAATTCAAAGTGAGACGTTGGAGGAGTTGGATGCTACTTCATCACCCAGATGCATTTCTGCACTAAACTGTGAAACACAAGGCAGCAGCCACGATTATTTCTCCAGTTCCTGATATTAAAGGATTTCTGGGTTCATTAACCAGTCAGGTCTGTAACAGTGTCTGATAAATTGAGTTGCCTTTTGTACAGCTGCATTATCTTCATGTCTTTTCCAGAAAGCGGAATTTTACTGACAAGTGCGTGTCACACTTCCATATCTCACATTGATTTTCCATTAATCTGCATTTCCTCTCGCACTGCGAGGGAAGGAACGCAGAGCTGCACGGTGTCCTGATTAACACCTGAGTGCAGCAGCATTTGTGGCGTGCTTGATTATTAATAGAACAAGTGCAGTTAATTGCATTGGTCGAATCGTCCCTGGCACTGATTAATGACTGAGTGCAATCCTTGTGTTTTCAAGATCCGAGGTGGAAAAGGAAAAGCGTGGAATTCACATGCTGTCTGAAAGGATTAATTTTTTTTTTTTTTTTTTTTTTTTTTTTTTTTTTTTTTTTTTTTTTTTGTGATAAAGACAACTGTTTGGAGAGAGAACATTTGATATCTTATTATAGACTGTAAACATATACCATCTAAAATTAAACAATTTTAGTCTTGGCTTTTGTTGCAGTCATAGTGAAGTGTTACTGATGCAACCCAGTGTGATACAAAGTGCTTTCTGAAAGATTTAATATAGTGCTTCTCCTCTGACTGAATTTAATCAAACTGCATTTTAAACAATGCCTTGCCAGTCATGAAAATCACTGTAAAATGTAGGAATAAAAGTGTTCCATGTGATGCATTTGTGCTACAGCAGCCTTCTCATGCAGCCTCCCTTCTCAATAGTTCAGTATATGTTAATACCATCATGTCTCTTTGAATTTTAAATCTCAAGGGAAAAAAAAAAAAAAAAAAAGGGTGGGTAAGTTCCCCACAGTACTGTTGCTATTTTAAGTTGTATTCTTCTGCATTTTCAACAATTGCCCTCACTCTCCTATGGTCTTTGTACAGCAGAGTTAAGTACTTGTATTTTTGATGGTGAAAAGAAATCAAAATAGCAATAACAAAACCCTGAGTCAGAGCACATAACCCTGTGATACCGGGCACCAAGTCCATGTAAAAACACTGTCAAATAACTGCATCATGATGGGAAATGCACTGAATGAAGGAAAATACAGGCCACAGCTGAGGCAATTGCCACAGGAACACCCAGAATGAGAGGTTCCATTGACACAGAGCACATAATTCAGGAGTTGCTGTGTGTTGGGAGAAGCAAACACAACCTCAGGGGAGCTCTTGATGGACAAAGAACCAGAGCCACGGAGCAGCAAGATCTCTGCTTTCAGGGATTGCCCTGAGCCTGCTGAGGAGGTATTTTTGGGAATGCTTTAGCATTTTCCTCACTCACTCCATCCTCTCCAGCTGATATCCCTGCCCAGCAGTTATCCCTGCAGCACAGGTTATCCTTACTGCCTGAGAACACCTGGGAGTCATTTCATGGATCAAGTGGCCGCTGTCCTTGTGCACAGGTCTCTTCCAAGAATATTCCATAATCTCTTAAAGCCAAGCTGCATTGGGAATAAAGCTGATTTCCCACTGCTGCTGGTGCCTCAGGTTTTAGCATGTAGTTCTGGGTTTCATATTCAGTATTACTGAGCTCTCTTCACAGAGCAGGGACACAAAACAATTCCTGCTCCAGTTTGATACCAAGGACAACTTTCAGGCCAAGAACAAAGCCAAGGGTGAAGGCAGAAGGCAAACCAAGGAGGATGGAGCTCCCTAAGCTGGAGCTGGAATTGCACAATGAACTGCAAGGTGCTGCTGGAGCAGAACTTCTCCAAGTGTGAGCCCTGGTGGCCGGGTGTCCATTCTGTGCCCATTTTGGGCTCCCCTTGGGTGTGTCCCAGCCGGGCTCTGGTGCTGCCCAGGTGTGCCCAGGGAGGCCTTGGAATAAATCCCCAATTTATCCTTCTGCTCTGGCTGGGCTCTGCTCCAGCTCAGCTCCAGAAGGGATCACTGAGGAGCTGCTTATCCAGTGATGGATCCTCAGAGTCACAAATCTTTTGGGAATCCAGCATGGCTTTTGGCACAGCGCTCAGCAAGAGGGTAGAGAGAAAGGTCCCATATTTAGGACACATTATCCCTGAAGAGGGTCATGGGCTGGCAGAGGTTTTGTCCTGATTTACACACAGCAAATCCTACTCCCGGTGGCACAGGGTGGGATTGTTGGGATGTCTGCATAGGGCAGCAATTTGTATTTAATGATCCACAGGGATCCTTTCCAACTCAGGATATTCCATGATTCTATGGTCCTCATTTTCTATGTTCTGTCCATTATGTTTCCAGGTAAGTTGGGAGAATAAATCTGTTTTTTTTTGGCCAGATCCTTATCATCTCTATGGACATTCTTTAAGTGACAAGCTCACTCCCAGGAGCTGTTGAAGTTCCTATACCAAATCCACCTCTCAGCCCCATTTGGTCCTAAAAATGAATATACAGGCACAGCAGAGCACAGAAATTGTTATTTTTTCAGGCTGAAATCCAAATCTGCCTTCTCTCTCCCAAGGGATGCCCTTTCTCCATTTCACAAAATGGTTTGGGTTGGAAAAAACCTTAAAACTCATCCAGTTCCAACCCCCGTGTGGTACCTGGATGATTCTGGTGCCTCAGCACTGTGTGGTGTTATGGGAGCCACACGACAATGAAGAAACTCAAAATAAATGTCAAAAGCTCAGCAGAGAATGACTCAGAGCAGGAGAGTTGGAGGAAGTGGGTGGAGAATTACGAAGTTTCCACACATTTATCAGGCTTAGTCATAATCTCACTGCTGAGAAGCTAAACCATGACAAAAACTGGGGGAAAAGGTGGGGGTGTGAAGTGGCACTCCAGGTGCTTCAGCAAATTGAAAAAAAACCAGCTCTGGTGGCACCTCTGGAGTGCAGGTGTGGCAGAAACAGAAAATCTCTGTTGGTTTAAGGTCAGTCTTGTTATGGATCTTCCCAAAGGAAGGAGGAGAAGAGCTTCACCCACCTCACCTGGGGACAGAGGGGGGTTGGCATGGGATCACACAAAGCAATGTTCTGGTTTGGCTTCAGCAGCAGCAGGATGAGTATTGGCATCCCAAACATCTCCATGGAAAATCAAATTCTCACAGAAACCACATTTCACGTGGAAAAAAAGATTCTGTTCAGCCAAAAAAGGGAAAACTTTTGGGATACATTCCACAGAGTATGGAGGAATGGCCCTCATTGTTTTTTTTTTTTTCACATTCCTTGATAGTGTTTTTCACTGGAAAAAAAGATCTACAGACGTGTGAAGGATTCAGATCTATAGCCACAGGTCCCATCTTCCTGCATAATTTATAGAATTGTGGAACGGTTTGGAATCATGGAATCATGGTTTGGGTTGGAAGGGACTTTGAAGATCATTTACTTCCAACCCCCTGCCATGGGCAGGGCCACCTTCTACTAGAAACTTCAATTAAAACTAAAACTAGAATTCAGTAATTTATCTCATTTTCTCCTGACTGATCACAGATACAATGGAAATGTTTTTTTGTTTTTTTTTCCTTTTAAAATCTAAGAGCCATCAAGAAGAGAGTGAGCCACAGTTTGCCTTTTATTGGCCATCTGCCATGCCTGGGATGACAGTCAGTAACAATCTGTCAAACACAATTAACACAGCTAATAAAGACTCACCGAGGAGACTCATTTTCCAGCCTCTGGTAGCCACCAGTTGGGAAGGAATGTTCTGGAGCTGTTGGGTCCCACACCTGACACCCAAGCAGATGGAAAAGGCACACGGAGTGGGAGTTGGTGATTAATGAGGAAAGTGTGCAGTGATAAACAGAATTTAGGCAAAACTCCTGGTTTTGTCAGGTATGGGGTGTGACCACACCATGCAGGTGACACAGGATCTGCCACAACTGCTGAGGTGCCACATAACCCACGGCCTCCCCTGGTGAAATCCAGGGATGCTCTGTCTTTTCTGCTGGCATTGAAATTTTCATTTTCATCCATTCAGCAATAAGGAGGAGGGTGAGGAATATTAATGATCTTGTGAAGTTTGGGATCAGGACATCTCCAATGCTGCAGGATTCCCCTCGGATGGATTTGGGGCTGTTTTGGTTACCTGGTTGGGCTTTGTGAGAAGCACAAGTTGTAGAACTGCACCAGCAATTTTTTCATCAAGTCAATAAATTCTATTTGAGCTCCAGCACGACAGGACAATTTGGGAAATCAGGCCATGCATCACTCAAGAATTCCAGATTGTTTTTTGAAGCCTGGGTTATAATGTCCTGAATATTTATGTGTCCAACCTCAAGCTGGCTTTGGAGTCCAGCTGGGGACAGCACCCACGTGTCTACCTGGGAACAACTCAGGTTTTGTATGGAATAGACTTAATTTGGGGTGAACTAAAGAGTCAGGATATTGCTGCTTTTCTCTGAGCTCTCTGCAGGGGTCTGAGAGCTGAGGGAGCCAAATTTCATCATAACCATGCAAAGAGATCAGTGATCACTGTCCTGCCTCAAATTCAGGGAGCCTGGAGAGATGCTCAGAAAGAAAGGAAGGTTCAGCAGAAAAGAAAACTGGTGGGTTCTGTTTTTTCTAAGGAAGACATCCTCTTTAACTCTGGGATCAGACAAAACAGACAAGTTTTTGGAGCACTGAGAAAAAGAGTATTTGTATCTTTGATCTTTATGAACCTTTTAGGCTTCTCCTCAATTACCCAAATATATCGGTGAGCACAGGCAAAAAAAATGAAACCTCCATGAAACCCTTTTGAATTCCTGACTCTCCCTTCCTGCTTTTAAACACAGACAGCTGCTGCTCCGGGCTGAAAGGATTCAATGCCTTTGAAACTCATGGAAATTGTGGAGAAATCCATGGGAACTGCTCCCTCCTGTGGAGCAGCTGCTGAGCAGGAGCTGTTCCCCAGGGTTTGGGATGGCACCTATGGCTGTTCCCACCACCTGGATGGTGACCACCGTGCCCATCACCTCTGTGATGGCCAAGGCTGCCATGGGTGGCTCTGAAATTCCAGTTATCCTTCTGGGAAAAGCCACCACATTCAGGGGGAGAGCTCCCCTCAGCACCACCCGAGAGCAGGCAGGTGGGAAAAGGAAAAAGGAAAATGCTCATCGCTCGTGGCAGCAAAATTGTTTGTTCCTCTGCAAGAATTATGCAAATTCAAAGTGTCTGCCAAATCCAGCTGGGAAGGGATGGGGACACTTAAAGCTGTTTGATGTGGTCAGAGCAGTGTGGGGCTGTGAGTGCCTTGTTCTGGGTTTTAAGGTGGGTTTGGCCTTGAAAAAAGCTGGATATAAATGGCTGCAAAATGAAAATATCAGGTTTCACAGCACAGTTTGGTGCCATTATTCCAGTGCTGTGGAAGAGGGAGGGCTGAAACTTCAGGAGCAGGAGAATTGAATGTGTCCAATGGCACAGTCCCCAGTGGCAGCACTCTCTTTCCTTCTTATTTTGTCCAGCAATGCCCTGTGCCAGCTCTGCTTTGTTCGTGAGAATACACAATACTTTAAGGAGCAAACTAAAAATACCCTGATGCAGGGGAAAAAAAAGATTCAAACCACAAATCCAGAGCATTTCCAGGGTTTTCCCACACTCCCCTAACGAAGGGGCTGCTCAGTGGAGTGGGAGCTGCTGCATCACAGCATCCTCCACTAGCAGAATCCCAGTTTATTCCTGAACACCCAGTGCTCCCACACTGCTGAGGGTGCTGGGACAGCCACATCCTGCAGGGATTCGATCCAGGGGCTGGACTCACTCATCTCCTGCCCACCTGCAGCTCCTGCTGCTGTGCCAGCCTCCCACACACACACTCCTGCTTCTCTCCTCTCAACGAGCATCCTCTGAGCACTCTGTCCTGCCCTTCTGCTCCATTCTTTGTTCCTGAGCCGGGGGGGACTGGGAATGTGCCACTCTGGGAGCAGCCTGGCAGAGAAAACCATGAAATACAGGTGTGCAAAGGTCACCTGCTAGCTCAGCAGCCCATCCTCTCTTACCACATTTCAGACTGCAGCTCGTTCCAGGTGGTGTAAATATATTTGAGGGAGGCTGAAAGATATCTCTGGACACATGGATGTTGTCTGATCACATTAAATACATCGTTATTAGAGTTAACTTGGTGCTGGATGGACACATAGGTGCTGGAGAGTCTCTAAATCAGTTTTCTCCCCCCTAAATCAGCAGCAGATCCTGCCTGGGCAGGTTCAGGTGTAAACTGGGCAAGTCAAAAGGAAGGAGAGGGGAAAAACTCAGTGTGTGGAAACAAGGTACTATGATTTTTCATTCATGTTTCAATTATTCTTTCCAATTTCCTTCCTCTTTCTCTTTCCTCCCTGGGCAGCAGTTAATCAGCACCTTTGAGCATTTGTTTCCTCCATTCCAGAAACTCTGTGGAAAGGTAAAAATATAGAGGCAGAAAAATAATAAAAAGTAAAATATGTGCTATTGGCATGCCCGTGCCCAGCAGCACAATTTCTGATGTATTCCTGCTCTTGTCAAACACAAAATGCAAATTTAGAAGGATGTGCAAGATGCAGAAGAGACGAGAACTTAATAAAAATATCTTCTCAGAAGCAATGAAGAGCCCATCATATCAATGTCCTCCAATCCAGTAAAACAGTCTAGACAGAGTTAAAAGGGAGCAAAGCCATTTTATATTCAGGATATGGTGGAAAAGGAGGAATGGTGGGAAACAAATCAGTGTAAACTCCTGGTTTTGGGGTGGGAAATATGACAGACCTCTGGGACAGGCTGAGGAAGCAGATGCAGGATTGGAAAAAAAATCTGAATTTTTGGGGAGGATTTCAATGATTTTGACACTTATAAAATATAATGGAATGATTTCAGAAAAGGTGTTTGTTCCTGGGAAACATTTCAGTATTCAAAGTGACTAAAAATGCCAGAAACAGGTGGGGGTTTAAAATGCTGAAAGGAGCCAGGGCTCAGTTCCCAGACCATCTGAATGAAGGGGTGTTTTATTCTTGTACCAGCCACGAAGTGTTGAGGAGCAAAAAACAGGTGGATGGGGAGATGTCTGTGCTTTGAAATGGAATATATCTTAAAGCACCTTTTCCCCACTCTTGGAAAATTTACATTATTGCCACTCATTTACCAGAGTTAAAAAAAAAAAAAAATTGTTTCTCATTGGGGTTTGTTTTTTTGTTTGGTTGGGATTTTTTTTTTGTGTGTGTCTTTTTGTTCTGCTTTGTTTTAATGAATTTATACAAATCCACGAGCAGAGAACAATCAGATATTTCTCATAAGGGTGTCTAAAGACATGGAATCACAGAATCCCAAAATTATTGAGGTTGGAAAAAACTTCCAAGGTCATCAATTCCAAGCTGTGCCCAATCCTCACCTTGTCACCCAGGCCAGAGCCCTGAGTGCCACCTTCAGCCCTTCCTTGGACACCTCCAGGGATGGGAAAATGCTCAAAGCTGAGCTCAAGAGCTGAGAAACTTCACTAAGAAAACAATAACTTAAAAAGAAAAAACTAAAAACCACTAAATAATAACAAAATGTAGGTTGACAAACATATAAATTCACAAAATAAATAACTCCCTGCAGACAGGAAAGGAGCTGCCTGACCCCATTATTTAAAAAAAAAAAAAAAAAGGAAAAAAAAATCCATCTTAGGTATGTGCTAAAAAAAGATCAGAAAACTTCGCATCATTTTAGAGAGAAAGTCGCCAAAAGTTATTTGAAGATCACGTAGGGAAGGGGAAAAAAAAATAGCAAGGGAAAGTCTACAGAATTAAATACAGTCAACAAGATTTCAGAAAAGAAAGGTCAAGCTTCAGTAGGTTTTGCAAATTCTTCAAAAGCATGAATTGCCCTGGGGGTTGCAAGGACCAAATGTTCAGGTTTTCATAAAGACATTAGGAAAGGCTGATGCTGGGAGGTAGTGGAAGTGTGAAAGCAAAGTCAGGAACATCTGAAGCTGCTGCTATTTTCTCAGCTGGGGGACAGGCAGGGGCTGCCTCCAGACCAGGGGTGTGGAAAAGGGAGAGATGAACCCTCCAAAATCCCAAATCCAAACTCCGGGGCTGACAATTCTGTGTCTCTGAAACTCCAGAGCTGAAGGTCTGTCAGGATCTTTTCTTCCCAAGGGAAAGCTTCTCACTTTCCCAAGAGAAATCCTGAAAACAAACTCTCCAAACAATATTCTTTCTCAAAACAACTAGTGGTGTTTTTCATTCCTATTTTCATAACATAAAATACATTGTTCCTCTTAATTAGGCAATGGTAATAGAGAAGGGGGTGTTCCTATTCACCAATCAATTTTTATTTAATCAAGTACCTTATATAAAGTGCTCCATTTTGTTAATAAAGATTCCTCTTTTCAACCTTCTGAAGAACTTTATTTGGAGTCTGTGTGTTTCTGTTCATGAGAAACAGCGACATCAAACCACAAACTTCTAAAAAGATGAGTGGATTTGCTTTTTAATTGCATTTGGCAGGCTGTAGGATTTGCCATAATTTTGGAACACCTCTGGATTGTGATGGAATCTGCACAGTGGTCAGGGTTTGTCCTACATGTCCTCAGAGCTGCATGGAAAAAACAGCGATTTAATTATGTTTTTAATGCATTGTGGCAAAACCAAATTTTAGTTAAATAATGGCCTGGAATAAAATTGGATCATGCCAAGCATGTGACCATCTTTAATTTGAAGTTTTCTTTACTCATCCGGTCTTCTCAAATTTCAACAGAAAAAGCAATTTAAAATTCAAATTAAATTTCAAAATTTACAATGTTTTACTCATAGTGTGAAGTGGAATGATGTAACAACCTCAAACACATTTTTTTTCTGGAACAGGGAGATTTTCTGTGGTTGTTTTTTTTGGGGGTTTTTTTTTTGGTTTTTTTTTCTGGGTTTTTTTTTTTTTTTTTTTTTTTTGGGGGTTTTTTTTTTTTTTTTTTTTTTTGTTTTTTTTTTTTTTTTTTTTTTTTTTTTTTTTTTTTTGTGTGTGTCCTACAGAGATTTTTGATGAATTGGCAGTTCTATTTTTTAAAACAACAGTGTTGGCGAGTTCTCAATCTGTTCCATCCCAAATCTCCTGAAAACCTCACGCTGTGGCTGGCAGTCAGGGATCCTTTATTAGATCCCAGCCTTCAGCAGAGATTTCCAGACATATGGGGGCAATATTTGGTGGGGAGGAGAAGATTTTATCAACTGCAGAAAGAATAACCACAGCACAAAGCAGAGAGGTGAACGCTGGGATGGGAACAGGGAATTCAGGGAATGATGATTTCCAGAATTTTTCAAGGCAGTGCTGGAGACCAGTGGGATAAGGACTCATAAAGATCAATTTGGACAGGGCTTGGAGCAGCCTGGTCTGGTGGAAGATGTCCCTGCCCATGGCAAGGGGTGGGAATGAGATGAGCTTTAAAATCCCTTCCAAACTTTTCTGGGGTTCAAGGATTCTATGGGCCAGTGGGAAAAGGAAGGACATCCAGAGGGAAATGGTTTTCCAGCCATTAAATCACCACCCAGCTAAGGTCAACAGAATGCAAGGAATAGCAATGTGTCTTCTGAATGCTAAAAAAATGCCTTTAAATGCTGCAATTCTCTGATGGAAACAGAGAAAACTTCAGATGATGATGTGCTCCTTGAACGAGGACTAATGAATATTTATCATAATACAACAGACCCCTGAAGAAAGCAGAAATTTGTGTCTAAAAAAATATTGTAATTTATGTTTCAAATATTTCCAGCATTAATATTTTTGTTGATATAAAGAACTGCAGGAAATATTTGGAGAATCATTTTCAAGGCACTCACAGTTGGGGAAGCAGAAGTTCAAAAGATCCCAGTGGGTGACCTCTTAGCCTGGCTTTTTCTTAAGAGAAATAAAATAAAGCCAAGCTTGCAAAATAAAACTTGCCAGAAAAGTCCTTGGGAAGCAGGAACTGGTAAGAAATGCATGTAGATAAATGAAATGGAGCATTCCAAGAATATTGCTGCCTCCTTCTTGACCTGAGCTCCTTTGTGGCTGCTCTGCCCAGCTCACACTCGGTGCCTTTCCCTCTTTGATGGATACAAAAACACCAGCAAATAAAGGAGAGCTTATTTTGGGGGCTTAAATTGAAGCCCTTGAATGTAAATGGGTGATCACGTTCAGTGTACTTCCAGGGAAACTGGGAATCACTGGAGGGACAGAGGCAGATTTTTCTGCTGGATGCTGTGCTCCTTTGTTTCATCCACAGCGTGGACACGTGGCCAGCATGGGAGGCAATCTCAGGAATGGGAGGAGGAGGAATGTGCCCACAGCCCTTGGTGTCTGAGTGCTCCTCAGCTACTGACCAACCTGTGTGGAAAAAGCAGCTCTGGCAGCTCAGCCCAAGCTCATCCCAGAGCACAGGGCAGGATTTCATGGTGGGTTTATCCCAGACTGTCAGGCTCCTCATCCCAGAGCACAACCAGGACAGGATTTCATGGAGACATTGGCCCCAGAGCAGCTCTTCACATCCAGGCCTTTAGGGCTACATCCAGATCCTTTTTGTTTTCCTCTTGTTCTGGCCCTGGTCCTCGGAGCTCTTTTCTTTGTGGCTGAAAGCTGCTTTTGTGTAAAAGCTGCTGGGAGTGAAGCCAAACATCACCTCTGGCTGGGCTGGAGGACTCAGAGAATGCCACAGCCCCGACCCCTGAGGATTCCTCCTCGTCCAGGAGAATTCCAACCTCATCCCCAAGGGATTCACACAGTCTGGGGGGCACAGTGAATGCCACAACTCTGACCCCTGTGGATTCATCTTTGTCCAGGAAATTCCAACCCCATCCCTGAGGGATTTGACATTGGTAGGACATCTGTGAGCAGCTGTTTGCTGTCTCTTGGTGGCACTCACATTTCTAGAAGGTCTAGGAGTCATGGTATGGCTCCACCTGGGATTTCATTTCCAGTTGGACACAGCCAAAATCAATAAATTTCACACAGTTCTACCTCAAACCTTCCTGCAGACCCCAAGATTTGTTTTCTGGAGCAGCACCACAAACGTTTCTTTTCCCATCCCTGCCTCTCTCATCCTGCCAGCAGCCGGTGGCTTCACCACATTGTCCCAGGGATGACTGGAAGCAGATGGAGCAGGGCATGGAGTTGCCCTCATTTTCCATCTGCCAGCAGCTACTTTTAGCTCCACGAGTCCTTGGCAGGGCTGGAAATCTCCTGGTTATTGCTGGTTCCTCTGGCAATAGATAATAATAATATATAATAAAATATAATAATGCTGGACACCAGCGCTGCCCTCGCTGCTGCTGAGCCTCAAACTGTGTGCCACTCCCAAACTTCCCACAGCTCCCCTGCTTCTCTTCCTGTTCAGACAAAAACAGGGGATGGATTGGAGACTGGATCATGCTGGATTTATGCAGAACATAGACACTGACAGGAATTCTCACTAGCTTTTATAAAATACAGTCTTGTTTTGAATGACAGGTGTGTGCTGAGGAAGGCAGGAGCCTCCCTTGGAATGGAGAATGCAAACCCCCTCCCTTTGAATTATTATAATTTTGAAATTAAGGGGCTCTCAGACAAAGATATGGGAATAGGAATAACAGTTCTTTATTGGGGAACTAAAATAAAAACCATGTAGTATTAAAAATAAAAACAAAACAAAACAACCCCATTGCCAGAGTCAGGCTGGCAGCTGTCCCCTGTGTGTCAGGGGTTGGTGGCAGTGCCATCCCATGGTGGCTGCAGTCCCAGTGGCAGATGTGGCTCTGGGGCAGGGATGCTCCTGGAGAAAAGTGGAGTTTGTCACTGAAGGTGCAGTGGGGAGAGCTGGGGCTGGTGTTCCTCTGGGAATGCAGTGGGAAAGGATCCTTGGTGTTCCCAAATCCCAGATTGGATCCAGGGAGGAATGTTTGGTGTTCCCA
>CM031868.1:18619349-18746622 GCA_018697195.1 Certhia americana | reverse complement strand
TTCCCAAATCCCAGATTGGATCCAGGGAGGAATGTTTGGTGTTCCCAGTCCCAGATTGGATCCAGGGAGGAATGTTTGTCTCCTGCCCTGGCTGCAGCATCTCCCAATGGCTGATGGAATTTTCTCAGTGACATTCCCTGGCCCATGGTCAGGAGATCTGTGGCTGGAGGGAGGATGGGTCCTGGCAGGGATAAAGCAAACTGCCCCAGCTGGTTTGGAACAGCTAGATCATGAACAGAGGGTTCCCCCAGCCCATTTCCAACAGCTGGGATGGAATTCACACTGCTGGGTACAGCCTGAACTGCAAACCAGGACAAATACATTTATTTCCACATGGTTGTGGCACAGTGTAAGACAATAAACCCCAACATCTTCTCCAGGGGAGATTCCTGCAGAAAGGCCCTTTTGTTTTTTGGCTGCCATAAATGCAGCCCTACTGCACTGGGGCACCCTAAAGCCAAGAGCTCAGCCAATGCATACATATGGATTTCTAGTTTGATATTTACAAATATCCTTATCAACTAAAAATTGATAATATCATGGTGGGACAGAGATCCTGCATTTACCAGACCATGGCAGTGTTGAAATGTTGAGTTTTATTTTGCCATTGTAACCCAGTGAAACATTTATTTGTGCTGGTGGGAGTGCATTAATTTGAGCTGACTTTCAGTGACAAAAACATTGCAAACACACACAAAATTATTGTTTATTTACTTCTTTATCCCTTATTTACCTATTTATAAACTTAATTGGAAAAAAAAAATCTAATACATTTCTTGGGATTTCTGCCAGCCAAGGGCTGACCCTTATTAAGGATAAATAATGAAAAACACATATGAGGTTATTTTTTCAAATGGAAATAAAGCCCATGAGAATAGAGACTGTAACAGAGAATAAACTAGAGAATAAAACATCCATGGAAGTGGCATTGCTTCAGGAGCAATCCCAGTGATGCTTAATTCTAAAATAATCTAAAATTCAGGACCTTAGAAGTGGGGAAAATGCAGTCTTGTAGACACTAACCATGTAAACCCCAATACACTTCCACCATCTAAAAAGCAGAATATTTATGAAGCTTGGATCCAAAGCTTGATTTGAATTTAAGCCTCCTCTTCAAGCCCCAATTTTCTTAGAAATTTTCAGTTCAGGATCCATTTTCAGGTGGAGCTGGTAATATTTATTTATTTAATTAATTTTAAAATAAGATTTTGTTTGTTTGTTTGTTTGTTTGTTTGTTTATTTATTTATTTATTTGTGGTATTTCCTTCTCCAAATATCCAAATAATTTCAAGCCTGGGTATCATCACATTGATTCAATAGTCTTTAAGACTGAGTGTAAATTTAGATTGTGTTGAGTATCACAATTCTCATTAAAAAAGGAATTAAAAAGATGAATCCAAAAAGTATGGACAGGGGAAAAAAGCCAATTTCTCTTGATCCCTCTTGCCACGAACGTGGACATTTGCAGGCTCTTACTGCAGCACGTTTCCAATGATTTAATAAAAACAACTCTTCTTTTCTTGTCCCTGATCCACATAAATCTGAACGTGGGGAGCTGCAGCTTGAGCTGGGAATAACCTGGGCACGGATCCATGACCTCTGCTCCTCTCCTCTTGCCAGGGTGACCCCTGGCCAGTTTGGCACCTCCACAATATCAGGAATTTTCCAGAACATCTCGGTGTGTCTCTGCACGTTCTCCACCTCAAGGTCACCTTTTGGGAGCTCTCAACAAAGCTCTTCTCCCCCAGCTTGTGTTTAATTCAGAAACAATGTGTTGGGCTGCAAGCAGAAGAAGAAATAAAAGGGAAAACAGGATTTGACTTAGACAAGTCCAGTGTGGGAAGTTGGGTTCTCAGCTACAATAAGATATAAAATTCAAAATTTTCAAAAAAAAAAGATGCATTTTAGTCATGTTCATCCAAAGAGAGCCACCAGAGACTTGGACAGGAAATATTGCTCCTGGCTGGATGAAACAAAAAGATAACAGCTGTTCTTCAGAAGGGCTCTTTTTCCCCATTAAAATATTATTTCATTTTTAGTGCCATGAATTCAAAAATGCTGTTTCTTTATTCTAATGAACATATGACTGCTAAAATTACAGCACTCAGTTACACTTCAAGAGCAATTCAAATTTTTAATCTAACGTATTTTCTTAGTCTGAGTTCAAGAGAGCATTGAAAATTTGAAAAAACAACAGACTGAATATTTAAAACTGATGATGCTGGATCTCATTAACCACACATCTGTTTATATCACCTCTCCAAAATACTTTTGTTAAATGAAAAGTTCAATTTGAAAATAATTCTTCATTCTTGGGTCTTAAATCTGAAAATTCGGAAATTCTTTCAATTGAGTTTCTTATCTTAAAAAGATCCTTTCTACAGATTAAATAGTTCAGATTTCTCATGGTATGTGGGAAAGAAAATATAACATTTTCCTGCTTATAATTATGAGCTATCTGGTTTAAAGGCTATTTTTCCTATATTATTTCATAAAACTGTGGACATAAAAGCCATCATGAAGTATTACAGAAGAATTTGCAACTACTCTTTGGAGTTTGGGAAGGTTTATACCCATTTTCCTTTTCTTTATGTTCAAGCTATGTGAGAAACACAACAAAGATCCAAAATCTCCTCAAGACTTTCCTCACAAACCCCTCAGATATTTCACAAAGCTGTTGGAGAATGATGGTTAACAATTAATTTCATTTTGTAGCAGCCTGATTCCTTATTCTACATGTAGGGTTTTTTGCAGGAATATACATCTCTAACAGATTTAGACCTTCAGGTTTCACAACAGCAATTTCAGGAGGGGTGGGATCATCCATAGGAGAAGCTTTTGGGTGACCTCATTGTGGCCTTGCTGCTCCTGGAGGAGAGGACAGGAAAAATGGAGACAGACAATTGATAAGGGATGGAGTGAGAGGAAAAGGGGAGGGTTAGATGGGATTTTGGGAAGGAATTCTTCCCTGGGAAGGTAGGCAGGCCCTGGCACAGGTGCCCAGAGCAGCTGGGGCTGCCCCTGGATCCCTGGCAGTGTCCCAGGCCAGGCTGGATGGGGCTTGGAGCAACCTGGGAGAGTGGGAGAGGTCATTTCCCATGGCAGGGTGGCGTGAGACAATCTTTAAGGTCCCTTCCAATCCAATTCTGGGACTCTGTGATGTTGAAACCCAAGGTGACACATCCAGAGCAGGAATTTCCCCAATTTCCCAGCAATTCCAGCAATTTCCCAGGGTGGTGGGACAGCCCAAGGCAAGGCCAAGCATGAACCTGTGGAATGATCCAGGATAAAACACAATAATTCTGAAGCCTGGAGCCAATGGTGCTGGATGTCCTGGGAAGTGAAAAGGAACTGAGCTCTGCTAGGTGATGGTTTCTAATGGACATGAGTGGAGGTGGCTTTTGGAGGTGGTAAATGAAGAAAGACAAGTGCAGGGAGCTGCTGCTGACTCCCAGGGAGGAGATCCAGGCTGAGCAATGCCAGGCTTAGTGGATATTCAGGGAATGAAGATGAACAACGTCAGAGGAAAACTCCTAAGGAAATGTAAGTCAAACAAAGATATATAATAGCAGAGGATTATTGCAGAGACTATAGAGGGGAATGAAGACAAATAAAGTCAGGCACTTGCTGAGCAGATATTAGACAAACAAAACTGAGTAGAGTGAGATAAGAAAGATCTACAGCACAAACAGTGTCTACAAAAGATTCCTTTATGTCAGGTCAAGAGAAGAACAACAAATCCTCTTTCCCTAAAAACAGATCTTTCTTTCCTCCTCCTCCTCCTATTTCCTGCACAGATTTCCATTTCACTCCTAAATCCACTAGTTTTTATCATTTTTGTTCTCACTTGCTCCATTGCCCTCAGATATTTACATGTTGTCATATTTGGCCAGGAAAAGACCCATAACTTGGGACTGGATCCTTTCCCCTCTATAGCAGCACCACTCGATTTAAAACATGATGGAACAAAATCAGAAGGACGTGACTGAGGATGAAATTTGGCACAACTTGCTTTGGACAGAAGTAATAAACAACAGGATAAACATGAAGGAAAAGAAATGCCAAGCAATGATATCTGCTGAGAGGAGAATGAGGGAAGCTAATTACTATAATTGCAGAAAACACCAAAACAGGAATCGTGTGGCCCAGCACTAAAACTGGATTCACAATCCTTTTAGATTACTGATCTACTTGTGTGAAAATTGAGGGTTTTCAGGGGGGGAAAGGAATTCTGGTGCTCTTGAGGAGAAAAAAGGAGTAAATCATTAGTTGTTGTCAGGTCCTCTCCACTGTTATTTTTGAAGGTTGTTCTAAAAGCTGGCACAAACACGCTTCCAAAGAAAGAGAGAGAGAGAAGCAAAGCTTTAATTGTGGCCCAATTAAAAGGAGCCATCCCCTAGACGAGGCTGGCTTTGAGTTTCTCATTGTTACAGCACTTATCTCTTGAGGACTTTTCCCTTTCTTCCTCACCACGGCTGAAGCCTATGCAAGATGAACTTTCGAACTTCTGTTTCATAAAAAATAAAAAGCTTAAGATATTCTCAGCTTCACTACAGGGAAGACAAGATATTTGTCTCTGTGCAACATGACCTACCCCGAGTGAGACTTCACAATGTTTCTGCCATGAACAAAGCACAGAAAGTAAAAGAAAGTGAGAAAGGTTCAGGACTCAGTGAGGTTGAAATAAGATGGA
The DNA here is from genome assembly GCA_018697195.1 of Certhia americana. Classification (NCBI taxonomy): domain Eukaryota; kingdom Metazoa; phylum Chordata; class Aves; order Passeriformes; family Certhiidae; genus Certhia; species Certhia americana. The sequence continues at coordinate 18,741,929 of CM031868.1, read as the reverse complement.
TGAAAAATGATTAAAACCAAAATGTATTTTTGAGTTGTTTTCAATATAAACACCAATAAGAAAGAGTTTGCAATTGGAGCTCCAAAGATTATTCTGTCTATTTTCTCATCTTCTTGTCCTGCTGAATTGTATAAACCAAAATAAAACTCAATTCCCCCAACCCAATGGCTTCAAAATTTGACCTTCAGAGAGCTTGGAGACACAGTTAACGTTTAGAAAAATGGTTGATTGTGCATAGATAAGAAATACTTCACTGTGTGAATGTGAACACTGAGAGATCTGCTGCCACCAAACTCTAACTACCAAACCCAGGAGAGAAACCACCCCGGGAGAAAACAGTTCCAGTGCCAGAAAAAGCTTCTACACTCCCTCCGGGCAGCTGTTATCACCTCTGTGCAAGTTTATCATGAGACTAAAATCCACATAATTGTAGCTGTTATGATGGAGAGGAGAAAAGCATTTGTTGCACAAAGATGGGAAGAGAATGGATGCATTCAGACAGAACTGAGCATCAGTTCCAGGCAGACAAGTCTTTATTCTTGGGTTTTAAATAAAGCTCTCCAGCTAAGTGGTAAATTGTAATAGTCACCACATCAAGCAACTACAAGGAAACATAATTGTATTTATTCAGGCAAATATGTTGTGCCCACATTAGTTTTATGTCTACTGTTGCTGCTAAAAAGGCATCTCAATGTGAAGGCCCAGTGCTTCGAGCAGCACTCGAAGATATATTTAATAAAATACATAAAAATAAAGAGAAGCCCACAAGGGCTTTGCAGATTTTTAGGTCCAGAGATTCTTGATGAAACACTGTGTTTCACTGCTCCTCAAGGGTGGTTTTCATGTGGGATCAGATAAAAGCTGTTTGCCACCAATAAAGCTTTGGATAAGCACGGTGTTGCAGCAAGTGGGAAAAAATATTTGGTGTTCCAATTTTTAAAGCAAAATATTGTCCCTGCTTAAAGAGAAACCATAAACCCACCCCTCTCACTGGTGACTCCCTTAGAAATATTGCTTTTAGTTTTTCTAAACTCTCTTCTCATTACCCATCAAACTCCAGTGCTTTGTTCATGGTTTGTTCGACTGTCACACTCAGGATGAACTTCCATGCCCACTCAGAAAAGGAAGGAATGATTTGCTGGCATTAATTAAAGTGAACTGAAAGCAGAAATAGTATCTGCCTGGTGGGGAAGGCTCTACAAGATGCAAGGGAATGGCCTAATTAACTCATCAATAGGGTCTTTTCAAATGTCCTTTTAAGAGAGAGTTCTACCTCGGAGCCTTCTCCTGTGTCTCGTGTGTCCCTCAAAGATCAATGCTGAAAGATTACGGAACTGCTGCACACAGTTCTTTGATATTTGTTCACCTTCCTTCCAAATCTCTCTTTACTCAAGGTTTACTTGCAGGCAGGAGTCAGATCAGGCTCAGGGAGTGAATCCATGGAGCAGCTCCTCAGATCCATAAGGGCTTTGGCTCAGCAGGACTCTGCTCCAGAGAATCCAAACCCAGTGACCTCATTTTCCAGCTTGGGTGTCTCTAGCTGTGAACCTGGACCTCTACTCCCATCAATAAATGCCTGGATGAGACTCCTCAGGACTGTTTGTCTATCACAAATACAAAATAAATCTATATTTGATTCTGGTGGGTGCCAAATCACATTGACTTTCCCAAGAAGTCTCAAAATATGGAGTCTGTGTCTTGATGACATCAATTAAATCAGATGAAGAGGAAATAGTGTTTCACCAAAGTTTCATACAAGTTTCTTTCGTAAACAACATTAATTTTCGTTCAAAACATTGCTGGTGATGTTTTCCTGAAGCTGTGTATTGAGAAAAAAACCAAGATAAGTGATTACTTTTAATGAAGTTTTTATTTTCCCAAATAGAAGTTTACAGACAGGTTTCCAATCAATGCCTCTGGTACCAAAGGTTTCTCTGAGAGACTTGAAGAGTCTGCAGGTCTCTGTTAAATTCCATTTCATGTTCAGTTGGGAATATCCTGGAATATCTGCTGTCCAGAAGGAATAACTCTCTGATCCATTACTATGGATTTCCCTGCACTGGGGAAGAGGGAGCACTTTTTAGTTCTTTGTATTCCATCCACCCTAAAAGGATTACATTGGTATGTCCCAAAGGAAAGAGAGGACAAAGAGTATTTGCAGCCACTTTTCCTCACCCCTTGTTAACAGTGACGCCTGATTAATGGATTATGAGACAGCATCATTTGAATACTTTTATTCAAACTGGCCTGAATTTGAAATTGATTTATTTTCTCATACTGTACACAAGGTTTTGTACCCAACAGACCTGTCTGTCACTGAAGGATATTTGATAAAAATCTCCCACTATCTTGTCCATGCTCTCATCCCTCTTTCCAGGCTGTGCTATGCTGGCAGTTCCCTCTTCCCACTTCGTTATTTGCCTTATGTTTCATTGTTTGCTCCTTGTTATCTTCTGGCTTATATTTCTTAGTAAGCCCTTTAGAGATTTCTACAAGTAGAGGATAAGACCTTGAGAATTTGTTTTTTACTGTTGTAATTCTGAGTTATAGTTTAACTCCTCTATAGGTTCTGTACATTTATTTTGCAGGTAGAGCAAACAGAGCTGTCCTTGTCTCCCTCCCTTTATGTGAGATTTAACTGCTGCTAAATCAACTGACATTAAAATGACTCCCTGGAATATGCAGAGGTTTGAATGAACCAATGAATACATAATTCCCTTGATTATCTAGAAACAAGTAATGAAATTTGAAAGGATTTTATTTGGAAAGGTATCTAGAGGTCAAGGGTATTCCGAGATCTGAAGGGCTCAGTGTGGGAGGGGTTTTTTATGGTTGTGGGTTTTTTTGTGGGTTTTTTTTGGGTTTGGTTTGGTTTGTTTGGGTTTTTTTTTTTTTTTTTTTTTTTTTTTTTTTTTCTTTAAGGGAGAAATTCAGTTAAAACAAAGAGTTCTTTCTCATTTTAAATGTTGTGATTCCATGCATTGCCTCGCTGCAATATGGAAATGAGAGGAGTGGAGGAGCCTGTTCCTGTTCTTTGTCCAGCCCCGGGGTGTGAACGAGCTCATCCAAATTTCCTTGAAGGGTGAGCAATCCTTGTGACAGCTCCCTGCTGAGCTGGAAATCAAAAACTGGCGGCCAAGAAACCCGGGAAGTGGCTCTATCGCTGCTCCTCGGGATCTCCAGGTAATTTTGAGGGAAGCATCCTTGGCTGATCCGTGTCTGGAGGTGGAAGGCCAGAGGATGGGAGGAGCTGTTGGCAGTTTCTGTGCAAAGTGTGGATGCTCCACACCTTGCTGGCAGTGCAGAGGTCACTGGAAGCCTCTCTCCAGCTCTGCTGAATCCTGGAAAAAGATGGATGTCCCCAGGTACTGCATTTTACTCAGCTTTTCTGAAATGAAGGATTTCCAAACAGTTCAGAATAAAATTTTGGGGTTGTTGCAAATCTGAGTTACTCTGTGCAGAAGCAACAAGGGGACCAAAAGCTGGGAACGTTGGGTGAGGTTTTGGGAAACACTCAACAAAACAGGCTCTGAAATGTGACTTTATTTCCTAAAAAAAGAGGAAAAGCAGCTAATTACTCAGGCCGATGGTGATAGGAGAAGGGGAAAGTGTTTAAAATTAAAACAGGAGAGACTTAGAGAAGAAATTCCTCCCTGTGAGGGGGGGATGCCCTGGCACAGGGTGCCCAGAGCAGTTGGGGCTGCCCCTGGATCCCTGGAAATGTCCAAAGCCAGGTAGGACATTGGGGTTTGGAGCCACCTGGGAAACTGGAAGGTTTGAAGGGCAAAATTTGGCATTTGTCACCAAAACACAATTATTGTAGAATGCAGACCTTGTTGGAAGAAGTTTCAAAGAGACCAAGAGTTATTTGGAAGGTGAATTTAGATTTGAAAGTATTGAGCTCCTAATAGGTTTGATTTTACAGTGTGCAAGTAGTAATGAAAAACAAATTCCCCAGGCCTTTTCATCGAGAAACAAAATTTTATTGCTTTAAAACATTCTTCTTCAAGGGAGACAGAAAAACTATGAAATTAAGACAGTATTATCAGTAAGTTTAAGTGGTGAATTGTGAAAATTAAGCAAAAAATTATCTGCACTGAATCATTTACAGCACACAGACTACGTGGGTGTTGTTGTTTTTTTGTAAGACCCATTAATTAAACAGTTGCAATTAACGAAACAATTGAAAAACCCACTTCTTTGACATATGGGTCACAAAGCAAAGAAGTACTAAATAACACATTATTTATTACTAATTGTTCTTTGGGGCTGGCTTTTATTTAAAGGATTCTTTGGAGGCAGCTTCATCTTGAAACATTTCTTGTTTGCTGCCTTCTCAGAAATGGGCATCATTTATAGTTAAAAAAAAAAAAAAAAAAAGTTCAGTGTCCATCAATATTTGTTTGAAAGCAGTAGTTTAATTCTGAATTATCTGCTTGAAGTGTAAAACCACCTATCCATTAATTATTTAAATTTACTCATAGTTCTCCACTTTTCCACACTCTACTTAATTACCTGCGCGTGGATTGAAAATGGAATATTTTGCAGTTTGGAGCTCAAAGGATTTTGGATTTGTATTGAAAGCCTTTAGCCACAGTTAAATGTCACTAACCAAGAAATTTGCAATTTCACAAAAGACTAATACAGTAAAACCATTTTATTTCCTTTTCCCCCAATTTATTCCATAACATATTTGATGTTGACCAATTTAGCTGCCATGTTTATTTCATGTCACACCAGTGTTTGCTTTCTTTGCTTTCCTGAAATACCTTTAGTCCAATTTGATTAGAACCAATCCAACTTTTTTTTTTTTTTTTTCCTGCAAACAGACATTTATTAAATGCCAAAAATTGGATGATTAATGAAGAAATAATAGTGGGATTCAAAGCAAACCCTCCTAACCTTTGCAGCCCTTTCCAATGGGATATTGAAATGAGTGTTTTAAAAAGACCTTGATAAAAACCTTTCATGAACAATTCAGATAACATTTGTTGGCAGAGGAGTTTGAGAGAAGCAGAAAACTGAATGAGCTATCTCTGATTCCTCACCCAGTTTTCATTAAATGGTCAATTCACTGAAATAACTGAAGAAAAATTAATTCTGTTCTCATGTTGGTTGCATGAAAACCTGTAAGATCCTTTCCTTTTCAACTCATAAGAGCTGAAAATCTTCTAAATTCCAGCATTTTCTTCTTTACAAACCCTCAGCCATCCAGACTTTGACTTCCAGAAGCCTTTGGCATGTGAGCCAACAGCTTTTATGCAGATCAGCCCTGTAACTCAAAAATGGAACTAAAAATCTCACCAAGTGAAAAAAAAAAAAAAAAAAAAAAAAAAAAGCTACAGAGGGAAAAATAAAAGGACAAAAGAACAACAACAACTCAGAGTGGTTGCCCTGCAAGGCTGGGTTTTAGTGGTGCTGAGAGACTCCAACATGTCCATCGAGGATTGGTGGGATTTGGTCCATCTGGAGATAAGCTCATGTAGCTCTAATCAAGCTTTAAAAACATCCACCGTGAGTCAAAACAGCAGCTTGGTGAAAGGAGGCAGCTCGGCGAGGGCAATTAGACACTTAGAGAGCAAATTTGTTAACAGCAGATGAATTAATGTTGTGAGGAGATTGGCCCATGGCAGGGGGTTGGAATGAGATAATCGTCAAGGTCCCTTCCAACAAAACCCAGCTCATCCCAGCCCACAAACACAACAAAACACACCGAAACAAAACACAACAACAAAACACAACACAACAAAACACACCGAAACAAAACACAACAACAAAACACAACACAACAAACCCCACCCAGCCCAACCCCACCCAACCCAGCCCCACCCCACCCAGTCTAACCCAACCCAGCCTAACTGAACCCAACCCATTCTGGGATGTGGTGATAACACCCAGAATGTTGATGTTATCAGATAAATCCCCTCTTTTGGGAGACAAAGAGGTGCCGAATGTGGCAGTGACACCTCCAGAAGAGCCCTTTGGTAGTGTCTGAGTCAGAGTTGATGCTTTAGCATTTCAGCTTTTCTGTTTTTCATATATTTGTAACCCTGCAGTTCTTTAGTGTAGAACTCCAAACTCCCCACTCAGTGTCAGCTGCTGCTTCCCCATTTGGCTCAGACACAACAATTCCTCTGCAGGCCTGGCAATCAAGGACACCTCAGTGCCTCAGAGCCCAGAGATGGGAACAAAAGTGACTTGGGGGGAGCAAACTTGGGGTAAATGACTTCATTCCCTGCAGCTGGAATTGGGAGATTAACCCCAATATGCAAATGGACCAAACTTATAAAAGTGTGAAAACCATGACCTGGGGTCGATTTTTGGGTGCAGCCCCTGGGGGGGGCTTTATCTGCCCTAAATGTACCTGAAGGCCCTTCAATAATTATAACAACTTTTTATTCCTCTAATTCTCTCTGGCCTCTGTTTTTAGGTAAGCCCAAAAAGGCATCAGGAACACTGGAATTAACTGAAGAGAATACAAATTAGCCCACAGATTTATTCCTCACACTGACACAATAAACAAATATTGATGGTTTCCCGTGGTGTAATACATCCTTATTCACTGCTTCACAACTCACTTGGAGCTTCATCATTTTCTCTTCGCTGCTTCTAAATGGCTGATTTATCCCATACTTTGGGAAATATTAGTCTGTTTACAGTGCTCAGATAGCAAACAGATTGTGCATCATTGAAGTAACAACGTGGAGACTTGCCATGGTTGATTGTTGTGCTCCTCACCTTGATTTTCTTATTTTCTTTCTTTCATGCATCAGAGTTTTAGAGAAGAGAGGCAAACTGCATCTACTCTGTAGCGAAGGGAAACGTGATTACTGATTTTTGTAAAGACTTTTGGATCCCTTCAGCACCTCAGGATGGCTCCTGCCTTTGGAAAGATGTGATTTGATTGATGCAGGACTCGGGAGAAGAGCACAGGTCAGCGAAGCACAGGAAAGGTGATGAGTTCCAAGGTGTAAACTGAACTGCCATCCTGTGGCTGAGGGTAAACTGAGCAGCATGAATGGAATCATAGAACACAAAAAGGTTTGGGTTGGAAGGAGACCTAAAAATCACCCAGTGGCCCCCCTGCCATGGGCAGAGACACCTCCCACTGTCCCAGGCTGCTCCAAATCCTGTCCAGCCTGGCCTTGGACACTTCCCGGGATCCAGGGGCAGCCCCAGCTGCTCTGGGCACCCTGTGCCAGGGCATCCCACCTTCCCAGGGAGGAATTTCATCCCAATATCCCATCTAACCCTGCCTTCTGGCAGTGGGAAACCATTCCCTGTGTCCTGCCACTCCAGGCTCAATTCAAACAGAGTGAAGCTCCAACACTCCTTGATTGTGGTGTATCCACAATTCAGAGGAGAATAAACACTTTCTCCTATCTTGGAGTCATCCAAACTCTCCCTTCACGCTTCCTGAAGGCAAATACAGAGAGGAATCACTGCAGGAACACTGACTGAGACAGTCCTGGAGGAGAAACGTCATTCCCAACTCTTTTCTTTGCTCTCAGAATGAGAAATACTCTCATGCATTAAGCATGCAATACTTATTTTGCATAATGAAATGCCCCAAATATTGAAAAAAATCTCAGTAGAATTCTGGTAGATTGAATCTTTGTATATAGATAAATTGACAAATTTTCACTATGAACTTTTCCTAAAGCCAGGATCTTATTAATGGGAATGAAGTGCCAGAGGGGTTCTAGTTAAGCTCTGGACTTGCACAATCCCACAGAAATTAAAACATTCCTAATTAAGACCCACAACCACAAAATTAAATTGAAGGTCTGGTACTAATTCTGAGATTTAAAAAATTCTCATGAGATCCAGGATTATTAAAATTTAAATAAATAAATTTCAGGACTGCTGTAAGTTCTCTGTGCAGAGAGACGAGTGCTCAGATAGCACCAGAGTTATGGATTTTGATTGAAATTACCTGACAGGCTTTATTCCACCATTTCCACCTTATTCTGTATAATTGCTTCTAGATTTCTGATTTAGTTTCTTGACATTACCACAGAATATAAATTAGAAGTCACTTTATAAAGTGAGCTCTACTGAGAGCTGAGAATCTGGAATAAAATTCTATATAGATCAAAATACTCACAATTTGTTCTGTAGCACTTGAGTTTTGCTAAATGAGTTAAATGCTTAAAAAGTTTCTTCCACACTTGCAAACTCTAGACATGAAACTGTGCCTAATTATGTTATTTTATGCTGTATTCTAATATGTCTGTTAAGTTATTCTATGTAATATATAAAATGAATCAAAGGCTGCCAGAAGGTTTAATTTGCTTTTAGAGCATTTTTGCAAGCAATATGTTAGAAAGTGTAATTCACAGTTTGTTTCAAATGAGAGAAAAAACAGATATATCAATGGAAAGTGGAACTATTTTACCTCGATTATTGATCTTAGAAAGGGGAACATTTTAATTAAATCTTCCATTTGCAATTTAATGCTCTGGTTTTGCATGAACCCTCGTTGGGATGAGATGAAGGATGTTTGTGAGAGGTGTGCAAATCACACTGCTCACAACTGTGGCGCCTTGAGGATAGAAAAGGGCCACACGTGCCAAGGGCTGGAAAAAAACTGCTTCCCAAACACCTGCTTGGAGTTCCTCTGGGATTTTCTACCTTGCTCCAAGGCTGAATGATTTAGTCCACAGAGGAAATTGGAATTGCAGGTGGATTCTTTCTCCCCATTCCCATTCAGCTCCAAGACAGCAAGGACATTCTCACCACTCTCTGCCTTGGTGAGGAGCCTCAAGCACAATTGTTTCCTCATTTCTTTTTTTTTTTTTTAGTCCAGGTTCCAGTAGCTGGTATTTCTGGATGAATTTCTGCCAAGATATCCCTACATTTATCCATCTTGTGCTCCACCTTGGGGAAGGAGGGCTGAGCTGAGGGAAAGCTGCCTTTGGCCAACACTTCCCACCATCCATCAGCACCTTCACATCCCCTCGTTCAGCTGGGCAGCATTTCTCTTCTGGATGCCTCCTGGAATTCTTTAACCATGGGAAATATTCCGGTTTCTATCCATCTGTGGCTCTGCCCCTAGCCCTGCTGATTCCTCTGATCTCCACAGGGGCTGTGTTGGAGCAATCCCACATTTCCATGTCCACAAATCTGCCCTGTAAGACTTGGAAACCCACACAGCATCCTATAAATCCCAATCCATGGCTTTTTGGCCACTCCCCAGTGCAGTTGGATTTGATGGCCCATCCCTCCCATCTGCCAGACTCTGCTCCAGGAGATCCAACATATCATATGGACAACAGGATGGGATCTGTCTCTTGGAGATCTGTCACATCTCTCTCTGGGACAGACATTTTTATCATCACCGTTGTTACAGGCAGGGAAATCTCTCCCTAAAGCATTCCAACCAAACCTCTGGGGACACTGGGATTGTTTTAGAGCCCCGGGAGCTAGAGAGGGACAGGGTCGTTAGTACTGACATTAGCACCGAATGGTTCAGCTTAGAAAAGACCTTTAAGATCATTAAGTCCAGCCATTCCCCCTGAGGTCCTGCTGTCACTTTGATGGCCTTGCTGCCACTCTAAACACCCGCAGGGCTGGTGACTCCAGAGCTTCCTTGCAAAACATTTTCCCACACTTTTGGTGAAGAAATTTTTCCCGATATCCAGCCTAATCTTCCCTTGGTGCACTTTGAGGCTGTTTCCTCCTGTCCTGGTGCCTGTTCACTTTTTAAAGCCTGTACTAACAACACCAGTTGAATTTTGAATTTTCTAGGGCAGAACTTAATAGAACTTGAATTTTCATTTTCTCCCATCATAGCAAGACTGCATTAATAAATTTAATGTGATTTTCAAGAGCCCCAATAACAGCTCTCAGCTCTTCTCCACACCCACTGCTTGAAGGAGAATCTTTCCCCCTCAAATATTTTTTGCTGAACCTTTGCCATGGGAGCAGCAGAGCCCATATCCATCACCTGACCCTGGAATCCACAGACACTTAGATGTCTCTGTTTTCACCCAGGACAGACGTGGAGGGACATCTGTAAATCACAGCAAAAACACAGCCCAAGCCTTTCCCTGGTCCCTCTGCAGGAAAATCACAACTTCTCCTTCCCACAACTGCTGCTAACAGGAAACCCCCGTGCAATCAAGCCCTTCCCTTTCCACTGAATTATTTCAAGGGGTTATTCCTCCGTGTGCTTTTCCATTTCTGCATAGCTGTAGATTTCCAGCTCTCCTGAATAGTTCTGCAAAGCATAATAATGCTGCTGCTCTCCATCCAGCTTAATAAAAATGAGAGATTGGCTAATAAATCTCATTTTTGAAAAAGAATACATTCGTGATTATTTTGATTTGCTTTCTGCTTTTCCAGATTCGATTTCTCCTGCTTTACACTGCAATTTTTCTTTTCTATATCAGGGGGATAGGAAAACAGTTGTTTTTTCTTTAGTTCAAAGCCAAGACTTAACATTAAAAATCACTGGTTTCAACTGCAGAGGCAAAATCACTTGAAATCATTAAAGCTATGGTAACATTAAAACATTTTCACATTCACTGAAATCCTTTAATAAAATGGTGTTTCAACCCATTTTCAAGATCCATTTGAACCCCAAATATCCTTTTTTCCCCTCCTCTTACCTAAATCATAAACAGCAAGCTAAACTCATGGATTGAATCTTTGGAAATAAATTATTGAAGCAATGGAGAAATTTTTCTGCTTCTGATTTCTGTGATCTTCTCAGGATTGCTGCAGATGTATTTATTATTAATAATTGTTAATAAGATGTTAATTACTAGGCCAGACCTCTCCTTGTGCATGGCTGTTTGCAATAGACTCCTGAAATTATTGAATATTTGCTATTTACAGCGAGGAATTGGTCGTCTGAGTGACATGGGTCGTTTTTGTTTTATGACTGACAATATGGAAAAATAACTAAAAAATAGGAAATATCTTTACTTGCGTGGAATTTGAGCCAGATGAAGGAAGAGCACCCATATCTCAGTGGTGTACAAAAAATTATTCATGAAAATATTAATGAATATTGAAAGATTAAAGGACTGGAATGTAACCAAACCCAAATTGGCCTCTGGAATTCAAAGGAGCATATTCAGAATTGGTTTGCAGCAATCCAAGAGCTACTTGAGGCTTCTCCAGTGTGTAACACCCCTTGTAAAATTAGTTACTGCATATGTGAGCTCATGTGCATCCAGAGGAGAGACTGAGTCCCAAGTGAGTTCCTCTCATTCTCTGATTTGCTGTTCCGTGACTTTTCCCGAGGAATGGCACTTTATCAGCAGGCAACACACCAGGATGAGAGGGGGAACTCCCACCAGCAGTCCCAGAGCATCCCCACTCCCCCCAAATCTCATTCCTGAGCTCTTCTCCTCTGCTCTGCTCAGCTCCTTGGATCCCTGTCACTGCCACAGGCCCCTGGTCTCTGGAGTTTAATATTCCAGCTCATCCCTGTATCTATTTGGAGTTGAACACACAAATCACACCTCTATTTTTCATCTGATTCTACAGCATTGGGCTGGAAGGGAACAGCCTGGGAAGGAGCAAATCTGACCTCAGGTCTCCTGATATTCCCTCCTGGGCTTGCTTTGGATTTCAACACAGTTACATTGCATTAATACTTGAAAAAAAAAAAAAACAAAACACAGATTTGGCTGGGATTTGTTGGGGAGGGATAGGGAAGCACATGAGTGATTGTTGCAGTAATATTTTAAAATGGTTAGAAATTAAAAATCAAATAGCTTCCCTTGAAATTGAGGGCTTGGATTTTTCTGGGGGTTTTAGTGAAAGATCTCATTGACAGCAGTGGGTCAGAGGCTGGCCCTGGAAAATGTGTTTTATACCCCAGTGAGTAACCCTGGTGCCTGGCTCAGAGCGGGATGAAACCCTGGCAACAGGAGTTGTCAGATACACCTGATTGAAAAGCAGGAAAAACAGTAAACAGCACTCAGGACCTCTGGGAGCAATTCCTCCCCCTGAACTGCAGGCAGGGGAAAAAAAAATCTTTACCTGAGCTACATTTCAGAGCAGATTTTCTATGGAAACCAGGTCCAGGTGAACACCAGGACCACATCTTGGAATCACTGAGCCCAGAGCAGAGGGCACCTGGAGCCAGGTGCCACCACAGGGTCACAGAGGCTCTCACTGGGCTGTGAGATAAGCTCAGCTTAAATCTACCTGAGCACTCACCTCAGCAGTGTTTCTCTGCTATCGAAACTTGGTATTTTGTATCAAAATGCTCCTTTCACTGCAAAATTCTCCCTTTTTTACATTTCCTACAGTGCTTTTCAGGGCAGAACGGGAGGAAGGGGCAGGGAGAGAATATTGGGTAAAATTGAGTCACTTGAAGCTCCTGGCAGAGCTCTCCTGGTCAAGTCTTCACTGTTTGAGTACAGGAGAGCTGGAGAGGGACTCCTACAAGGGAATGTAGTGTTAGGACAACAGGGAGTGGCTTTGGACTGGGAGAGTGTCCTTTAGATGGAATATTGGGGGGAATTGTTCCCTGGCAGGGTGGGAGATCCTGGCACAGGGTGCCCAGAGCAGCTGGGGCTGCCCCTGGAAGTGTCCCAGAACAGGTTGGACAGAGCTTGGAGCACCCTGGGATAGTGGAAGTTGTGCCTGCCCATGGCAGGGGATGGAATGAAATGAGCTTCAAGGTTCTTTCCAACCCGAACCATTCTGGGATTCTGTGATTTGGCAACAAAGCAATGTTTAATTTGAAAACAACTCGTATTTTTCCAAGCTGCCACCTCTGTGCTACCCCTAACTCGACTTCAAACTCATCTGATTAGACTTCCATCTGCTCAAAAAATACAGACCTAAATGTTTCTGGGTCATTTACTTGTGTTCATCGACAACACTAAGCATGACCTCTATTCCTGACTGTATTTCAATGTGCTAATATCAATATATCCAGAATCAATCCTTCCATTCTACTCCAAGCTTAAGAAATGCAGCTCAAGGTTGTATCAGACCAAAAGTTTGTCTGGTTTATTTCTTAAATGAGCTCCCCTCTGCTGTTATTTAATTCTGGCTCTGCACAAAAGGCAGGTGAATGTCCCAGAGCCCACGTCCCCCATGGCCACCTAAAGGATAACAAACCCACCTTGGAAGAGGCTATATGCAAAAAGTAAAAGGAGACAAATGAATAAAGATATTTAATTTTTTTTTAGCCTTGTTCTGAATTACATACAGCAGAAGTAGGAGCCATTTATTATTTTGTGGCTGAAATAGAGCTGCCAGCATTATCGAGGCAATACTTAGATAACCCCCAGGAGAGATAAGCAATAAAAAGTGCCCTGCAAGCAATATTGCCTCCTAAAGCACCATGGCCAGATGGATCTACAGCTGAATTTCATAGAGCATCAGTGATAAATTACTTCCAATTTCATCTGTGATTTACAAATATTCTTTGGAGACTAACGAAATGTCTTCTTATTTTAATTAACCACCATTGCTGTCTTCTCAAAACAGGGTGAAAATCCCAAGTGCAGCTGATTCCAACCCTTTCACCAAAATCTGAGCTATTAGCTCAGAGAAAGTCAGAGTTGTGCCTCCTTATCTTGCTCAAACTGGATTTGTTCTGGGCAAATTTCTAACAGATGGTTCCCAGTATCTAATGAACACAGCAGCCCATTACAAACGGGACACGAGATACACTCAGATAAAGGAATTTGAAAGAAAATTTAAAAATACTTCAGAAGTTCAGGAAAATGTAGCTAATTTAGACTCAGGTACAGCTAATGACTTGAATTAAAACAACAAGACAGAAAATGTTTTCAATTTTAAATGAAACTCATTTAGCATCTAATAAGCCTCCCTCTTGTTTGAGAGCTTTGCCAGAACTCCTGGAGTAGCTGAACAGGAGCTCACTTCACTCTTCCATTAAATACTCTGTGTAAAAATGGAAGAGTAATTTCCTTTTCTTTTTTTTTTTTTTTTTTTTTTTAAGAATTATAAATAGACGTGAAAAAAAAAATTAAAAAGGAAACTTGACTCATACAATCTATTCTTTAGGAACTACAGAAATAATGATTTTGGGATTAAAAAGAAAAAAAAAAAACAAAACGGTGGCAAAGTTGAGGAGAACTTCCCAGCTGCAGGAATAAAAGAGGTTTCTGAGCAGATGTTTCCAAAATGATTCTTCCAGGCTCCAGATGCTGAAGGTCAAATCGAATGAGACATAAAAATAAAGGATGTGCCGGGGTGGTAGGACAGGGGTGGGGTAAAGGGTGGTTCTGTGGTGGCTCCTCCTCTGGGATATCAGGGAATTATCATGGAATATCATGGGATTTTCTCCGATTTCCCCCAAGCTCCTTTAACTTTCGCTCATTGCTCAGTTGTGAGCACAGCACAGGATGAGTGAAGGTGGCTGCAGGAGAAAATTGTGTGTGAAGCAGCTTCTCTTCAGACATCTCCAGAATATTCCGGGCTCGCTGTCGCAAGGTGACAACAGGATTTCTTGGGAACTCTCTCTTTTTCCAGCTCACGCTAAAAAGACCAGCAGGGGCTTGCTGCTCTTTTCCTGCCTGCTGGAAAGCAGAAAATGGGAAGGAAAGTGAGTTCTGTGTCTGAGTACAGGAGGTAATCAGCTGCCACCATCTCGTTTCAGGGCAAAAACATTTCTAGGTGTCCTGGGTTGGTGCTGAATTGTATCCCCATGTTCTGAATGAAGCTGAGACTTCTAAAAAAAAAAAAAAATCAGCTCGTTTATTGGTAAAACAGACACTGGAGATGGGATCCTGAGGAAAGCCCAGATTAATAACTGACAAGCCAGATTAATAACTGTATACCACAAGCACACAGGGTGCTCCCTTGGGCTAGAAGCTCCACAGGAGGACACCAGGAAAATCTTAACCCAACTTTTATAACCCCCCTCAGTCTGGGATAGGTCCATTTTCGATCTGCTCCATGACTGGCTCATTTCCAGGGTTTTTGTTGGTTGTTATCAGGGTGAGTTCTGGTCCAATTATTTCTCCAGGGTGTGGAATAATTGGTAGATATCTTCGCCAGTTGTTGTTCTGGGTGCTGATGCCATTCTTATGATGTCATACTCGAGAATATTCCTTACTCACCATTCCACCCCTGCCACCCACAGTGATGTTAAACCCCTATCACTGCATCAGACCAACATCCCATCCCATTTACAACATTTTTAACTCTCAAACTCCGCTCCCTCCCCGACAAAACAACACTCAACCATCAACTCCCCCATATATATTAATTTACTTATAACACCCATTAGTCTGCTTAGCTCAGAAATCAGCTTTGCACTGTGAAACTGGGTTTGAGAGTGAAGGGGGGAGAAGGAGAAGCGCTGCAATGTCTGAGGGGGTTGTTTTCAGAACACAAAGATCAGATTTTTCAGCTTCCCTCACACACAGCCTGTGCTGTCTGCAGTGTGGATGGCAGGACAGAGCTCTCCTTTGCTTTTTGTCAGTTTTTAGCCAGCTGAGGCAGAGAAGTTCTCTCTGTTTTGTGTTTTTTTCCTTTCCTTGGAGCTGTTTGAAGCTGCTCTGGACTAACCCCAGCAGAGCCCCAGGAGCTCAGAGCCGTGGCCCCACCAGTCCCTGGGCATTTCCCAGCACTGAGGGACTGACAACAACAGAGTGAACAAACTACAACCCACGGCACAGACTGTCTGAATTTGGCATCTCTCAGGGGCAGACAGAGCTTTGGGTGTTCAGCATTGTTCATTTGTTGTGCTGGGCAGTGTCAAATAAACAGCTTTTTCCACTTTCCTCCAAGGAAATCTTTTTCCCAAACCATTTAAGGGAGGGGCTGCTTAAATTTGTTTTCCAGAAGAAACTTTGGAGTTTTTCTCCCCAATTTGCCCTAAACCAGAACACTAAGATAATTAAATGAAATGTTTCAGTGCTTTTCCATGAAGAATTTTCCCTAATATCCAATCTAAACCTTCCCTGACACAACTTGAGGCCGCTTCCTTTAGTCCTGTCACTGGTACCTGCCCATGTTTGTGTAATGTGCAGGTGATTGTGTAAAACTGATAACACCTGCTTAGAAAAGTGACTGACAGAGCTGTGCTGCATTTTTAATGACAACAAGTGTAATTTTCTAAAGAGATGGATACAAAACCTGAGGCAGGGAAAAAGCCAATAGCTCCTATTTGTCATTAAACACTCTGAAATGTCTTCAGATGAAAACAAAATCCCAGTGTGGTGTGTGGGATGGGACTCTCTCATGGAAGCATATTGACAATGCAAGTGGTTTAATCAGTTAAATTATCATTTTGTACAGAAAAAAGGCAGATTTGTTTAATGACCTCACTACTCCAGGGAAGGAAGAAGAAATTGTCAATAAAAGCAATTACAAGTTAAATGAGAGAGGCAAGCACAGTACAGGATGGGTCTTGCCTTTTTATTTAGTTGAATATTTTTCTTTTATTTGTAATTGCAAGTAATTGTCCTGACACAAAGCAAGTGTGTCTTACAACAGGTCAATACTGGAGGATCACCTTGAAGATAAATACAGTTGGGTAGAAAAGAAAATTAAAGTGATGATTCTTGAGCAGGCTCTTCCAGTGCGTTAACAGGAAAACTTTTATTTGGCTGGCTTGGCATAAAAAAGTGATCTTGATGGCCACAGATTTAACTTACAGGGGAAGAAGAATTCCTGCAAGGTTTCAGGCCCTACTACCAGCATGAACCCTACAAAAAAAACCCCCATTTTCATGTGGATTAGAGGAATTTTTACCCTGTGAGTTCTTCCTCAGCAGGTCCATCCCTCCTCTGCCATGTGGAAGGTCCCCCAAAGGCTCAGCTCAGTGATGATTTTGGGCTGATTTAAAGAGGAAAAAGGAAATTCCATCTGAGATGCTACAGTGTAGAGCAGGACGACAGAAATAATTTAATTACCTGTGGTTTTTGTGCTAACCTTCTGTGGAGAAGGATGACTTCTGTTGACATCCACATGTATGGATGAAAACTGGGCTGCAGCATCATGGGAGATTTCTTTCTTTTCCCAGAAATCTTAATTAGAGTTTATTTTATTAATGAAACAGCATGGACTGCTAAGGAATATTATTTTTCATTCGTGCATGTATTCAGAGAATCTTTAGAGAAAGAGTCAGAGAATGGGTTGGGTTGAAAAAGACCTTAAGGATCACCTTGTGCCATGGGCAGGGACACCTTCCACCATCCCAGAGTGCTCCAAGCCCTATCCAACCTGGCCTGGACACTTCCAGGGATGGAACTAAAGCAAAGCTCCCCATGGGTACCCAACTGACACCTGCAAGCAGCCAAAAACCAACCTGCAGGAACATCCAAGGCCAGCAGCAGCTGATTTCCTTAGGAGGAGACCAAATCTTGTTCACAAGTCACTGGGTTCGGTGTGAGAGACAACTCCAGTGTCACAAATCCCCAATTTCCAAGCCAGCAGATGACAGGAGTGTCTCAAGTGCTGCTGAGTTTTATCTGCATAAAGCACTGAAGTGCAAACAATTAAGAAATGCACTGATCACGGGGCTTTAATGGCTCTTCCAAATGCAAGGGGAGCTGCACAAACATTTCTGCCATCAGCAAAGCTGCTTTAAGCCTTTCCCCTTGGCTCCTGCCCTGCCTCCCGCCCTGCTGCAGCCTCCAGGGTGCAGATCCCAGTGTTTGGGGGTTTGCTGTGAGCAGGGCAGATGGAATTATCTGGATTAAGGAACTCAGAGCACAACAAACCTTCAGGTTTTATTTTTTTTAACTCGGCTCATTCGCTGATCCAATTTACGGCGCAGCCCTGGAATTCCAGTGAGAGTGAGGAACCAAGAAAGGGGGGGGAGGAGGAAGGACCAGAAATTCTGATGCTTCAGCCTGAGAAAAATGCTCTTCTACCCACAGCTGTTTGTGTTTCCTGCTGAAATCCCACCCAAACCTCACCTTAACTCGGTCAATAAGACATAGATATTAAGGATGTGAGGGATTTGTTTTCCTGTGGGTGGGTTTAGATAACATCAAAGAGCAAAACTTCTCAATTTCCAGACTGAGTTTGTCTCTTCAAGGTGAGGCTGGATGGAGATTTGAGCAATCTGGGATAGTGGAAATTATCCACTGGTAAGGGGTTGGAAATAAATTAATTTTAAGTTCCTTTCCATGCCAAACCTTTCTGCGATTCCTAAATGTAATGTGGGCTTTTTGTTTTTAGCTGAACCTTACGGTGCAGCCACAGGCAATGATTTTTGGGGTCAAAATTCCACCCCTGTGGAAGCTGAAGCCATTGGGAATTTGGGGGAGCAAGGGGTGAGTGAGGTGGGGGAGCTTTGCCATCGCTGCAGCAGTGAAGGTGCTGTGAGCACTGAGCATCAGAATTTGTCCTAGGAAAAAGGACTTTCCAGGGTAATCCTGTCATGTGGCTCACAGGAAATGGAAAACAGCTTTGGATGTCTCAGATTCTTCTGTTTCCAGTCTATTCAAACCCACTGGAGGATTGTTTCAAAGAGCTCCGAATGAATAAGTTTCCATTCCAGGTGTCTCTTGGTTTTTTGATTATAAATGAGTTTTCAGTCCACCTGAAACAGATCAAACATTACCACTGGGAACTGCCAGTGGGGCTTGGGCACTTCTGGAATTCCTGCTGCTGGGTGTATTATGAGAGCAAGGGAGCAGAACTGCAAAACCTGATTGACATTGTTGAACAGAAAATGGAAAAATAAATTATTTTTTAATAAAATTGGAAATGAAAGCTGAAAGAAAGCTGTATGTCCCTAGCAAGGCAAAAAAGCATGAAGAGAATACCCATTATAACAGAAAGTATTGAAAGTCCTGAATATTTGTTCTCAAAAATAGAAAAATGAGCTGGCTCAAATCTCTGATCTGGGCTCCCTGTTGATGGATCTGCCTGTTTCCTTGCTTTGTTTTCCTCTTAACAGTTATTATCCCTTCAAATATTGCAGGGAGGGAACTCTTTAATGTTTTATCTTTTTTGACTTGAAGCCTCAAAGTAAGAATGCTTGTACAATTTTCAATTTACATCCGGAAGGCTAAATTTTTTTTTCATGCTATGGAGAAACATGAAAATGGAAGGACTGGGCAACAAGAGTTTTCACCAGTTCTTCACCAAGGGAATATTCTCATCCCAGATCCCAGGAATGTTGAGATGGTGTTCCAACACCATCTCCAGATCATCCCAAGTGTCCATCACTGCTGCCACAGCAGAAATTTCTGCCCTCCAGATCTTCCCAGAGCAATCATTCCTTAACCCAATTCTGTCAAGGAGATCCAGTTAATTCGAGCACTTTCAGTAGTAGAGGTTTCTGGTTTCCTGTTCCAAGCTGGGTGTTTTTGACAGACTGTGGAGCTGAGTGGGCAGGGAATGAGTTACACCCGGACAGATGGTCCTTGAATTCCCAGCACTGTTACTACAGCCATGGAGGGGCTGGGATCATGGAATAAAAGAGACTGGAACTCTAGTGCAGGAGAGATGGAAACTGAGAGATGGAAGCAAAGCCTGGCCTGGAAAAACTCATCTCCCTAAAAGACAAAATACAGGAGAGGTGAGAAGCTGAAGTGGAATAAAGCACCTCCCTCACCACAAGAGAGGACAGAGTCCAGATCCTACAAGAAAACCCCAATGACAGCAGGAGCTCTCAGATTTCTGGGCAAATTCAAGGGGTTTATCACCATGCTTGCTTATCCCAAAAGATAGTTATAAATTAGGCTCTTTTGGATAATTCCCTGGGCTTCTCCTGGTGGCAGCAGGGAGGCAGGAGGTGCTGAGGGGGTCCAGCCTGCAGAGAATAGCCCAGGCTCACAAATAAACCCTCTAACAAGACCAAGAATTAAACTTCTTTCTACATCTGTTGACTTAATCACAAAGCCAACACTTCCTGCAGCCAGCAGATCTCCCCCAAACCTAAATCCAGCCATTTCACTGTATTAAAGGGATGCAAAGATATGAATATCATGGATAATATCCTAAAGATCTTCATTATGCCACAGCTGGTTTGGGGTTTTCTTTAACATTTTCATGGCACCCGCTGCCAGAATGAATAATCCTGCCCTAATTGCTGTTTCATCATTTTTCTTTAGTTCACAATTTGGCCGTAGGAAAGAGCTCTTTGTTATCAGGGAAGAGGTGAAAACGTGGTTGGATAAGGTCAGGGATTTCTCTGACAGGTATTTGTACCTGGAATCCCCAATAAAAGAGTAGTGGGAATGATCACAATAAATGCCATATCCCAACTGCTTTTTCTGTGTGAATTCAGCTGGCTGAATGCTCCATGCATTTCTGTTTAATTAATCCACTGCTGGAGGATGCTGTTAGCAGGGACTCCTGTTCTTTCTTTGATATCTCAAAGCCAACAAAGTGCGTTGTGGTGGTTGAACAATTATGCCATTAATGGCTCTATGTGGTTGGCAAGTGCTGCTAAGGAGATAAAATGATTTTTTTTAATAGTTGTATAATTCAAGTTGGGTCCTGAAGTGAAATTTCTGCCTTCTTTGCTGTCATCCTGTTCTAGATGTGACAGTGAGAAAAGCTTGTTCCTGTTTTGAGGGAGCACGAAGGAAGTGGAACAGGGGACATCTCAGTGTATTGATTTTTTCACTTGTTTTTCCATCTTCCTGAAGCATTTCCTGGCCTTTTAAATTTTCTCTATCATCAGGTTCTTACTGTTGGAGTTGTAAGAAGGGCTCTATAAATGTCCTTCCCTCATTATATAATGCCCGTAGTCAGGCTGTCATCTATAATTAAGTTCTGCTCTTTAGTCTGTAAACACCAACAGGAGATTTTCTCTAAACTCCTCCACATTAACAGGACTTTAATTTGATTTCCGAGGGGGATCAGCTGGGCAGATCAAACACTCCTGCTTAGGATGGGACAGCATGGGACTGTCCATGGTTCCTGGAATTCCTTAGGAATGGCTGATTATACCTACAGGTGGTTCAGGAATAGGAACAGAGGTGATGCCACCCCTAAAGGCTCCTCCAAACACGTTCCTCCAGCACTGCCCACTCCCTTCTTGACTGGAATTCAGACACAAGATGCCCTTTAAAGCTTGACCTTGCAATTTGTGCCTTTGTCTTCTGGCTGCTGTGAAGACTTTGGAAGAACCTAAGGAGGAATCCAGGGATGCTCTGAGCAAACTCCCCTCGCCCTGACCCTCACTGCATTTGCAATTCTGCTCTCTCCATTAGCAGGGAGCCTCGGGCTGATGGCACTGAAGCTTTCAGCTCTGAGGGAATTGTTTGCCAGACTCTGAGGCTCCTGTGCAAGCTGTCCTGGGATTCCGAGGTTTAATGACATCCCAGAACCACAGCCCGGGGCAGCAGAAAGCCACGGACAGGAGGATTCTGTGCATTTCATGTTTTCTAAAGATTTAGGGCATTCACGAAGATTTCCTGAAAAATGTGTCAGGTTTTCCAGCATGTAAAATTCAGACTTTTGGGAAATGAAATTTCTGTTCTCCCTCTTACCCTGCGAGACAAGGGAGAAAGTGAAAATGGATGTGTTTGGAATCTGTGTCTTGGCAGGGTTGGGAAAAAAAAAAAAAAGTTTAATTCCTCAGGAATAATACTGATACTAATATTAATACTAATACTAATATTAATACCACTAATAATATTCAAACCAATATAAATACTGTGAGTGGTTTCCCTTTATTTTCAATTCCATGGGTGTGGAGGGTATCAGGGATAATATTCCAAGGTCAAATCTGTGCCTGTGCTGCCTCACATCCCAACCAATGAATTGAATTTATTTCATTTCAGTTTGTTCACCCACCTGACCAGGCTCCTTATCTCCCTCTTTTCCTGCTTCATTAATATAAATTTAAACCTTATTTTTTGGCAAAATCTGTTTGCCTGCTGCTGGCTGAAGCACCTTGAATCCCAGATTTGCAGATATCAGGAAGACAATCCAAAGGGGAGATTTTGCTGATTGCCATGGTTCAATCAGACCAAACTGTGATGGAACCTGAAGGTGGGGATGCACTTTAGTGCTTTTCCCATCACTTCAAGGCTTCCATTTTATTGCTTTTCTCCTTCTAGAGGTGCCAGAGAGATCAGAGAGATCAGAGAGAGAAGAATTGCTGAGGGATGATTTGGAATTTCTCTCAGGGATGTGGACAACGTGGAGATGAGTAATGCAGCTATTTCTGATGAAGGAAAATACATCCCATAGACAGCGAGCAGCCAAACCCTTGATTCTTTCTATCAGGGCTCTGTGGGTGCACAGATCATTGAGTTTTTTGATTTTGAACGTCTTTTTTCAAGAGCTGTGAGCAGAACAAGGCCAAATCCTTGGATGATGAGAGCACAATCCTCGTGTGGTTGAGCTCCTCTGTAAATGACAAATGAGTCACATCATTTTGACTAATTGATCTTGTCTTGTGTGTTTGTTTATTAACAGGAAACCACTGACTGCTGTTCCCAGTTTGCTTTTGTATAGAAATGAAGCTTGTAAGTAGTTACCAGCCAGGTTCCCGTGGAACTGGAATAGTGAGGGATCACCAGGAATTTTCAGGTGGATTTGTGCTCATGCAATGGAAAGAAAAAATATATTTTTAAAGTTTGGGGGTTTTTTTGGTTTTGGTTTTGGTTTTTTTTTTTGTTTTTTTCTGGCAACTTAAATCATGGCTTATTCCTAGCAATCCCTGCTTGGGGTTAGCAGAGAAAAGAAATCTGTGGTCATGGTAATATTTGCAAGGTTTTGGACTATATTTAGTGCCTCCACCTTCAGGCACCTACAGCACTGCCCCTGACTTAGGAGCTGGTTTTTAGAAACTCCTTTTTCGACCTCTATCAGCATTTTTCCAACTTCTTACACCTAGAAATTGTTTGCTTTTTTTTCTTCCTGAATTAAAACTGGCGGATCTCGGTGGCCTAGTGGATGGCAAGAGAAGAGCAATGGAGCTGGGGAAGGGTCTGGAGAACCAGGAGTGGCTGAGGGAGCTGGGAAAGGGCTCAGCCTGGAGAAAAGGAGGCTCAGGGGGAACCTTCTGGCTCTGCACAACTCCTTGGCAGCAGGATGGGGTTGAGCTCTGCCGGGTGGGGTCAGGTTTTGCTCCCAGGGAACAAGGATAGGATGGGAATAAATGGCCTCAGCTCATGCCAGGCTCATCAGCCCTGGGGGCGTTAAAAAAAACATAGCACTTCAAAATATGGTTTAGTGGGCATTGGGGAATTGGCCAAATCTTGGATTTAATGATCTGGGGGTCTTATCCAACCCTAGAGTTCCTGTGATTCTGTTGCTGCAGTGCTGGTACAGCCCAGAAATGCCTCCCAGCTTTATTTTCCCACTGAGCTGCTGAGCTACAGCAGTTCTGCTCTGCTTGGTGTCAAACCCATCCTCAGAAATGGGATAAGAAAGCAAATATTCACTCCTCTTGTCTGTATTTCTAAGGGGGAAGTGACATTTCATAAATACTCAACTATGCTGTTCTCAACATCCAATTTTCTATATTGGATTCATTTCTCAAATCTACTTACTTTAGAAGGCTGAAATGTTAATCTAACAAGTCCTGCAGCTTTACAAGCAGCATGTGGCTTTTCTTTTCATCTGACAGTTGCATTTAAATGACCCTAACAGCTTTAGGGCATTGAGACAACCATTATTTCATTAGAACACTTCCATACAATAATAAATAATTCCATGCATGATAACTCTTGAAAGGAAACAACTTGCATATGGTATGGCTGGGATCAGCTATGGAATTAATCCGTGCTGTTAGGAAAATTTGTCTGTGGGCACTGCAGGAAATGTGTTCCCAGAGGCCAGAAATCAACTGTGCAGCAAAACTGAGCTGTTCCTCTCGCTGCTGTGCTGGTTCCCTTTTTGACCTCTGCATTGGAGCTGCCAGAGAAAAATTCCAGCTGGTGACAGCTCTGGTAGATTTGAGCATTTGCAATTTTGGAGCGAGCGCCAGCTCTGCTCAGTGCACCACTGAGCACTTGTCAGTTGTTAATCAGCTGAAGTCAATTAGTGCTCTCACTTTGGATTTGTTCAGGGTATGACAGCCCTGAGTGGCTCTGTGGGACTAGAAACCAGCTGAGAAAGGGCAAAGAGACTTTTCTAGAAATTCCTTGGTTCTGCACGACAAGCTCAGGACACTTCTGCCGATTTCGGCTGAAGTTCGTAAACTTTTTTTTTAAAGTTTCATATGAACCACTCCCAATGAGCCATTTTATTTGGAATTCTAAAGCTTCTGGCCAACAGGACAGGGCAGTTGGTTTGTCCTGGGAGCGGTCACCTGGAGTTTTTCCCTCAGAGGAGCCTCCTGGATGAGGGATTGCCCAGCAGGTGAGTGTGGGGTCACCCCAGTGCCACATCTTTGTCCCAACAGGATTTTTGTTTGGTCATCTGTTGCACCCAGGATTGTTTGTGTTCAGTGATTACTGGGGAACACGAAGGGACTCCAAAATTATGGATAATGTGTAATAAGGGCAAGAAGTTCCTCCTTTTTGTAAGAAACAAAATGCTGTGCAGAGAAGTGCAGGATAAACTTGTCAGAGCTCTTATTTTTGGTCTTCTTTGAGACCAAATTTGGATTTGAGACCTCCTGAGGCCTCATCCAGCCTCACTTACTCTGTGCTTCTAAGAAAATGGCGGGAGAAGGACAATTCATGATTTTTAAAACTCTAAGAAGCTCTGAGAAGAAACATTGTGTTAACTCTTCAAGAAAATGCAAATGGTTGTGATTCATCTCAAGTCTCCTCTTCCAGAGCAGCACACTGCTCAAACCAATTAAATTCATTCCTTCAGAATTTTATGAAATGAGCTTTCATGATTTTTTTTTTTAAAAATAAATAAATTGAAATTTTGGGTTAAAAGTTTTAATTTATTTCACCTCTTTTCTCTCAGGAGATGCATTCCAGGGAGCACTGAATTATACATGTACATGGACAAAGGGGATTCATTAACTGGGTGAAGTATGGGGACTTTCCTCTGTTTTGTTGACACTTCCTTTCATATGGAAAATCCAAGCTAGACAAGTTCTCATCTATTCATGTTGTGGCACCCCTTGTAAAAGTCGATATGTCACTATTTTCTGTGTGTCAGCCCAGACTGATGGCAGTGCTGACTTTCAAGACAGGTCAGGAAGGCACTGGGAAAAAAAAGCAACAACCTTTGCTGAAGCAGAGTGATGCTAAATGTCACAGAACAAAGATTTAGCTGCAAATTTTGAGAGCTGACATGCAAAACGTGGCCACTGTGGAGTGCAGTGACTTGCTTAAATCCCAACAAAATCTGCAATATTATACCCAGATATCTCAATGCTTCCTGATTCCCCTCCAAAGCTTCAATCCATCTCTGAAAGACTGAGATCTCTGTGCAGCTCTGCATCACCCAAGGCAATGCTCGGTGGAGTTTTCCAGCTCTTTTTCAGCCTTCTCCACCAGCTGGAAATGCATCCATTCACATCCATTTCAGGATGTTGTCTCCTTTCCCATTAGCCTATTCTCCCAGTGGATTCAGACTAAAAGTTTGGCTCAAAACTGCTTTTGGCTACCCAGACCCGTGTTAGAGCAGCTTGAGCAGAGAGCAGAGGCGCCTGCTGGAAGTGCCTCAGACCCGGGAATTCTGTGCTGGCATCAGCCCCATTTCCATTGCCCATCTCCTGCTATTTTTTAAAATTCATACATTACCATAATGCTGCAAAGCACTGCAGAAATCCATCCTCTGACTTGCCTTCAGCACACAAAAATTTGAGGCTGAGAGCTGAGCTGAGCCTTATTTACACAAGTAATTTTCATGAGAGTGACAGAGAATGGGGTGCAGGGATTGGCATGCAGAGATCTCTGCCTGGCATTTTCCAGAGGTCACTGCTGGGAATTGATGGGTTGGGAAATAGAGGATCTGCAGAGATCCCTGCCTGGAACTCTCCAGAGGTCACTGGTTGGGACTGTTGGGTTTGGAACCAGGGGATCTGCAGAGATCTCTGTCTGGCACTTTCCAGAGGTCACTGTTTAGGATTGATGGGTTGGGAACCAGGGGATCTGCCTGGGTACAGTTCCAGACCTGATTTTTTTTCTGTTTTTGCCTGTGACCTCTGTTGTGATGCCCATATTGTTACTTCAGTGCTGGAAATCAAAGGCAAGCGCAACCTAAAAATACTTGAGCAGGAAAAAAATGAGTTTTAATAACTTGGTCTTACCTTTGCATTTCAAAGGACCTGTCACATCACTCAAAGAGCCACATGTTTTTAGTGATAATGCCACCTATACCAGAGAAAGGATTCTATTCACACCAAAAGTTATTGATTTTTTTAACTGAATTGGAGTGAGAATAGAGGTGAACAAGATGCTCTCCAGTCCAGTGATATGCTGTAGAATATGTCAGTTGGAGGTCACTTGATTTTATATATATATGTATGAATCTATATAAAATGTGTAGAGCCATGCCTGGAAGGGGCAGAGAAGCTTTGTCACCTGGGTGTCATTAGTTCCCAAAGCTTTCCTGGATATTAATGTAGGATTTTGTGAGATCTTATTTGTAGGAGCATTAAATAATTCCTGACAATATTCTGTCATTTCTAGTTCTGTTCCGCACCTTATTGGGAAAGTATGAAAACAAAGCCAACAATTTCAAACTTAAAGATTCCACTTTTAGCTTCTTCTAATATTCCATTCCTGGGGAACTTGCATCTCATATCCAACATTTTAAGAACTTTGATCAGCACAACAACATCTGTGAGATTTTCTGGAACTGGAGGATAATTTCTAGTTGTAACTTGGTTCTTAATATACAACAGATTGAATAATTGTGAGTGACAGCCATAATTATTTAAACTATTGCACTGTGTAGCCCCACCTCCCCTTTAATGGTTCAGGGAAGAATATATGCATCAAATTAGCATAAATTAAATTTACTATCTCATAGAAAATGCAAATCGAGAAGGCAAAACTTTAAGTAGCATTCATATATTTTTTCATGCAGGACAAGGATTCTTACCAAGGGTGAGGCAGAAACAAATCAGCATAAACTTTGTGAGTAATTTGAATTTATCTGTGAAGGTAGAGCAGAGTGTTGAGTGTTCCCTTTATGGTCTGGCTGATGCTCTTTTGGGAATCCTGAATGTCTTTTTCTTTCCTTACCTTTATTCTCAAATGTGCTAGAATTCATTCCCCCTCAAATTCTTTGCTGAAAACCCCTTTATTTTTTATTTTAATTAATTTTGAGGTCAGCTCTTCAGCAACACCAGTGAGCTCTAACGGAGGGGTGAGAATTCCCCAAATATTTTCAATCCCAGACCAAGATTTAGCTTTGCTTTAACTCTGACATTTAACTCTCAGTGGATGATCCATTTCCTTGCTGGGAATGATTAACCCAGAGCAGTTATCAAGGACAGGGGGTCAGCAGCCAGACCAACATCTCAACATCCCCACTCAAACCACCCTGGGAGATGCTGCTCTCCTGTACACAAAACCTCCCCTCAGAGCCTTTTTTTTTTTCTGGCAAGGCTGGGAAAATAAACAGGCTTTGAAGCACACCCTGAAATCCTCTCCAAACTGCAAGTCAAGTATGACTTTCTACAGCATGACAAGATTTTAACATGACTCCTATGTTTATATATATATACATATATATATAAAAAGTCAGAGTTCCTTATTTATCATAGGATTTGAGAAGCAAAGGTCCCCTGCCTTTGATTTCCTGGGAGAAAACATTTTACAGATGCCTCTAAAGAGTTCTGAGGGTTGTTTAAAGTCATCTGCTGTTTTTTTAAAGATGGAAGTTCAAGGGAAATGATTTCAAAGGGGCTCAGAGGAGAGAAGCTGAAGTTGGCACATCTTCTCATTTGTGTATTCCTTAGCTCTGATTTGAAGGAAGGAAAAGTCTCGTTGTTTTGTAGAGACAGAAGAACTGAAATTGCCAACAAAATAAATCAACTCTGAAGAAAGGAAGATTTTTAAATTTTTTTTTTCCTCTATCATCTGGATGTTGATCCCCCCCAAATGGAATTTTTGTAAGCAGAGGTTAAAGCAAGAGTGCAATGGTTGAACCTCTGCAGCCTCATCAACTCTCTGCTAAGGATGCAGTTCAAGGAGAGACATTGGAATAAAATCTCTTGGGGAAGCAGCAAACAAGGCTGAAATGTTTATGGAAAACAGTGGGAAAGTGATTTTTGTTTTTAATTTTCTCAGCAGTTATCACTGTACCTCCCCATCTGTGTTCAAAACATTCTTATTATAATTACCCCCCTCCTTTTTCTTTTTTTTTTTTTTTTTTTTTTTTTTTAAGATGATGGGAATGCCTGATAACATCTGAGAGATTTTCTAGAATTGGAGGATAATTTCTGCTCATAATTTGCTTTTTTTTAGCATACAAATACCACTTCTGGAACAGAAGAAGTGGGGAAGAGCATCCTGCAATCCTGCAGTCCCTTTCCCCAGGAATCACTTGACCTTTGGAGCAGACTCTGTCTGAGAGGTTTCTGCTCTTCAGGGCTCTGTTTAGAAACAAATTCTGCACAAAAGTTCCTGAAAAATGTTTATTTAATTCACCTGCAGCAACAGCAAGAGACTTTATAAACAGCCTGCAAGAGGCCTTGCTGCTAATTTCTGCTTAGAACATCATCTTAAATCGTTATATAACATTGTACTTGCAAAAAATAATAATAAAAAAGGCTTAAGTTAATTAAAATAAATTGATTGCCTTTCATTTACCACTGGCATGTTTACAGTTCCCTCACCTGTGGCACCTCCTGAACTGTTCACAACATGAGACAATAATTTCAAAGAGGGGGAAGTGATTATATTATCTCATTTAGAACACAGTGGCATCCTGGGAAGGTGGATTATCAGACAAAATGGCGTCAGCTTCATTTCTGAGAAAGAAAAATTCCAGAAATGATTTTTCTATCAGATCTAATATCAGCTGTATTTTCTGCTTGATTATACTTATTTTTTTCAGTCTTGGCCGTATTTTCTTGATTGCCATAGAACTATCTTTGTTAATCTATTATCTATAAAACTAAGTCTCTCAATTTCATTTATTTGTGTCTTCATTTAGCTCCATGTTTTTTTCCCCAACATATTTAGGGCTCAGTGGCTTCAGAATCCTCTCCAGAACACTCAAGGCAAGGGTCTGACAGCTCATTTTAGGCTCTCTAAGCCAATCTTCTCCAGCCTGCTCATCAGGTACCTCTTGTTCAACAGCCTGGATCAAGCCAGACCCTCTTTGGATTAAGTTGTTAAAAACACCGAGGGTATGAAGCATCTCTGACAAAAATTTGTGTAATTTATGATGATGATCATAATTGCAATTTAAAAATTTACTTTTTCAAAGATCATTTTACTGAATTTTATCAGCAGAACCATGTCCAAGGAGTGCTTTGGCTTCGAGTGTTCACTCATTGCTTTCCTGAGCCCCATTTGCCATCTCACCATCTTGCACTCGATGTCTGATCAATATTATGAGAAACCTGATCTGGTTGGCATTGAAAACACACAAAAAAAACTTTTCTCCCTTTTTTCTTTTTCTTTTTTTTTATTTTTTTTGTCTGGAAACACAGCCATGCTCTGATGTTTGTCTTTTAATTAACAAGAGAGTTTAGAGATGAGTCTGTACGTAGCTTTATTTGATGTGGTGGTGCCTTTCCTGGGGCTCTCATGGCCACTCTCCAAGCCCTTTCCTTGGGGGCCAGGGAGCAAAGCAAGACAAGGATAAACCAGCTCTGAAGATGTCCCCAAAACAACAAAAAGTACAACTAGTTAAATTACTTTATGGCAGTGTTTAATCTTTTCAAATGACTGGAGGTTTGTTTTCCATCTCCCTTCCTGGTGGATTCTCTGAGATATTTGACAGCAGTGAATTCTTTGTCCCTGATTTTCCCCAGACTGAATAAAACCCTGGTGAAAATGTCTAACCCCAACTTTTATAATCCATTTTTGCAGATTAATATCTAAACTGAGCTGTGCTTTCTGTCCAGCCTGCCTGGCATTCTCTCTGCTGCTTCCAGCACACCTTCAAATAATCACTGGTCCCAAAGAAAGGATTAATCTGTCATTTCTTATTTAAGTCCTTTATCAATAAATATTTGAAATTAGGAAAAATGTGATAAATAAGGGATTTAATTAACAACAGAGTTTTAACGTTCTTTTCCTTTCAGGCTGGGTTTGGCCTTTATGCTTTCTGAAGTCTGTGGAGATTATTCAGTTTCTCTTGCAATCTTTTAATCTCTTCTATATGAAATATTTAAGCTTTCAACATGTAATAATTACTAATAAGATCAAGATTGGATCTTAGAGCTAGCTAAGGTAAATACTTTCATTTCAGCTAGTGATGGCCTGAGAGCATTCAAGTTACAAAATCCACATTCTCCTGTTTCCTTCCAGGCAATATTGTCTCTGCCTCTCTTATTTCAGTGTTCTCATTATGTTTCAGACTTGACTGAAAGACCCAAATCATTGACCTGTTTGATTTGTCTATAAAACCTGATTCTTTAATTTAATCCCTTCCTTTCCCTTCCCAAACCTTCCCAAACCTTCCCAAACCTTCCTTTTTCCTCTTCCTCCTCATTATTCCAAGATAAGGCTCCTTTGATTTTTCTTTTTATCACCTCAGAACTTTTTCCAGGTAAGACGTGTGGATTGTTCCTTCAGCAGGAGCCTTCCTTATTCCAGCTCCGAGGCAGAAACACATCGTTGAGTTTACACAGTTTTAGTTCCTCGTTTTTTCTCTTTTACCTTCACTTCAAATTGGGGATATAAAAATAGCAAATGTCTTCATTTTGTTGGTGCCAATTCCAGCTCTATGTAGGGCAAATTCTTCCTGGTTTTGTGGCTTCATTTGAAATCTCAGACAACATTTGCGCTCTTTGATCTTTTTTTGGCCAATAACGAGAGTAACTTTGATGACCATCTCTCTGTTCCTTACCACGACCTGCTTAATATTTGTAATTATGTGGCTTTGTTGCAGAAAATGGGATGGACAAGATGCATTCAGAACACCAACCACCAAGATGGGTTAGGGGAACCTCCTGGAAATCACTCCCTGTTGGCCTCACTCTCCCTTTGCCCAAAAAAGCAGGGGGAAAAGTAGAAAAAAAAATGTCTAAAAGTTTCTTTTTTCCTTTTTTTTTTTTCTTTTTTTTTTTTTTTTTTTTTTTTTTTTTGTAAACTTTGTTTCTCCCTGCCTGGCAGGAGGCAGAAGCAGCTAATGTCTCCCCGCTGAAAGCATTAACTGATTGCATTGTTGCTTGAGCACAGCAGCTGTCCTTATACATTTAGACTCCCAGTGACAACAAAATTAAGGCAGCCTCTCCTTCTGTCAGGCAATAAAATGATTTTCTCAACTTCTTTATTTCTTCTGAGAACTTCTTAGTGCCTGTCTTTCTCTGGCTGCAGCAAGGTGCTACATCTGAACTGATCAGAATGAAGGAGACCTTTTACTCAGGGCTTTCCAGAAAGAAAGAACAAAAATAATCTGTATTCCAGAGCGCCCTGAGGGCTGATTTCCTCCACTTTTCCATTTGCTTTAGCTTGGTGCAGGTGGGTGGGGGTTTAATCTCATTTATGCCACCAGTGCTCTGCTCAGTAACTGCCTGTGGCTTTCTGGTGTCTGATGAAATGGATCTTGCTGTGACACCCATGGAAAAGAGCAGATCCCCAGTTGGGAGGACAGAGGGTGCTCCTGAAGGGGCTTAATTCTCCCATTTTGGAGTCTGGAAGGCTCTAAAAGCTTTCTTCAAGATGATAAAATGAGATATCCACAACTGTCTGTCAGGTTTGGTGTGCCTGAGACACAGGAAGGGTTCCCAGGGCGTGTAGGAACCAAAGGCCACCTGCTAAAGGAAACAGAGCAGAGCCAACCAGGCTCTTGGATATCTTGAAATGATTGTGTTAGTCTCCTGCTGCTGCTCTGGGCTCTGTCAGAATCCACCTAATCAGCCAGATTTGGGATTTCTGTCAGATCTCCCACTGGCAGCAGTGCTGGGGGTCTCAGGGAGGCAGACCACGCCAGGCTTGGGCTCCTAAATCACCTCCAACATCCCACATTCCTTCTCAACAATTTTCTGCCTCTGTTTTTCAGGGCCAACAGCCCACTCTTAACCCATAAATCTGGGCTTTTTCTCTGTCCATTTTGCCTATTTTGCATGACAATGACAACAAGGCCACCTTCAAAAGACAAGGGAGAAGCCCCACATCGTTTCCCCTGCCATTGTTTCCCTACCTAAGAAGGATCTTAAGGAGACATGGAAGCAGAACTGAGTAGGAAAATCATTTTAAACTCAATCTTTTCTTCTTTCAATGACCTATTTTGGATACTCCTCTTGCAGCAGCTAACCCACCTGCAAGAAGAGTGTCTTGCTGCTGCTGAATTGCTGATTTCTGTGGTGAAGAGACCTCTGATTCTCAGCTGCTGTTGGTATCTATATTCAATTAAATTTGCATTGTTTTAATGGGAAAAATTACCCTTCAATGTTTTAATAACTTGTTTTTCCCAGGTCTGATTGTGTCACTTTACAAGAAGTTGCCAGTTCCAACACAAACCCCACCAAATCTGCTATAACTTATAGAATACAGGGTGAAAAAAACCCACAACACCAGGCTACATCATCCAAATTTGCCACAGCAGGATCCTTCACCTATTTTCAGAAACATTTAGTTTTATTTTTTCTTCTCCATCTGACCCTTGCAGCTCAGCATTGGTAATTAGCCCCCTGCTTCTCCCGTAGCTACTAAAAACCAGGGAAAAATAAATGTTTCCATTTGAAACCATTATTGCAAAGGCACTGCCGTGGAACACTGGAGACTCTCTCCTGATATAAGGGAGATTTTCATAAAATGACACTTAGGCATTTGGGGGTTAGTCTTCAGAATTAAAAGCTGTGTATTTTCTTTTCCTTTTTCTTTTATTTTTAATGAAAACTTGAGGCGGTGCCATTTCTGTGCTTCAGAGTCTGAACTCAGCTGTTAAAATCTCAGCTTGAAGTGCTTTCATCCTAAAATCCCTAATAGAAACCTCTCCAATTTGAAATAATAAAAATTACTATCAATGTAAGCAATGAAAAAGTCTTTGGGAACATCATCTCTTCTGCAATGGTACCCAAAGGAAATGATGTTTATATGGAAGAATGGTCAAGCAATGATTTGCTTTTTTTTTTTTTTAATTCTTACTGCAGGAGATCTGCAAAACCATTTCCCATCACACGTGGTCCTAACAGTGCTTGGAGATTTTTGTAGCAGCTCCCTCATCAAAATATCCTTCCAATTACTCCAACAGCACCTCTCAGATCAACCTCAAAGTTTGAGGATGCAGGAAAAGGTTGGATCAGCTGCTCAGAGCTTTCTGCAGACAGACACAATCAAGCTGAGACTTCTTTTTATCATTAAATATCCAGATCAAACCAGAATTTGACAAAGCCCCACAGGAAGTATTGCACCTTGTTGGCTCTGAATCTGCATCTTGTTCAGTCTATGGATTTAAATTTAAATCCTATTTTCTTCCTTCTGCAAGGGACATATTAGAACAGATGTTATTGACTGAGATCCTAATCCTACAATGACACTGTGGCCAACTCATCCAATTTTCTTATGAAATTTGATGGCTTTCTTTAAGCTTCAGCTGCTTGTATCAGCCTCTTGTTTAGGGAGCTCAGCCCTTCATTCATTTCAAGAGGATTTCTGACAGGCAGGATCGAGGGCTGGGGTTCACACTGAAGGTTTGAAAAGCCCCACATGTCCAAACATTGAAATTATTGCCTGTTTTGGGTATTAATTGTGATTTTTTAATGCTTTCACCCAGAAATAAAGGGGTGTGTTCAGTGAATGTTTGCTGGATGGGGCTGAGGAGGAGCAGCACAGCCCTGCCAGCCAAAAATGGATGTTAATTCTTGGAGGAGACTGAAATAACAACCAGAAAATCATGATGGAGCCCATCTCCAATCAGGAGAGGCTGGGATTGTTCACCTGGAGAGGAGAAGCTTTGAGGTGAGCTCAGGGTGGCCTTGCAGGGGCTGAAGGAGCTACAAGAGAGATGGAGAGAGACAATTGATAAGGGATGAAGGGACAGGACACAGGGAATGGCTGCACACTGACAGAGGGTGGGTTTGGATGGGATTTTGGGAAGGAATTCCTCCCTGTGAGGGTGGGATGCCCTGGCGCAGATGCCCAGAGCAGCTGGGGCTGCCCCTGGATCCCTGGAAGTGTTCAAGGCCAGGGTGGAAAGGGTTTGGAACAGCCTGGGACAGTGGGAGGTGTCCCTGCCAAGACACTGGGTGGAGTTTAATGTCCCTTCCCAACTCAAACAATGCCACAATCCCATAATTTTGCAGTGTCCATGGCTCAGCTTGGTTCCCTCATTTCCTCTTCTACACTTTGGATTATCAGAGACAAATCCAGGACTAACATCTCTTTCTGTGTTTTATCGAGCTCCCTTTTTCCCATAAAGGTTTTATTTACTCCATTCCTGACTCGCTGCCACTTTGCCTCAGAAATTCTCCTCAACTTTGACTTTTCTTGCAGCACAAAGGCAGAGCGAGAACCCCTAAAGACATCATCAAAATCTTTATTTTCATGCCTTCCAAAGCCCCTGGAAACAGATACTACACATCATTGTAAATAGTATTTCTCTTAATGCAATGATCTCGTTCTAATCTTCCAGTGGTGTGAATACGCTTAGAGAGACGGATGCTAAATAAATTAAAATGAGCTAAGAGAAGATGCTTCATAACCCTGGAAATATTGCAAGCATTATTTAAAGCAGTTAATATTTTTACTGCCTCGTGAATGCTAATCTCTGAGAAATCTCAGGTACCAAATATAGTTTTAATTCTCAATTTTAGTTCTCACAAACTGGAACTGTAAATTAATTTCAACACTATAAAAAGTAATAGAGACGTTTATTTTCTTAAGCAATCTGCCTCATTCAGCTGCAGACTGGATCTGAATTAATGGTCCTGGCATGCTGAATACAAAATTAGTGATAATGTGAAATGCACGTAATGATAATATCTGCTGCAAGAGTTATAATGCTGGGGTCCACATTTTTCCTCATTAATCTTCTCCATTACTATTAAAAAAATGATACTGAGCATCCTCTCTGGCACTTGAGTGCTTTTATGGGGGTTTCTTTGTAAAAAATTATTCCTTTTGCAGGATGAGCAGAGCCCGAGAGTGCTTCAACCTTTTGGAGATGTTCTAAGTGTAGAATTAAAGTGCCTGTTGCATTTCCATAATCCAATGTCAGGATAAGATAAAACTTTGGAGAATTCACTGGATGTGACTCCAAAGCTCAGTTTGGAGAAAGAAAAGAAGTTGCTAAACACTACTTTTACTTAGAAAAATGGAAAATACAGGGATCCACAGTGAAGCCCCTACTTGCCTTGTCCCACAAGTTCCTTAGATTATAGACTGAGGGTTTATAAGGGTCTGCAGGAATATTTGTAGAAGTGCCAGAACAAGAGGTGAGAAGCAGAGGAGCACACAAGGAGACTGAAAATGTGATCAGGAAAGGAAGTGAAGAGGATCAGAGGGTGTGGGAAGCACACATGAAGCAAAAGTGGCTTCCAGTGATTCTGTTGTGCATCAGAAACCAAATAAAACCCTTTTAATTTTCTGTTTTATGTTATTCATTTTGTCTTTTATATCTTGTGTGAGTGAGAGGGCATTGCCAAAGAGATTCAGTGCTTGGCTTCTGTTCCTAGCAGGGGCACAAGGCTTCCACTCTCCCTTGACTCAGATCATATTTATTAATGATTCTATTACAGCCATGGGGTTTATCTCAGTGCAGCTCTGACAGTGTCCAGGTGGGGTTGGGAGGTGTTGGACCTGTGCAGGATCAGGAGCCCAGATCCCCCCAGGGTGGGCTCAGCCCATGGTGCCTTGGTGCTCCAGGGTTATTTGGATGCTCTTCCAGCCCAGCTGTGAATAACTCAGTGTTTGTGGCATTAAACAAATGGAAATGAGGTCTTCAAAATCCGTTCCATTCCGTTCCGTTCCGTTCCGTTCCGTTCCTTTCCCTTCCCTTCCCTTCCCTTCCCAAACCTTCCCAAACCTTCCCAAACCTTCCCAAACCTTCCCTTCCCAAACCTTCCCTTCCCTTCCCAAACCTTTCCTTCCCAAACCTTCCCTTCCCAAACCTTCCCAAACCTTCCCAAACCTTCCCTTCCCTTCCCAAACCTTCCCAAACCTTCCCTTCCCAAACCTTCCCAAACCTTCCCAAACCTTCCCAAACCTTCCCAAACCTTCCCTTCCCAAACCTTCCCTTCCCAAACCTTCCCAAACCTTCCCTTCCCAAACCTTCCCAAACCTTCCTTCCCTTTTTATTTCCTTTTCCTCTGGGATCAACTGATAGCCCAGAAAAAATCCAGGGATGATGCTGAGGAGTCTGGGATGGAGGTTGGGGCATCTGCCTGATGTAGTGGTGGCACCTTCTGCCTAGAACACAGTGGTTTCCAACAGGTTTTATACCTTATGTGATGAAAGTGAAATATTTTGTGCTCAGCAGCGTTTATTTTGTTTTCTTTCCTTTGGACTAACGAGCCTGAGTCAGGAAACCATGCGGGGAAAATCAGTATGCAGAAAGCAAGCATCAATTTAAATCTACAAAGTTGCAGTGGGCTATATAAAGATTTATTAATCAAAACATTTGCAAAATATTGACTGTGCACGTACTCTGTGAGGCCTGAGAGATCATCTGCAAAGCAGAGCTTGAATTAATCACTTCTTCTCATCCATTAATCTTTAAAGAATTAAAAAATTATGTAGCAGATATTTGTGGGTATTTTGTGAACTAATTTTGTTCCCTAATTTCAAATTATTTCCACTCAACAGTTGTCGTGTAGAGGGAGGAAACAACAGCTCAGGGCAATCAGCCAGATTTTGGCTCCCAGAACAGGCGGTGTTTTGGAGAAAGTTATTCCTGGATCCTTCTCATCCTGAGGGAATAAATTGAGAGCCCAAAAATCCTGAGGGACAAAGCATAACCACAGCATCACACCAAGAGCATTTTGGTGCCTCTTTTGGCTTAAACAGCTTTGGAAAACACAGATCTGGGGAAATCCGGTGAGAAGGATTTGGCAGCCCCTGTTCTCTGCAAAAAATAGATGTATTTCAAGGGGAAAAAAAAAAAAAAAAAAAAAAAATGTGGTTTTGTTGGAGAATAAAACCCCTCATATTTTGCATTCAATCAAAGGATACCAATGGATACACAGTCAGCATCCTGCCTACCTGGAATGGTGAAAGCCTTGTCAGCCAGTGGATATCACAGTGATTAAAACCTAAAGGCATCATTTGGGCTGGGCTCTTTAACTTTCTGAAATGCCCAGGTAGGTACCAGCAGAGCCCAGAGTGCCCATGAATCAATAAATGCTGGCAGGTTTACTTGACTGAAAGTTGTGAAGTGCTACAAGGCAGCCCTGTTGTAGTTGATGGCTTTAATGTAAAGCAAATAATCAATTTGTTGGGCTGGCATGATGGGGAGCCACGGCCATGATTTTATTTCCGATATTTCTTTGAGGGAGTTTATGAAGATGTTTTATAAACAAGGTTTTAAAGTGCAAGGCATGATGTTATTTTATTTCCTCCAGCAACCAATAAGGGAGAGAGCCTGAGCTGTATTTATAACGGGATGTGTTTATGGAGGAAATCTTGCAGTGGCTGGAGGAAGGAACACACATCTCCTAATGCAGAGGAATGATTGGGAGCTCCTGCTCAGGAAAGTGGCGCTGGAGCTGAATTAGGTAAATTATTTTGGGCCCTAGATAGCAATGTGTGTGCTCTACCCTGCCTGCTGGTGCAGGATCCCTTCTGTGATTCCCTTTCTCAGGCAGTGAGGGAAAATCAGAAATGTGGTGCTCTTTTCTTTACACAGCTCTCTGCTCCTCATGTATTTATACACATTCCTGAGTTTGCATGTATCTATATTTCATATATATATATGTGAAAGATCACTTGTTTACCAACTTTTAACTTTGTACTTTTTATTATTCTGAATTTCCTTTTTCCTAAGTGTACTCACCCCGCTGTGTGGGCCAGTGTTGGAGGTGGTTGTGCATCACACCTTGTCCCATTCATTCCTTGGGGACAGAAATTCCTCCTGGGCAGAGCAGTGGGAATCAAACTTTAAGAGAAATTTTAAAAGCCCTGTGAAACTAAATACCCTGGAAGGATATTTATTTTCTGTTAGGGAGTACTTCTGTACTGCAGCAGGGTGGGTTTTCATGGATGTTTTCTGTAGGAGCTCTTTATCGGTCTATGTTAATTTCATTTTACATATTTCACTAGGAAATGCAAATATACCAATATATAAGTATATATTAATATATATATACATATATATTAAGATATACAAATATATGTATATTAAAAATTCATAATAAAATGAATATAGCAGTACTGACTTGTAAACTGAAAGCAGCACAGCTGACATGTGATGAAGGAGTGTTTCACCCTCTAGAAGGGGAGCTGAGATATTTGGAGGGCTGGGGGGAGGCTGCAGCTCTGCACCCTGGTACTTGTTAAAAAGTGGAATTTCCTTGGCCTGATGGAGCAGTTCCAGCAGGAGACCAGCTCAGAGCTGATGTGATTAACAGCCAGATGTTTCAGGAGCCAAAGGCTCTTCCCTCAAACCGGGAAATCCTTGGAACAGCCAGGATCAGTGGCTGTTACATTCACTTTGTGGCACTGCAGAGCCATGAGAGAGAGCTGCTGCTGCAGACAGCACCTTGCCTAAACCAGCAACAAAAACACCATTCCACCTTTTTGGGGAGACTCCTTGAGCCCTTCCTGGGAGCCCACCTGGAGCTCCCACATCTGGGGAAGGGGACAGTGACATCAGCTTTAGAAAATTCCGAAAAACACGTGCAGGTGTTGAAGTGAGAAGAAGGAAGAGCAGGTTAATCCTCCTCCAACTCCAAATACCTGCCTGCCTTTTTACCATCCAGCTTCTCACCTGGCTAAGGTTGAGGCTGGGCTTAGCCCAGGCAGGGTAATTCCAGAGGGGTTAAGCCTTGGAATTTCTTTTTTCTGCTCTGCAGCAGTGTTTGTCTCCTACTTTTCCCTGCTGGAAGCAGAAATAGGAAAAAAGCCCTTCTAGCTCAGCCAGTGGATGATTTTTATCAGCTCATTTTAGTCAATAAAGAAAGAAGTCAATCACTCCTGGAAAATAGCACTTTCCAGTGCTGTATAAACCTGGCCAGTACAATTGCAGAATAAATCAATAACTGCATTAATCAATACGATGTAAACTGCTGATCTCTGTGGATAAATTGTACTGGTGTAAGAAGGCTTTCAAATAAATTCTAAACCCACTCAAACTGCGCAGGCTTTGAATCCACTGAGGGCACTGGGACCCAGGGAAGATTTAGCAGTTTCTCTTTAAAATCTCTGGGACAGCAAGGCTGCAGAAAAATGTAATTAAATCGTGGTAGTAGTGCTCCCACAGACCACTGCAGAGCTCCAGAAGAGATCCCTTTGCTCAAATTTGCCAGGAAATGGGGATTTCAGTGTGGATAAGGTGGGATGCCCTGGCACAGGGTGCCCAGAGCAGCTGGGGCTGTCCCTGGATCCCTGGCAGTGTCCAAAGCCAGGTTGGACATTGGGGTTTGGAGAAGCCTGGGACAGTGGGAGGTGACCCTGCCCATCCAGGGATGGCTCTGGATGGGATTTAAGGTCCTTCCCAACCAAACAATTCCATAATTTCCATGATTCCTGATTTTGTGGTTCTAAGAACAGCAAGTGGTCACAGAGAAGGGTAGGGAAGGCTGCTCCTCTACCTGCTTATTTGACAGCCCCAGGACCTGCGGGAGGTTTGGCTTCTCCAGACACCTCCATGTTTTATAAAGCCCTGCATCCGAGCACCTCAGTTTTTATTTTACTTCTTACCATAACAGGAAACCAACACAAGAGCCTATGGATGGTTTATTAGGGAAAAAAATTGGATTATAAATGAAGAGATGGGACGCATGGCAGCAGAGTGGTTGGAGGAGAGGGATGTGACTGGGAATGTGGCTGGAAAACCAGCACAAGGAGACAGACAGGTACATAAATGAGGAAAATTTGTGTTGGACATTTCAATCTGGAAAAAAAACAATTGTTAGGAGATGATGACTTCAGTGCAACAATTCCATTTATTTTACTGGACACATCTTACAAAAAAATTCTGTTCTTCTGGGATCCCTTAGCATTCCAGAATTTTTCCAGTTCATTCCATAAAGACAACAAACATTTGTAGCTGCTTTTTAGTACTGAAATATATTGGTGTCTATAAAATAGGTTAAGTAAAGAAACAATGCACACCGGGATGATTAATATGACATTTTAATTGCTACGTCAGACCTATTTTCAAGTATTTATTGCTAGGAACTGACAAAAGAAATTCCTAATGAAAAAGCCTGAATGATTGAAGCTATTGAGAGGCCCTCATTGTACTGTGCTGTCAAAATGTCCAGCTGACCTTTTCCTCGTGGTAAATTTTTCCAAGGAACATTTTATACAGGCTATTTTAATAACGCTGATTCCCCACCCTCTCCCCCAGTTTTTAGATTAGATAATGGTCAGAGTGAGAGAAATGTCAAATCCTTACCTAGACTCTGGATTTGGCCAGGGGCATTCTGTGCGAAGTCTGTGGAACCTTATTTAAATTTTTGGGTGGATATTTCTGAATGCATCATTTGCCATTATTTTATATTTTCAGTTCAGAGTGATCCTGGAGGTGTTGTCCCTCCCATAAATTCAGTCAGGAGCAGAAGGAACGTATGGAAAATAACTCAGCTGAGTGGAGGGAGGCTGAGCCACTCCTTTGCAGGGATGATGCACAGATATTGAGGGAGTCCTGCTGCACCTGTACCTGGGAGAGCTCATCATCCTGGTGGGAAGAACTCTGTGACTGCCACCAGACCTCAATCCACTCATTCCCAAGGCCAGCACACCCCTGGCAGTGCCCAAGGTGTCTCTGTAGGGGCGGTCACGACACAAGAGCTACCAAAAGTTTCCAGGCAGAAAAAGCTTTTATTTCAGCTGTGTTTTCCCTTTTATCCATCCCTTTCCCCAAAGGCCTGCACTTCACTCATTGGTCAGTAAAAGGTGTTTCACTTGTCCATCAAATCTCTCTGTTCTTGGTCAGGTTACAGATTTTGTTCCCTGATTCCCATGGACAGATTTCTGCTTTATTGCAGGTGCAGTTGTTTTTCACCCAGCAATAATTTGTTGTGTTAACCAACTCTCATCCCCAAGATGTTTTCACACGAGAACTTGAAAGCCACTTTAGCTGCACACAGAAGTGACAAGCCAGCTATTCATTTAGCAGAGCAAAGCCTGATTCTATGAGGCCTTTCTTTTATAATTTATTTACCTTTCTACCACACAAGGCCAGGCTGGACAAGGCTTGGCTCAGCCTGGGACAGTGGGAGGTGTCCCTGCCATGACAAGGGTGGCACTGGATGGGCTTTAAGGTCCCTCCTAACCCAACCCATTCTGGGATTCTGTGCTTCCATGACATTGTGGCTACACCTACAGAGGCACCTGAAACCTCATTTTTGGGAGCACTGAGATGCAGCAACCCTTGGACAAGTCCAGGGTGATTTTGGGGGGTAGTGTCTTGAAAATACCAGAGCTAGAGGGGAACAAACACATTGGTTTGTTCAAGCTCTGACATCTTTTGAGCAGGGAAAGCAAAGCCATTGGTTTATTCAAGTTCTCACATCTTTGGTGCTTCCTGAGCAGACAAAAATCCGTGGAGGGAGGGCACAGAGGGATCCAGGATCCCCTGACACCACCCACAGCGCCCCAGTGAGTCCCCAAACCCCAAATCCCAAACCTCAAATCCCTGGGAGCAGATTAATCCCCTCCTCCACGTGGGCTCTGCAAACCACTGGGGGGAATTCTCCACAGCTGAGGCACAGGCAGATATTAATAAAATCTTTTTTTTTTTTTTTTTTTTTTGCACATTTACAACACATTTGTTCATGGCTGTGATTTAGAGCTCTGTGTCAAGGCCTCACCAGGGCTGCATTCCAACGAGCCACAGAAAACAGGGAGTTTCTGCACTCCGGGATAATGTTGATTTAGGGGCTGGTACAATAACACACATGGGCTATTTTATTTCGTTTCTTGGCATTCCTATTCAAAAATTGCCCTATAAAGAAAGGAGAAGATGTTAAATAAAGTTTAAATGCTCGTAAATCACCAAGAAGCATTGTGCTTGGAGTGAACAGAAACATTTGGAGAGGCTCAAAATTGCTTTTTTCATGGAGAAATATTTTGTTGATGTGTTAAATTCAAAATGAAAATCCCTGACTGTGAGACTCTTTCATGTTGTGGTACTTTGCTTAGGTTATCAAAAGAAAATAGGTATTATTTTTCCAGCTGTCTGAAAACTTTGGCTGGTCTGTGATTTTCTCTAAAATCTTCTAAGTCTGGGCCCAAAATTCCCTTTACTGGACACCATTTAAAGGGCACCTTTAAATGCTTTCTTTCATTCATGTTTTTGACTGTTAAAAATCAGGAGCACTGCAGAGTTATTCTGTTGTTTTCATTTCAACTTCTGGTTTTAGGGGATTTGTGCTGTTCCTATTTCCAAAGTTTTTCCTGCAACTTGAAGTGACAAAATTCTTTTTTGACCCTTTCTCTTTTCTTTTTAATGAAAGCTGCCAGCCATGTGAACTCTTTCTATTTCAGCATCAGCTGCTTTAATAACATTTTCACATAAAAGGAGCTGGACTTTCAGTGCTTTGGGCAGCTCAGACTCAATTTGTCCTGGTGAAACACCAAAAAAAAAAAAAAAAAAAAAGGACTGGGGAGCTGAAGAGGAGAAAATGATCCTGCACAAGTTCTGCAGTGATTTAGGGAGGATGGGAGGAGCTGGATTTAAAGTTTTTTTTCTCCTTTGGCTGCTTAGTTCTGCTCTTGAGGCAGAATATTCACCCTGGAAGCTCCAGCTCCAAGGGAATTCAGCAAGGGAACATTCACTGATATTCCTGGGATTTCTCAGTTGTCCCTTTTTTAAAAAAGGCTACTCTACTCCCATGGGAGTGACAAAGTGGAGAAATGCTGAGGGTAAAGAGTCTGATTTGGATCTTCTACAGCAAGGAAAGAACACCAGTGCTGCACAGAAATGAGAAGAAATTGGAAGAAATGAATCATTGTTTACTTCCACCACAAAGGAAAATGTTTTTACTTCATTAAGGTACTATCAGGATTTTTAATAGCACATTCACTTCTTTTCAAACCATTCTCCTCTTTTGAAAGCTGTGTTAAACCTTTTCCTAATAACTCCTGTGATTAGGAACTTTGTAGAAATCCCAGAGGACAGACTTCTAAAAGTGACATTTTATTTCCAGAGCTTCCCTATAATTAAGAATCTCTCAGACCTTCTATTGAGCTGTAATTGCAGAAAATCTCTTTTCACTTGAACAAAAAGATGTTTTGGGCAAAGGTAGCAACGAATTGCATTTATGTTATGAAGGGTAAGAATTTCAGATTCACTTTAATGAAGGGAAATGAAAGGTACCTGTTGTTTAAATGGGCACAGAAGGTCTGGGGGTGAGCACAGGTCCTGCTGGACACCTGCTGGGAAGGGATGATGCTGAAAGCTATTCCAAAACCAAACAGCAGTGACCTCTTTAAAATATTTTATTGAATTCAGTGTGGGGGTTATTGAACATCACCAGCTGCAAGAGATCTTTATTGTCCCTTTCAACACAAACCATTCTGTGATTCTGTGAAGAGTTATTTGCTTGCACATCAATCCCTGCCATGTGGTTTTGCAATGATTTTGTCATTTTTGAGTTTATTTTCTGCCAGACCAGCCTGTAGGCTCTGTGGGGAATCAGAGAATCAGAGAAAGGTTTGGCTTGGTAAGGACCTTGAGAAGGTACCAAAGTTATGAAGTTTCCTCTGTGAATTCATAACAAATATGGTTTAATGTATTCTTTGAAGGATTTCCATGCACAGCTGAACTTCTTTCACTCTTTCACATCCTCACCCCCATTCCAACAGCCCCCTTTCTAAAAATATTTGGGGTATTTGGTTATCTTGTAGTTATAAATGTTTACAAAGGTGACACAACATGGATCTGACAGTGGAGAAAAGAGAATAAACTTCAGAGCAAAGTGAGAAGGAAGAAAAGATTTCCCAGTAATGACATCAGGCAAAAAAACACCTTTTATCAAATGTAGTTCAAGTTGGCAGGAGCGTGGCTTCAAGTGTTGAGCTGCAGCTCCTGACTTGAAAGCCAAGCTCTGGCATTTAATTTTCATTCTGGGGACTCAGGAGATT
Organism: Certhia americana; assembly: GCA_018697195.1. Taxonomy (NCBI): domain Eukaryota; kingdom Metazoa; phylum Chordata; class Aves; order Passeriformes; family Certhiidae; genus Certhia; species Certhia americana. The sequence continues at coordinate 18,697,779 of CM031868.1, read as the reverse complement.
GAAGGGCTTAATTAGCTGCTTTTATTTATATTTCAAGATGATGAAAATCAATGTTCTTCTCATTTACCTTCACGCCCAACCCACAGATGAATGTATGCTTTCAAGCCACAGCAAAGAATAACAAAATCAGGAGAGGCCAACTGAACTTGCTTGACACCAGATAGATTTCAATCTTCCCTCAAAAAATATTCAGTATCTCCCGAAGTTTTGTTGATCAGAATGATCTTTGCATGGAAAAGTCCTTTAAAATGGATTTGAGAATATGTAAAGTGTCTCTGATGGTACAAAATGTGCTGTTATTTCAGCTCTGGTTCAAGGTCTGCTGATGCCACTGCAATTCTTTCTGTGGAATTCACTGGGCTTTGGTCCATAGGAGACTCCTTATATTTAAATTCCCCTTTTCTTCAGAAAATAGCACAGACCACTCCAAATAATGTGTTTTATGATTGTCTCCTCCAATACAGACAAGTGCCAAAAGTAAACAAATAGCTTTTATTTAATTGAAAGTGTTTTTGTTTTGTTTTGTTTTGTTTTAACAGGATACATTGAAGAACATGAGATAAATAATACCCACATCACAAAGTTTTAAATCTCTTCTCCCCTCGGTGCCATCAGCTTGCACAGGTTGACATCCCATTAAAATGCTGTTCCAGTAGCAACTACTTAGAAAAAAAAAATAAAAAAATAAGACCACCCACGTGTCAATCCCAAATTAGGTTTGGCACCACTCCATTTAATTAATGCATGTTGATTTATGTGTTCATTTCCAAGCCTATTTTTAAAAATTCATGGAATATTGATACCTAATATTTCCTTAATGACAGATCACTTCTACCTCCCTCCCCCTCCCCAGAGTTACTTTTTCTCAGGAATGTTGGTTATGGTGAAGAATTAAGATAAAATCTACACTTTTTATTTTTAAAAGTCCACGGCAGAGCATTGCTGGAACCAGCAAGGAAAAAGGTTTAGAAGAACACAACTCAACAGCAGGACCCCAGATGTCAATGTATGGTTTATCCTTTGGGATAATTTCATTGCTCCAGAGCTTAAACCTGTAAAAATATAAACAGATAGAGGTAAAGCTATATCAAAAATTAGTTTTTAATTTCATTTTAATTTAGCAACAATCTCTGTTCTCTTTCCAAGATGCAACATTGTCCACAAATGTTATTTGTATTTATTTGTTTATTAAGTTGTAGTGGCCATTTCGTAGAGTAGGGGTTTGGATCAACATCCCACCTTTCCTGGGAGTATTTTCTTTAAGAGGGTTTTGACTATTTTGTTGCAAACTAAACTATGATATATAAATATAAAAATACTCTCTTTTCCATGAATAATATAATAAGTAAATGAATAAAATGAAGTTATTTATGACAGCAGAGGCTGCACCCTGGGCCACCCCACCCCAGCCACGGGACAGGGCTGAGGTCTCTGTCCCAGCAGCAGCTCCAGAGCAGATTTTGGGCCACATTTTGTGTGAGAACTTTGACTTTCTCAGGAAATCTTATTCTTGTGTCCTTCCCTGAGCTCTGCACGCCAGGGCAGTGGAGACCTGCACTAAAAATAAGGTGTGGAGCCAAACACTTTCTCCTCTAATGAATGTGAGAGTATCAAATTTATAGGAGCCAGCACCGAAAAGCACCAGGAGGGAGGACACCTATGGCAAGGGAAAAGCTGGGAATCTGCTGTGCTTAGAGGCACAGATTTCTTCTTATGCAACAGCATTCAGAGGGAAAAGAAAAAAAAAAAAATAAAAATAACTCTCACTTACTCGATATTTTTGGAATCCTAATTTCCTCACTGCTGCTGCCATCGCCACCGTCGCTGACGGTTCTTATCTCGATGAGATAATCTTCTTCAAACGGGACCAGGAGTTCAGCTGAAGTGTTGTTTGTCTCCAGAATATGGGCTTTGCTGTGCCTGTTCTGTCTGTACAGAATCTAAGCACAAAGGGATTGGAAAACAAAGAGTTACTTCATTTAGTTTGAAGTTTGTGATGGATTTTTGTTTTTTTGGTGGACGGGTGGGGAATGAGAGTTTCTTCTGTCGTGTCCCAAAGTTTTCTGAGCACTCTCAGCATCCTGCAGGGTGTTAAAAGTAAGTTAAAAGAGGGGAATAAATTCTGCAGGATTTTGGGGTGGGTACCACAGCAGGTGGTTTCCTAGAACCTGAGGATAATCAAAGAATTCCGCACTGCAACTAATCTTTAAAATACATTTGCATTTGCTTCAAAAAGTAAATTTTTGGTTCATTCACATAGATCTTTGTGTGAGTACCTTCCAGTCTCTTTTTTAAAGGTGCATTTATGAACTGCCAAAGAGTGAGAATGTTTTAAATGTGGTTTATGACTGCCTTTAATGATTGAAACACTGGTCTGTATTTCTTATATATTTGTGAAACTCCTTTCCTGGAGATGTAAAAGCAAGAAACTTTTGGTCAGTAAGATTACAAGGGGACAAGAGAAATGGAGGATTGGAGACAGAAAATCCCTCTGTTGGGATAAAGAAGTCCTACTCTGAATGAATATATGTATAAACATCAGCCAACCATCCAAATAAATCCAGAAAAATCAGTGTTCCAGGTAATGAATACTCACCTTCCACCAAATCTCTGTACCTGTATTGTAACCAAAATACCTGAATAATGAGATAATGAAATCACTTACTTTGTAGCCCAACACCTCAGACTCATTCTCCATTGTTTTCACGTGCTCCCAGTTGAGGCAGATTTTGGAATTTGTCAGTTTCCAGGCAATGTTCGCTGGAGGCTGACTTGGTGCTTAAAAAAAAAATAAAAAATAAAAAAAAAAAGATGATGATAATAAAAAAGATAAACTGAATATTCATTTCCATGGTGTAGCTGAATGAGCTGCTGATATGGGAGTAGCAAATGCTTGGCTGATTCAAACCAAAAAGAGCAAAAAGACATTTTTCAGTCCGTCATTCCTCTGGTATTAGTCAGAATAAAGATCTATTCATAGCACAGAACCTCTTACTGTGAGACTTCATTTGCAAAATTAGGCACAGCCTGACAGTGTCTGACAGTTCAAGTTATATTTGAGAGATTTTGTGGAAGGAAAATGTTGTTCCTCTCTGTATTGCCATGTCCTAGAGGATGTTTTGCTGTCTGGATCTCAGAAAAAGTTAAAACTGAGAGCAAACTGCAGAAGCCAAGATTTCCATCAGCCAGGACAGGTTACAAAGAGCTGCACATGAAAGTCTCCATGTGATCCACCATGAAACATTGTAGGATCTTAGAAATTCTCAGCACAATGGGCTGACAGCAGCTTTTTCAAAGGCTTTTTATGCCTAAGTGTGAGGACTTTGAAAATTTGCCTACAAGTGCCTGGAATCGAATCCTGTGTGAACATGTGAGGGTGGAGCTGCGCCTTTGAACTCGGATTTAGGCCAACACATTCTCTCCTGTTCCATGGCACAGCCTCCTGGGCCCTGCTGGGTGGTGGCACAGGAAAGGAGGATTGAAACAGAGGTAAAAATGAGGAGAGATTTGGAGGAACACATTTCAGCCCTGATTTTAAATTGTTAAACTCTGGGATCCTTCTCTTCCCTCCTGTATGTTGGTGATTGAGCAATGTCACTTTGGAAGGAATAATTGATTTGTTGGTAATTTCTTTCATTTCTCACAGAGATAAAATAAGTTGGTGGGCCCTGCTGTTTCATATCCATCTGCCTCATGGCTTTGGAGAAGTTTAATCCATCCCTCTGGTAGGGAATGAGGTGTTGGTGGAGCTCCCAGGTGAATATCCAGGGATGTCCTTCCATCAGCCACACTGTCAGTGTCAGAAAAGATTCATTTCATTATGAAGACATTTATCTAACTTTCACATCCATCAAACTGCAAATTTATTTAAATATGCCTTGAAAGCTCTTTCTTGCTTTCAGGAAGCATTTTATGTAAGGAATGGGATAACAAAGTAGTCACAAGAGGCAAAGGATGTCAAATCCTTCACTGGTTGTGCACTCTGAAGAGGTTTGAAATCACTCAAAAATGGGTGAGTTATAGCCTTGTCCAAAGCTTTTTGACATAGAAACTTAAAGCCATCTTAATTCATGATAGGGGGCTGAAAAAACACCACAGGAGTATTTGCAAAACAGAATTATCTGGTTTTTTGGTGTTTTTTTTCAGCCAGAAACAGGAATAAGTGGTAAGAGGACTTTCCCAAATCCATAGGAATAATCTGCAAGCAAAACCAAGCAGTTCCAGGTTTAAGACTGGAAGATTAATTTCAATTAATTTCTTGTAACTGATGCTGTGAGGAATAATTGAAACCCCAAATATCTGCTTAAGTTTGTTGAGGTGCTGATGTTATTGTCATGGTTTAGGTAACACTTGGCTTTGTTGTTCTCCTGAGCTGGGGTTTATCCATGCAAATATTTCTGATATCTATACTTAATATAATAATATTTTGTGTGTGTATGTAGCCATTTGTAAGGGAAAAAGAAGAGGAAGAGGAAGGGGAAGGGGAAGAGGAAGAGGAAGAGGAAAAGGAAGGGGAAGGGGAAGGGGAAGGGGAAGGGAAAGGGAAAGGGAAAGGGAAAGGGAAAGGGAAAGGGAAAGGGAAAGGGAAAGGGAAAGGGAAAGGGGAAAAGAAAGATTAATGGGAAGAGGAAGAGGGAAGGGGAAGAAGAAGAGGAAGGGAAAGGGAAAGGGGAAAATGGAAGGAAAGAGGAAGGGGAAAAGGAAGATTAATGGAAAGAGGGAGAGGAAGGGGATGAGGAATTTCTGAAATCCATGCCATAATTAGAGAACCAGAAGAGAACAGCTCCTTCTGGAGCCATGTCCATGATTTGAGGAAATCAATTCCACCTCCCTAAGTAGTTTTAACTTAGACCAGGATGTCACCTTAGACCATCCATCGATCTTGGAGAAGAACACTTCAATCAGAATTGCACCCCTTTGGCAGAAGGTTCATTCCAGCTTTGCTGAGTGCCTGCAATAATGGGATGAGCAGAAGGCTGCAGGAATCCTGGATGCTGAGCAGGAAGACAGAGCTATTACTTTGGAGCTCCATCTCCTGCTCCAGATGCACATTGTTTATATTCTCTTGACATATTATCTCTTCTCTTATTGCAAGAGCTTGCATCTTCCACAGACAGAGCTTGAAATTTTAATCTATATATTTAAATATTAAAAAGGTTATTTTGACTTTAATTTTTAAATGAGCCATTAGCACAATCCTGAATTTGACAGAAGATGAAGTAGATGTAAAACAAAAGCAAATTTATTCCTTCTGTGTTTTGTCATTTGACTGCCATGTCTTTAACTTGTCTTTCATACAGATGCACATAGGAAGAGAGGGAAGAATTCCCAGAGATGTCTCTGTTTTCCATTGAAAAATGGACTGTGAGAAAAGTCATGGAATTGCAGAATGGTTTGGGTTGGAATAGCACTTAAATTGAATTTAATTCAACCCCCTGCCATGGCCACAGACACCTTCCACCATGCCAGGTCTCTCCAAACCTCATCCAGCCTGGTCTTGGATACTTCCAGGGATGGATCCTATTTGAACCTTTCAGAAATATCTTTGGCTTTATTTTTGATTGCTTTATTCACAATAAATACTGGGTTTGTGGCAATTAAAAATCAATTAACTCATTCTACAACTTGTTCCTATCTTGCACCTGGAATAACGGTATGGAACAGCATATAGAAAAGAGGAAAATTGGGGAAATTGAGAAATATTTCCCTTTTATGCTGAAGGGCTGGTCAATAATTTACTGGGAAAATAGAGTCCAAGGAAAACAAAACAGCAGAGGGATTTACTTTTAGTATTAAATAAGAATAATAAAAAAGACTAAATTATACTTATATCAATGTATCCCTTATGCTGCCCTCTGCAGTGCAAAGTTCAGAGGTTTCAAAACCCCTTTGCATGCAACAGCCTCCTTTAAAACCCCCAAACCAACACAGCCTCACCCCAGAATCTCCCCTTTCACCTGTGGGACTCTGCATCTCTGAAATCCCCTGAAAGCAAGGGGGCTGCTGTTCCAAGGAGAACACAAATCCTTCCTCGTGGGCACTGATTTAGGACAAGAGGAAGTTTCTCCATCACAGATTTTGTCGCCTGATTTAGGAAGAGATTTGGGTTTCTTTGTTATTGAAGTGTTTGGGTCACGGTGGTGAGGGGGATGTGCCTGTCCCAGCTGGGAATTTGGCACACTCTCTGTTCCAAAGCCAATACTCACGGGATTTTTTGGTGGTGACATTCACCGGGGTGCTGGAGGGCCCTGTCCCCGCTGTGTTGTAGGCTCGCACTGCTGCAAAGTACACCGTGTTAGCTCTCAGACCCGTGATGTTTTTGGCTGTCACATTCCCACTGACTCTGACCTTCCCAGCTGTGCTTTCCTTGGGATCATCTATCCAATACAAAACCTAAAAAGCAAGAACAAAGAACAGGCAATTCTTTGTGTTCCAGCAATTAAAGGCTTGGCTGGGAAGCAGACATGCTGACAAGGAAGATTTCGAGGAATACAGGATTTTTTTTTTGTCCTCCAATCTAGCAGGATGTAAACCCAGGCATGAATATTTATAGAGAAGCAATAACATTTCTGAGACTGAATCCCAATTAAGGAACTAAATTAAATCCTTAAATTTGCAGATGTCCAGAAGGAAACCTTTGATAAGGTAAGGAATGATAAAAGCTTTGTTGGTTTTATGGTTGAACACAATGAAAGAAAACCTTAAGAGATACAAAAGAACATTTATCTCAATCATCTAAAAGGTTTTTAATTATTTTGTATCCTGGCTCTAGTTTTGATTCAGTGACACCTATTTAGACCTGCTGTTTTTTTCAGTGAGTAATTGATTTAGGAAGGTTTGTCAACTGTACATGACTCTTATTACCTTCATTTATACATTGCAGTGATAGGACAGAATTTAAAGTGTTTTTGACTTATTTTCCTCTTATCTACAAATTTAAAAAAAAAAAAAAAAAAAAAAAAAAAAAACAAGAAAACTGAAATTGTTTCACTGTGCAAGTAAAATGACCAGGAATGAAATCTGACATTACTTAATCCCTAAAATCACAGAATCATTTAGTTTGGAAAATATCTTTAAGTCCAACCATTAACTCAGCAATGCCAAGGCCAGCACTAAACCATGTCCCCAAGTGCCACATCCACACAGCTTTTAAATCCCTGCAGGGATGTGGACTCCAGCACTTCCCTCTTCAAATCTTTGAGTTAACGGTTGGACCTGATGCTCTTAAAGGTCTTTTCCAGTCTAAATGATTTCATGATTCTAAGAGGAGGGAGAAGTTAAAAAGCTTTCAGTGCACCATAGCACAAGATCTGGGTAGTGCTGGAGGACATTTATCCTGCCCTATTCTGCCAGCGGTGCCACGTGTGCCTGTCCCCAAATCTGAGCACAAAAAGCCTGGCAGAGAGCTGCAGTTCTGGGCTGTAAATCCTCCTGATTATCTCAGGTGGGTTGCTGTTAACGAGAGTCAGGGGAAGAGCTCCGCGCTGTGTTGCCTTGGAAGCAGCAGATTGTTGATTGGGAGGAGGAACCAGAAGGCCAAAAGGATTCTGGACAGGAAAGGGACATCTTGAAGGTGTCAGAGCCCCTCACCCCGTGGCCCAGCCCTCACCTCGTAGCCCAGCACCCTGCCCGTGTGCCGGTTCCAGGGGATGGGCAGCCAGGACACTTCCACCGCCGCCGCTGACACGCTCAGCGCCGAGGCTCCCGCCGGGGCCATCTGTGGTTCTGGGACAGAGAAAACACAGCTGCTGGCACATGGGGGTGATCAGCTGGGTGACAGCAGGGTGATCACAAGGTGAGGAGATGCTGGGGGAGCAGCAGGAAGAGCCCCTGGTGCAGCCGTGAGCTTTGCTCTCCACTTATGGTGGAAGGGCAACAAAACCTGTTTTCAAAATTGGTCATTCCCCACTTGCTGGAGCAGATTTTCAGAGATCTGCTGCACTGTGTGGTCTGAGGAGTCAAATCCTCTGAGAGCAACACTGTTGGAATCCAGAATGCAGAGAGTATTTCTCTACATGTTCTAAAGGATCCAAACCCTCTGACAAACACTGCTTTTAACCTTTGTCCATGGAAAGGGCTTTCCAGGCTCTGGGATCAAACAGAACTTTACAGATTGTCAATTAGAGACCAGCAGAATATGGAATTTATCACAGGGGGAGAAATTGAGATTTTTGGGTTTGTTAGCATGGTAAGGAGATGGAGACAAGCTGGAGGATCCTTGAGGTTTTCAGGCTTCTTCCTCCTTCTCCATCTCCTGCACATTCTGCAGTGTTGGGGACACAGGAACATTGGGCACAATTTGCCACAGTGTCACCTGAATAGAGATTTAGTTATTTATTGGTAGAAAAGTAGAAATAATATCTGTTCTTGGTGAGAATTGGGTGAATTCTCTTGAAGAGATCCTTGATTCTGTGTGTTTGGGGCTTTTTGGTGCCTTTTGTCCCTCAGGCCAAGCTGGTGTAAAGCCTGGGGTGCAGAAATTGCTGCTCAGAAAGTAATAAACAACCTGGAGAGTGAGAACAACCAAGAGTCCAGTTTGGCTTTTTACTGAACAAGGACTTGGGAAAAGCCTCCCCTGTCAGGGAGAGACTTGTGGGAGTGGGAGAACTGCCACACAACACCTTTGAGTGTCACCCAGTTCTCCCAACACACGCAGCAGGAGCACTTTGGGGACAAAGCAGCTGAAACAGTCCTCTACTGAAAATCATTCCGAAAACATGCCCCTTGCTATTTTTACTTCAGATTCCCATCCTCATGTGTGTTATAAGCACCCAATGAACAGGTTTGAGCAGGGTCCTTAAAACCCCTGTGAGATCTGCCTGATCATATCTGTGACCTCTTGCTGCTACACACCCATTACTACTAGGAGTAACCCATGTTACCATCCTCTCCTGAGTAGATGATGGAGATGGAGCTCAGAGTCCCTTCTCCTTCGTTGTTGTAGACACCAACTTTGACCTCGAAAGGAGAGAGGGGCGTGATGCTCTCGTTCCTATAAACGTATCTACTGGATTCCACCGAGGCCACCACAGCTTTGGTCCAGGTTGTTGAGCCAAGGGGACGGAACATGACGATGTAGCCAAAACCTTCCCCGTTTTGGAGTTCTTCTGACACTGGCTGTGGTGACAAGGCAGTCAATAAAGGTTTGCACGTGTCCACAGTTTTAATTGAATCTTCATTCCCTGACTATATTTTAGTGGTATTGATTTAGTTGGCTGTGCCTTGGAGGAGATAATAATGTTTGCCCCATCCGTCAATGTAATATTGAAATAAGAATCAAAATAATAAATCTATCGGGGCAATCAATTTAGAAACAAAAGATCTGATCAGCTCCATTAAAGTTGTCTCTTTCAGGCATGAAGTTTGCAAAATTAAAATTAAAAGCATTCCACTCAGTACAAGTTGTAGCTTGTAGACTTTTTTTTTTCCCAAAGGGGCATAGGAATGTTAATTTTAAATAAATGATTTCAAAGGAAAAAAAGAGTTGAGAAGGAACAAATGTATACAAAGAAATGTGTGTCAGTTGTATAATTGCCTGCCTCTGAGTACAGTACTGATGTATTTTTTTCAGCAAGGAGAAAGCCTCAAGTGCATGAACATATTCTTATTTAAGTTCTCAGAACAGAAATGTTCCTGCAAGTCAACATGGCAAAATTAATGTTTCTATTAATAAAATCTCATGTCAAGATACGTATGAAAAGCTCAAACTGAAAAGGCAATTACAGCAACACCGTGTCCAGCATGAAGTTTGGTTTTTCACTGGATAAAAATAATTCCACTTTCTCAGAGCAAGAGGACATTTATGAAACAAAATCAGGATTAAATGGAGAAGGAAATGTTTCTCAGAAAAACTGGGTTTATTTCAGAGGCTTGCATCAAAGGAAGGGGCCTGGCAAAGCAGGCATGGAAAATGGGGCAAAAAGACAGAAAAAGGGTCAGGAGCTGAGTCGTGGCTCCAACCTCTTCTCCTGTAAACTCTTGAGAGCACGAACAATGTGAGATGATAGGGGAAAATCTGGAAGCACTTCAGAGGATTTTGGGGCACTTCTGTTATTTTTATCATAAATTCCTTCTAATTCTGATAATAGAAATAATGATAATAAGCCTGCCCTGGCACTTAGAACATTTGTCTTTCCTCCACTGTTTTACAAACACCCAATATTCCCCTTTCCATATCTTTTCCAGTCCTGAGAGAGTTAAATGTGAGAGATGATGGCTCACTGGGGATTTGTAGGAGTTCAAGCTACTTTCTAGAGCATTTAATTTGTTTTTGAGGCTTCTGTGACCTCAGATTTAATCAAGACATTTAGTGAGTTCATCACAGAAAGCCGCAGAGTCGTGTTCAATGTTGTTAGCTGGCCATAATTAGGATTTCTTCTGATTGTTTTTCAGGGCACACTATGGAGTCCAACTGGATAAATTTGATTGAGATCTCTCAGGTTGTTTTCGATTTTCATGTTCTTCTGCTCCCAAAGAGGAGAAAATGAAACAAAAGAGTGAAAGGGGCAGGTGGAGGAAAACTTAGTTCAGGGAAAGTGGAATTTCACTCTGTTTGCAGCACAGGGAGAGGAAAACATCAGCGGTGTTATTCATCTAGTGAGGATTTTTTTTTGTTTTATTTATTTATTTAGGTCTGATCTTTCACTTTTTGACCAAGCAGCTGCCCCATCCCTTCCCAGGCTTTGCCAGAGGCTGCCTGCCTTCATCCCAGTGCCTGTGGGAAGCTGCTGGGAGGCTGGAAAGGAGGCTCTTTACCACAGCACTCACTTTCTACTCTCTGAAATGACCTGCACTCACCCTTTGCAACTTGTCTGGCATTAACTGCTCTGAAATTGTGCATTCTTTGCTCTTGCTGGAGTGTTGGAGAATTAAAGGGCTCATCTCCTTTAACGCATAATAGGATATGTCTTGTCAGCACTGTGTTCCAGAATGGAAAACATGTAAACAAAAGTAGGAAAAATGTAAATGCAGAAAATGGCCAAGCAGATTAGTGTGTTAAGCACCTCCTGTACAATGGAGATAAGAGGGTTATGCAGACTTCTAAACATCTTTACAACATGCCTCTTAAACTGTTTATTTTTATAAATTGTTGCCTATAACACAAGAAAACTTGCTGTATATCTTACAGGCTGTTTGCTCTCCAAATCCAGGGTGAAATCCAGGCTCCACCAAAGCCAGTGACCAAAAGCCTTTGGATTTCAGCAGGGCTGTGATTTCACCCACGGGTTCTTCCCCGTTAGGCAGCTGAGGTTAATTAAACTGAGAATTACCTCCCATGTGATGACCAGCTCGGAGCGGCTCCCTCCTCCTCCACTGATGTTTGTTGGTGCCACCACAGGAACTGGAGAAGAATCACGGAATCACAGAATCACAGAATCACAGAATCACAGAATCACAGGAACCCCAGGTTGGAAGAGACCTTCAAGACCATCGAGTCCAACCCAGCCCCAACACCTCAACTAAACCCTGGCATCCAGTGCCACATCCAGGCTGGTTTTAAACACACATTCTTCTCTAGTTTGATACCAAGGACAACTTTCAGGCTCAAGAATGAAACCAAGGATGAAGGGAGAAGGAAAACCAAGGAGGATGGAGCTCCCTAACCTGGAGCTGTGGTTGGACAACAGATTCTAATCTGCTGATGGAGCAGATTTTATAAAAATGTGAGACCTTGTGACCTGGATGTCTATTTTGTGACCACTTTGGGGCATCTTGGGTGTGGTCCAGCTGGACTCTTGTGTGGCTCAAGACTACCCATTGAGACCTTTTAATAAATCCCTGCTTTATCCTTTGCCTTGTCTAATATTTTTCCTGATATCCAGCCAATATTTCCCCTGTCACAGTTTGGGGCTGTGCCCTCTGTTTGTGTCAGTGCTGCCTGCAGAGAGAGCCCAACCCCGCTGAGCACAGCCCCTGTCAGGGAGCTGCAGAGAGTGCTGAGCTCAGCCCAGAGTCTCCTTTGCTCCAGGCTGAGCACCCCCAGCTCCCTCAGCCCTTCCTCACAGGGTTTGTGTCCACAGCCCCTCTCCAGCCTCATTCCCTCCTCGGGACACACTCCAGCATCTCAATGTCCTTCCCAAACTCAGGGGCCAGAACTGAACACAGCACTCAAGGTGTGACCTCAGCAGTGCCCAGTCCAGGGGCAGAATGACCTCCCTGCTCCTGCTGGCCACACCATTCCTGATCCAGGCCAGGGACCATTGGCCTTCTTGGCCCCCAGGGCACAGAGCTGGCTCATGTTCAGCCAGCTGTCACCCAGCACCCCCAGGTCCCTTTCTGTCCAGCCACACCGACCCCAACCTGTAACACTGCAGGGGTTATTGTGGCCAAAATGCAGGACTGGCACTTGGACTTTATTAAACTTCATCTTGTTGGACTCAGCCCATCCATCCAACCATTCCAGGTCTCTCTGCAGAGCCCTCCTACCTTGTAACAGATCGACACACACTCCCAGCTTAGTGTCATCCGCAAATTTATTAATGAAAGACTCAATACCCTCATCCATGTCATCAATGAAAATACTGAACAGAAAAGGTGTTGGTGCCTGAAGGTGGTGCCCCAAGGCTCGGTGCTGGGGCCTGTTTGTTGTCTTTATGATTGCTCTGAACAAAGGGATCTAGGGCACCCTCAGGAAATTCAGAGAGGGCACTGATTTGGGTGGGATGTGCTGGAAGGAGGGATCTGGGCAGGCTGGATCCATGGGCCGGGGCCAGCAGTGTGAGGCTCAACAGGGTGAAGTGCAAGGTCCTGTTCTTGGGTCTCAACAGCCCCATGGAGCACTCCAAGATGGGGGAAGAGTGGTTGGCAAGTGATCCAGTAAAAAAGGACCTGGGGGTGCTGGTGACAGCAGCTGAAGGTGAGGCCAGGTGTGCCCAGGTGGGCAGGAAGGCCAAGGTCACCTGGCCTGGATCAGCAATGGTGTGGCCACAGGACCAGGGCAGTGCTTGTCCCTCTGCACTGGGCACTGCTGAAGCTGTGTCCAGTTCTGGACAAAGCTGTGATCAGCCAAAGATTGGACTCAGTGATCCTGGAGGCCTTTCCAAGTGGGTGATCAGAGCATTTCCAACCTCACCTGCAGCCATTCCACCTCCCAGCAGATGGGACAGGGGTTACACTGCACAGCAGCCCGTTTGAAATGAACTGGAATGATGTTTACACGTTTTCTAAGGCTGAAGCCATAGATGCATTTGATACATGAGTACCCTGGTTCAAAAAATTAATTAAAGAACTAGGAGCATCAAGTATCTGACATTATTATGCCTCATCAACTAATTGGCAAAATGATGTTCCATTCAGACTGTAGCTGCAACACTACTGATTTACTAATTATGCATTTGTTCAGTAAACATGTTGTTGGAGCAATATATTAATTTTTTTAATTGGTTGTATGCTTTTCTTAGCAAATTCAAAACTCACAATTTGCTTTTCTCCTTCTCCCAAGACTGTAAGGGTCCAAAAGCTGGTTGACTGGAGTTGGATTTCTCCAGCATTCCACAGGAGTGTGGCACCAGAGGTAAAGGATTGAGATCAGGGAACTCTCTTGAGGCTGAAGGGGCTCATGGTGGAGAGGCAAAGGAAATATCAGCATTTCCTGTCTCTTGCTTTATATTTCTTCTTTAAGATACCTCCCAACCCAAACCATTCTATGGTTCTGTGATATCGTGTTCTTTTTCAGCTGCTGGAGAAGAGAAGAGGACATCCCTGGAATGGGCAGAGACAGAAACCCTCTAAGGGACATTTGGTGGTGCCATCTCCAAACCCCACCTTCAGAAACTACAAGATTGCTTTGTCATTGTCTTCATTCAGTTCTCACTGTCTGAAAAGCTGATGTTTAGGGTGAGAAATGGGTGGGCAGTTTACATCTCAGAAGCTGTTTTTCAGAGATTTTGGGCAAGTTTTGCCATAGCTGCTTGTCGTTCCCATTGATAAAGGCACTAACCCAGCTGCAGGAGTGGCAATAAAAGCAGCAGTGCTTAAAGTTCACAGAAACTGATGTCAACCCATTATCCTTTCCACATTCTAGTCCACATGTAAATATTTATCTGATTTTATCCTCTAGAAAGGGAAGGGATTTCAGGATAATTTTGCTCTGTAAGAATGAGTGCAAGTGAAAACACCCTGGGCTTTTCTGGAGGGTTTTGCAGAGCTGTTCATTTTTGTCAGCCACAATCAATGGCTTTGGGCACATCAGAGGAAAATAATCTCAGGCTGACAAGAACTGCATGGAAACGGCAAAACAAACTTTCAAGCCTGGTCTTTCAGTGTTTCATGAACCAAGTGATGCTCAATTAGCTCATGTGTTAAATGTGTTTGGTACTTCCTGCATTTGCATGGGGAAAATTTCATGCTGAAGCTCAGCAGAGCCTCAACTGGGTCAGAGTTGAGAAACAGATGAAAATTTACAGCTGAGTGCACCAACAGAGGCTCAATTAATTCTCAGCTCCATTTTAATGAAATGAACAGTGGTTCATTTGCATCCACAAATCTACTAATGCTCAGATTTCAGCTGGCAAAATAGTTATTACAACGGCAGAGCTCAAATTCACCCTTTCCTGGACAGGTATTTGCTGTCTGCACTGCCCGGCTGATTTCAGTTTCTTATTGTGATTAAAAAATTAGGATAAGTTGTTATTTTCCCACTGCTCTGTAACCTTTTGAGGCAGGAATTTACAGCAGTGAAGGAGTTAAGTGATTCAAACCTGAAGTGAGTCTTTCTGTCTCTTTTGTTAAACTTCAGACAGAACCACACTGTAAGGAAATAATCTTCCTTGTGTTATTGCCATGATAAATAACAATAATTTTATTGTTTGTCTCCTCGTTGCCCCAGTCTTGTGAATCCCTCTAATAAATAAATAAATAAAAGCTTTAAAAGATGAAAGCTTTCACTGCCTGTCTGGTTTTAAATATCCCATTTTACAAAGCCCCACGGTGGTAACAACAAAAACCTTCTCAAGATTAATTTGGTCTTCATGATCAAACATGTAATAGAGAATATTTATTTGAGATACTCTCCTGGGAAATTTAAAAAATCTGACCTCCTCTGGAAGGTTCTGGGGGTTGGAACTAGATGGTATTTAAGGTCCCTACCAATCCAAAACATTCCAGGATTCTATTCCCAGAAACTAATGGATTCCATGTTCTAAAAGAAATGTATTTTCTTCTGCATAATGTACAATACTGTATTTTGAGTTCTGTCCTGAAATGCAGCTTGCCAAACTTCGGAGCTTGGCAAATGAGATAAACAGAGAAAAGAAAGTGGATTGTAAAAGCTACTTCCATTTTACTGCTTTCCATCCTATAAATACTGATTTTATAGGTGGGAGAGGGTTGATAAGCAGAGGGCTGGGAGGAACATAAAACGAGCCAAAGGTTTGGGCTGCAAATAAATTGTACCAAACTGAGCAGGTCAAAAGACTGACAGTGTTGGTCACCCAAGAATGAGGCAGTTTTCTGTGAGGTTCCAAGTCCCAGAAGATAAATGAGTAAAGGTCAGACAGACAGACAGAAAGGATTCCACTCCAGAGTCAGTAGAAGCTGCTGGTTTCACTGGGCTTTGGATGGTGTTATTTATTACCTCCAATATCCAAAGTCAAAATTATCCTGTTCCTCCTGCTGCTCAGATTCCAAATACCTCTGCAGCCAAGGGATATTCAGAGAGTGGAGTTATCACTTCATGAGCAGGGTAAAAACTTGGATTTAACTGGGAGAACAATTGTCCTCCCCAACTGCTCGAGTGAAAGGTTTCTTGGGACACATTAAAGGGAGGAACATAGGTTAACTCCAGCTTTTATCATGGAATGGTTTGGGTTGGAAAGGACCTTAAAGCCCATGAAGTGCCACACTGCCATGGGCAGGGACACCTCCCACCGTCCCAGGCTGCTCCAAGTCCCAGCCAGTGACACGTTCTTGTGGAACACGTTGGTTCCCTGCCCACGGAGTTGACTCAATAACTCTGTAGGAATGAGTGGCTGTGCTGCAGTGAGATTCCCACAGGTGAGAGCTGGAAAAGCCTGGCAGAAAGCAGAGCCTTACCTGCTGCTTTGGTTTTCAGCAGAGCTGATGGCCTGCTCGGCTCCCCAATCCCAACGCTGTTGCTGGCAACCACGCGGAACTCATACTCCACCCAGGGGCTCAAATCCACCACGGTGGCCTGGTGGGTCCTGCCATTAATGACCTCGGGAGCTGAAGGCAAACACGACACCAGCAGTGGGGTTTTGAGATAATAAATGACACGGGCAAAATCAAAAATCCAAAGCAGCTCCCGAGTTGCTCACCTGTGGCCACCGCCTGCCATCCCACCGAGAAGGGAGTCCTGGTCTGGACACTGTAGATCTGCACTGGGCTGTTGTTTTCTACTCCAGGCTTCCAGGATAACACAGCAGTGGTGCTAGAAACATGTTCAGCTTTAACATCTTCTGGTGGACCTGGGGGGCCTGACACGATCAGCATTTTAAGAGGAAGGTATTGGGAAGAGAAGATTCACCGCTGGAATGGGTTGGGCAATTCTTACTTTCTCAAGTCACAGGAATTATTCATGAAGCTGCAGTGTCATAAAAGCTGCACAATCCCTAAATGATGGCTCCATGCCTGGATTACATTTTTATGAGTCAGGAAAATTAATGTCTTGGTGTTGCAAACATGAAAACTACAAACAAAGGAATGATTTCTTTTTTGTGTCTGACAAAGAGAGGCACCCAGTGTTGTCTTTTGTTGAACCATTGAACATTCTGAGAATTCCTACTGAATTCAATCAAAACTGAGGTTCAGAAGGAATTCAGGATAGTGCATAGATTTCTGATTTCTCTTAGGGTTTAAAGATCTGCTCCCATGACAGCATTTCCTCACTGCTGGTGGTAAAAAAGAGCTGAGTTAGAAAATATTATTTCATATTATCTCCAAATAGGGGAAAAGAATGAGGCCTTTTGATTTTCCCAGCCTGCACAGTGACCCAGAGATGCCTGAAGGAAATAACAACACCGCTGAGATTAGAGGATTCCCCTCTGATCTCTGTGACCCAAATTTTTTGCCTAGGAGACCAGGGCAGGACTGCAGAGGTTCCCCTGGGTTGGCTGGACACCAGGATCATATTGGCCAAAATTTTGGGGCCATGAGTAAAAGAAAGAAAACATTTCACTATTGAGATGTGGAATTGATGTCCTAGGAATCATTTAAACAACAGCTGATGTTAAGAATTCCTAATTCCTCTAGAAGATATGTGTGTCTCCCTTACAGACATACCTCTCACAATTATATCTGCTGTTGCAGATTGTCTGTCTAAAGAAGTTTGCACCATGCACACGTATTTCCCAGAATGATGCAGCTGAATATTTCTTATCATCAAATCCCCAGCAGATTCCTGGAGAGATACCAAAAAAAAAAAAAAAATAGTAAACTAATCACTCACAACATGCTTTCCATAGTGGGTATTTTTTATAAATTGCTCAATATTAATAAAAAATTCAGCTTTTAAATTAAAATGTTCATAGCGATCATCAGTTTCTTTCATGGGGACATTTTTATTATGGCTTCACAAATAACTCAAGTGCCTTTATGAAATTTAGGGAAGAAAAATGAATGGTTGCAGCCCTTGTAAAGAAACAGTGATTTGCCAGGCACATAAACAGCGAGGCAGGAATAATGATAAACATTTGTGCCGTGTAAAAACTGTGGCCAAGAGTTTCATTAAGGACTTTTGGAAACTCACCCTTCCAATCCTTTCAAAGTGATGGATCCCTCTGCCCAAATCAATTCTCTGGCCATTGAATGACCACGAGAACCCCACGTCCAGGGAGGGGTCGTGGGACACCTGGCATGGCAGGACAATGCTCTCTCCAACTGTTGCATCTGTGTCAGAGGGTGGAATTGTGATGACAGTCCTCTCTGAGGAGACAAAAAAATGAGATCTTTTTAATTGAAAGGCTTATAAAAATAGTAGTTATTGAAGGATGGCTGTACCATTCGGGAAATTTGGCCCAAATGTTCTGCAATAAAGGGAATTCTCTAATACAATGGTGATTTTAGACCACTCCTATGGCAGCACCAGCCCCACAACCCCACAACTCACATAGTGTGCCTGAGAGGGAGCAGATGTGAGAGGAACACCTTAAATTAGTTTAATATGAAATCTAAAACTACTCACCAAAACAGCACTGAGTCAAAAAAATATAATAGCTAAAACCTAAGGCACTATTATTTATATTAGGAACACCCTGAATTTTATTACTTCATAAAGCCCATAATCAATAGTTATGATTTCAGTCAACAAGTACAGACCTTTCTTAAAAACATGCCTGTGGTTCTTCAAACTTGAAGAATTCTGCTGGCCAAAAGCTGCAGCAAAAGCAAAATTGCTGCTCATCTCCACTTACTTAAAACATCGACATCCTTAATCTGTATTAATGTCAGTGGTGCTTTACTCCACAGCACTACTCAAGTTACAGCTTCAAAGATGTCCCCAGGCAGGAAAATTATTTATTTGATCATTTTTAACCCATTAGATCGAGACCCAGACTTGCAGCTCTTATGAAGGGAAGTATCAGCTCGCTGAAGGGGAAAGAAATGGGTTTATATGGCTTCACTTTTGTTGATATGACTGGCAGACAGATTAGAGATAACAACCACTTTGTTGTAAGCAATTCCCTTGAATAAAGCTTTTGAGCATGGAAGTGTTACAAAGTGGGGAGAATTTAGACACATGGAGAAAATGAGAGCAGGATTTCTTCAACAACATTAATATGATCTGAAAATAATGTGAGAGGAGGAGGAGGAGGAAATGTGCATAAGCTGGGTTAGTTCAATGCTCATCACAGCTTAACTCCAGAATTTCAGTGATTCTTAAATCACAGAATTCTAGAAAAGTTTATGTTGGAATAGACTTTAAATCCCATCCAGTGTCACCCCTGCCATGGGCAGGGACACCTTCCTTGGGTGACACCCCAGGGTGCTCCAAGCCCCATCCAACCTGGCCTTGCACACTGCTGTTATCATAAGAAATCTCCTCTATTATTGGCCTGAACCTGTTTACATCCACCAAATAAATATTGAAAACTGTCTTTTTGGGAATTACGCTGGACTTGGGCATGAGGTATTTGTTTTTAATAGTGATAACAAAAAAATAAATTAATTTATTATGGCATTCCCATCCACTTGCACCTCTTGTTGTATCTTCCTCATCCCCACTAATGCAAAATTTTCACAAGGGTGATATTTTTTACTTCTTTTATGGGCTTGCCTTCAAAACTTCCACCTCAAATACTTTTAAAAGCTTCTTAAAAGCTCTTGGTTCTGCCTTGTCCATCTATCTTGCTTAGCAACAGCAAACATGCATTATATGGCAAATCTCATTCCAGAGGAGAAAAGAGGGGAGATGTGAGTGCTGGAGGTGCAATAAAGACTTCTCCCACAAAGAATAAACAACTCAATGAGCAGCAATAAACTTAATTTGCACATTAGCTATGCTTTCCCAAGTTCTGACATTTCAGTTGAAAATAATGCTGAAGCAATGAGGCCTATAATTGAACAGCCCAAACTTCTCCAGAGGGGAAACAAAAACAAATGTTCCCTGCAAACAAGATCATTTTTATACCATGTTGTTACTCGGTGTTTTAATAAACTTCATAAATGCCAAGCAAAATAATTCTTTTTTTTTTTCATGTTTTAATGGGATTTTCCCATATTGCCACAATGTGAAAGGGGGCAGAACCTGAATGAAGTCTGAGCTGCTGAAACCCTGAAGTTCTTGGTGTTTTCATTGCTGCACCATCTCAGTCACACTTTGAGCTGTATCAGGGCTAATTGCTCTGTCAGAAGGTGAATATTAAAAATACTTTTGCCAGATGCAAAGTTAAGGAGGAGGTCGCACTGCAAGCTACAGCAACTACTCTGATACTACTGAAAACAAGGATATTAACAAAAAAGAGTTATAAAATCAGAGCATCTTGGGTTGGAAGGGTATTTAAAGCTCATCTCATTCCACAAAAAGAAGAAAATACTGAAATACCTTTCACAATCAGGTTCCCTGAGTTTCTGGCAGTTCCAAACTGGTTTGTGGCTACACAGGTGTAAACCCCAGCATCCACCTTGGAGATGTTGGAGATCTTGAGGCTGCCATCCTCCAGGAACATCACCCTGGGGAAAAACAAACAACATGGAAACCCAGAATCCCAGAATGGCTTGGGTTGGACGGGATCTTAAAGCTCATCCCACCCTCTGCCAGGGACAGGGCCACCTTCACCATCTCAGGTTGCCCCAAGCCCCATCCAGCCTGGCCTTGGACACTTCCAGGGATGGGGAATCCACAACTTTATTGGACAACATCAGAAAAACAGAAATAAAAATAAACAAACAAACAAACAAACAAAAAAACCAGACTTCTGGCAGAGGAATAGTAACAGAAATGCAGTGCTACTTTTAATATTTGAAGGTTTCCATTGTGATTTTTCTTTTTTTCAGCAAGCTGAATATTTATTTATTTGAAGTGTTTAAGCAATTCTCACCTCTGCTGCTTATTAATTTCTATATTAGAAATGTTTTATTGGTAAACTGGGGTTGATCATTCACTTTTCCAGGTGACTTTCTTAACAGCAAAATCTGGAATCTCAAGAAAAAGTCAAAATGCTCAACGTGCTACTTGTGCTCTATTTTACCATGGTTTGGGGATTTTGTTTTTTTTTTTCTTTAACAGATCCCAGTGCTCCTAAGCCAAGCTGAGGTTGTGTGTGAGTCCAGCTGCCCGTGGAGCTCTGTCAGGATTATTAAAAGATATTATCAGACTGGCTGAGATGCTCAAACGCCACCTCACAAGCCAAGGAGCCAAATCAAATCCATCACTGTCTCCCAGGGCCCTCAAACCACCTGTGAGTCACTGAGTTGTTTATATCAGTTTACAGACTATTAAATTGCATTTAATGGCAATTTCAGGACCACTCTTGGGTTTTATGGAGAAAATTAACTTTTAAACTTGTTCTTTTTTTTTTTTTTTTTTTTTTTTTCATGTTAAGGAGATGCTTTGGGATGTAAGTCAGGACAAGGATTGGATATGATTTCCTTGGATAAACTGTCACTCTGTGTCTGGCACACTTCTGCTGTCACACACAAGGGCAGAACTTCAGGATTTTGGGGATTTTCCACAGAACATACATCTAAAAGTAGAGGATTTTTAAATCAAAGCTGATTTAACAATGAACTTTAACACAGAAAATATTATTCTGTGATATTTTGGGTTTCTTTTCCCCCAGTCCTTCAACTGCACCTGGTAAATATGGAACTTCAACAAATTTTTTTGAGTTTAGAAGAAATTTAGGACACGAAGGCCCGGTAATTTTCTTGAAAATGGGGTCAGGGTCTCTTTGTGCATCTCCTCTTGCCACTAAACTCAGTCCTGAACAGACACAAGAGAATCTGCCCCCAAATGCCACGTTTTCTTACACTCAAAATTCAGTGTAAGCCACAGC
Organism: Certhia americana; assembly: GCA_018697195.1. Lineage (NCBI taxonomy): Eukaryota > Metazoa > Chordata > Aves > Passeriformes > Certhiidae > Certhia > Certhia americana. The sequence continues at coordinate 18,676,327 of CM031868.1, read as the reverse complement.
TCCACAGGAAACCGAGCTCCATTCACTCACAGCAGCACTGCATCATTTTTTACATCCCTCATTTAATTGACATTTAACTCTAATACAAGGCTCCTTTCATAAAATAGAAAATATCTAATTCATGCATCACAGCTTGAGTATTTAATATTTATTACTAACAACATAAGATTGGGTGATGTACTGAATTATTAAAGGAAATGAACAATCACAGGAGCAGAAGTTGGAGCTGGCAGTAGCATCAGAACCATTAAACACACAAAAAACCCATCACAGTGTGTTTTTGTTTCTTGTTCTGGCATTTATACATTTGTAACTGCAAGTGGAACACACATCAGACCTTGCCCTGCTCCTGTTACGCCCTCCCAACATCTCAGCTGGGAAGGGGAAGCACTAAACTCAGATTTCTGGGATCTTCTGACTTATGCCCCCCTAATTCTGTGTCTCCCACGGTCATCTGAACTTTCCCTGCACAAAGATCTGCTCCTGAGCAGGGCAGGGTGGATTTAGGACCAGGACAAGCAGAGCTGTCCCTGTGGTGCTGGGCACTCTGTCACGGGGACGTGCAGCTGAGAGGAGAAGGGATTCAGGCTTGAATGAAAAATCTTTGTTTCCTTGGCAATAATCACCAGGTACTGCAGCAGCTCTGGGTTTGCCACTTGTGGTACAGTGAGGAAATAAGTTCAGGTTTAAGAATCCATCATTTGGAACCAGAGCAGAGCAAAATAGGAAGAAGTAAAGTCCCCTCCTCAATACAGCCGTGTATCAGCTGAATGATCTTTTTTGGATGAGGAAGGATGAATGAAGCTGTGTCAAGGGGGTTAGGTTGGATTTTTGGGAAGGGTTCTTCCCCCAGAGGGTGCTGAGCACTGCCCAGGCTCCCCAGGGAATGGGAACATTCCCAAGGCTGACAGAGCTCCAGGAGAGTTTGGACACCACTCCAGAGATGCTCAGGGTAGGATTGGGGTGGACTCAGATCCTTGTGGGTCCCTCCCAGCTCAGCTTCTCCTGTGATTATTTGGGAAACAGGAGAAATCCTCACTCAATCCCCTGATCACACACAAAATGCAGGCCAGGAGCTGGATCCTGGCACCTGGAGCAGCCTTTCTGATCCTTGTGGGTCCCTTCCAACTCAGGATATTCCACAATTCTCTGACCCCAGGAACTGAGCTGGTGTCACACCTGTGCATCAACACAGGAGCCCTGAGTCCTCTCCCTCTGTGTGAGGACACACCTATGACTCTGTCCCAAAGGCAGCTTTGAATATGAACAAACATTTCCAAATATTCCCCTTCTGCCTCTGCAATATTTTTTGCATTAATGACGCATTTCTTCCCGTCAGCTTCCACCAACCACCAGAAAAAACTGCTGGTGATAAAACAGAGGATGCAATCGAGTGGCTGGGAAACATATGGTGCTCATCAAACAGTATCCAAAGAGATTCCAGTGTGAATCAGCAAATGTTCATAAATTGGGAACCTGAATAATAATTTATAACAAGCCACCTTGGTGTCTTTCTCTCCATCAAATATTGATGATCTGTTACTTTTACTGCCATTGCATCTAAAAGCTCTTATGTGCAAATTAAAATCCAGAGGTGGCATAAAGCAAAAAGAAAAAAAAAAATAAAAAGATAATCTCCATCCCCATTGAATGTAGGTAAATACACAGGAAAAAACAGTCTGTAAAGCACAGAATAGCAAAGGGGAGAAGCTTTGAAAGCTCTGTCTTAGCCCCTGTGGATTCTGGTTACAGCTTTTTCACTGAAGTTTGGTCATGCCTCAGATTTTCCATCCCTGTATTCTTCATGATGAATTGAGACCTTGATAATTCCCATCTCTCTCATTTAGCCACTAAGAGGGGTTTGTACCCACTCAGGAGCTGACAGTGTCACGTTTGATCTGAAGAAATGTTGTTCTGAAACAATATTTCAATGGCTGGGCAGGCTGAGGATGGAATGGCTCTTTCAATGGATCAAAACAGAGCTTAGCAGAGAGAAAATCTGCTAAATAAAAGCTCCAGAGTTGTTTGAAACAGGTCACGCTACCTAACGACAATTAGAGCGAGCAGTAAATAAGACACTCAGGCAGAATTTGTGTAAGAGCACAAAGGACCCCAGAGTAATTAGTGTAGTGGGGAAGGGAATTTAATAAAAAACTCCAAAAAAGTGAGAAATTTTCAGCTGATGTCTGTGTCAGGAGAGGGATGGGAAGAGCGCAGCAGAAAATCAAGATGATGCATTTCAAATGCAAGAAGAAAATCAACAACGCCCTGTGAAACGCTGCCCCAGGTGCCAAGAACAGCAAAGTTGCCCCAGACTCCCTCAGAGCCACGACTTTGTGCCTTGGCTGGGTTCAGAGGGGCTGCACTTTGTCCTCTCCCATTTCTCTCTGAAATCAGGGAGCTGTGATGCAGAAGGAGAGGGGGAAGTTGCCTTTAATGGGCTTTGGATCAAGCTCTGACAAATGGTTTAAAAAGAAGCTGTGAAAGGCACGTCTCACCTGCTGAAAGGCTTGCTAGAAACCATTCCTTTTCACAACATTTGAGGCTGTGTGAAGGCTATAGATAATAATTCTTAGCAGCTGCATCACAAGACAAGGTAATTCCAAGTGCTGTGAGGAGACAGAAAAGTTTAACTTGTCCAACACAATGCAAGGAGAATATTTTTCCTGCCGGGAAAACTGGACTTCAATAAGTAAATAAGTGCCTGTCAAAGGACCAAAAGCACAAGATTTGAAGCAGATCTGATAAATGCAGTGCTGTGAAAGAAGGAGGAGGAGGAGGAAGGACTCAGCACTCAGCTGTTCATAAAGATCTGAGGCAGCAAGGGATTGCTTAAGACCAAGCCTAACTCTAGACTGGCATCTCTGACTTACAACATGTTTAAATCCTGGTCAGAGTCGTGTGCTCCTGCCTGGTGCTACCTCTGGGTGAACAGCTCAATTAAACCAAGCTGCTGGGAGCAAAAGAAGAGATGGAAATCCCATTCCTAGTCATACAAAGTTCCTGCACTCCAGAGCGAATTGGGAATATGCAGAAATATTATTTCATGTAGAATCATGGAATTGTTTGGGTTGGAAGGGACCTTGAAGATCATCCAGTTCCATGGGCAGGGACACCTTCCACTGTCCCAGCCCTGACCAACCTGGCCTTGGACACTTCCAGAGATCCAGGGGCAGCCACAGCTGCTCTGGGCACCCTGTGCCACTGTTTTGTTACCCACATTTTGAAATATTTCTTCCTCATTCCTAATCTAACCTGACCCTCTTTTACTTTAAGCCCATCAGACGTAAATATTGAAATTCCCATCAGGAGTTGAGAGGAGCACCATGTGCAGGGAGGGAAAACAAACCGGGATCTGCTGGAGTCAGAGCTCCGTGTGATGTTCAAAAAGAAGAGTTTGCAAAGTTTGTGCAGAAGCCACGAGGCTGTGGGGAAGAGGTGAGAGCTCATTAAAATTGTCACACATACTTTTTAAGTAAAGAACTTGAGAAATCAAGCAGGGATGATAGGTACAGCTTTTAATTAACCAGGCCAAACAAACCATCTCCGAACGTGTTGTCTCTTGTGAACAAAAGATTGTTGATGGCTATTTGCTTTGATCTTAAGAGCATGAAAGAATAATATGTATTTAACAAGGCTGATAGAAGAAATAAAATCTGAGAAAAGAAAGAGGTGTCAAGTCGTTAGATTTAAAAGTGCAGCAGGGGTAGCTTTGTGCACTGCTGCATTGTTCAGCCAATCTGTTTTTGGGGAGAGGGGGGATGTTAATTCATGGATATGAAATGCATGGATTCAAACAGCAAAGGCCTTTGAAATCCCCATCAAAATCTTGAGCTGGCTCAGTGTAAGACTGGGTGAATTCTGCAGGTTTCAGCGCTGCCAGAAGGGCAGCTCTCCCTTCAAGGGTGTAATTCTTTTCCAAATAAAGTAACCCTGATACTTTGTAAAGATTCTCTCCTCTTGTCTCCTGTCTGCCTCTAACATCTGACACCTCCCAGCGTTATTGAAGCCTCATCACGGCACTGTGCTGATAAAAAGAGAGGAATCTGGATCTGATGAAATCAGAGGCAAAGTAATTTTTATTATCTGAGAAATCCTATTTGAAACCATGTCTGCTCAGCCTCCCTTTGCTGCTCAGGAGCAAACCCGCTCTTTATTTTCAGGCTGTGCAAAGATATATTGTTTATAAATTTCTCCAGACATGCTGCCAGACACTGAGACAATATCTGACTCCTCTAATTTTACCAAGATTGAAGAGTAGGAGAGGCTGCATTAAAAACTACAAAGGGAAGCGAGTGAGGGGCAGAAAGATGAGCACAACTCCCAAGTGACTGGGAATTAGCAGTGATTTATGCAGATGGAAATGTGAGTAAAGTTTGGCTGAGTGAATGACTTGTCCCTGCTGCTGACAGCCCTGGTATTTTTGAAAAGGTCCCACTGAATCCCATCTGAGATCTGACTGTCTGTATCATATGTTAATGATCTTTGTACCTGTTTATTCTATTCTGAGCATAATTTGTATGCTAATAGTGTTGCCATTTAATAAACTGTGCTTAAAAAGATTTTCCTTATCTGCATGCTGATATAAATGAGCTTCAGGGTTGACTGACAATTAACTGGAAATCAAATAAATGCCATCATAATCTTTTTACTATTTGGCTCAAAACAAAATTACACAATCCAGCTGAATAGTCTTATTAAAATATTGTAGAAAAGAATATTGTTAGAAATTATAAAACGTGACGTCAGAAGTCTTCCATCCTGTTTCTTAAAATTCTCCCCTCTTCCTAAAAATAGAATTATTTTTGCATCAAATCCCTGCAATTGGGACCACAAATATTTATTTATGTAAATATATGCAGCCATCTGAACTGAGCTATACTCCATCATACAGATTCCAGAGAAAACACGGGATTTTCAGGAGCTGCTACTGCCTTTAACACAAAATAGCAAAAAATTGTTTTGCCCTGTCTGCAATGCACTCAAGGATTAAATGTGAGGCAGATGTTCCTCTGTGATGGCCAAAGAAAAAAAGTGACAAAAACACCCTGTGCCCAAATGTCTTGTGCTGATACATCCCAGAACTGGCAGTCAGGGAATACTGGGCAACAGCACCTCTGTGTGTATGGGAAGGAAAAGCAGAAAAGGAACAGAATTGCCAGATAAAACACCTGCCAATTTCTTTATCTTCCAAATTCTGCTGGTTTTATGAAATCTTTGTAACTCCACTGCATCAGACAAAAGCTCTTTCAGCACAGGGTGGGATGTCCACACTGCCACTATTCTAATCCCACCACTAATCACCATTTTTATGATCCAGACACTATCAGGAGCTCTGACTCAGCCCTTCACACAACTAAATTCACTCCAGATGTAAAACTAAGCCCTTAATATGGGATTTAAGTAGAATTTAAACAGTACAGAAGGCCTGAATCGCCCTCTGTGTGGGAGTTTCATTCACTTGCAGGAAGCTGCTTCCCTCTCTGCTTGTCGGAACACATTTCAAAAGCACAGGAACAATAAAACCTGCTGGTAACCTTAAGGAGTTCTGTCCAGACAACAAGCAGCTGACACCAGCATGGCCCTGACTGGATTTCAGAAACCCTGGAATAGAATCAGAGACCAAAAGCTCCCAAAACAGAATCAGGGAATGGTTTGGGGTGGAAGGGACCTTAAAGATCATCCCATTCCATCTCCCTGCCATGAGCACAGACACCTTCCACTATCCCAGGTTGCTCCAAACCCATCCAGCCAAGTCTCATCACTTCTAATTTCTTGTGCCTGTGGCTTGGGCTGCCCGTGGACTTGCAGGAAACCTGGGACAATCTCCTTGGGCTGGAATTTAAACCCAATTTGAGTGACAATGATGGGGACTGGGTGTGGTTCACTGAAGCCCCAGACCCCCATCCTTACTCCAAATAGCACAAAGCATAGAAAGTTTCTGTCTTTTTGATGTGTTCATCCCATTCTGTCACTCCTGTGCGCCCCTTCAGATTTTCCTTTCCTTTTCCAGATTTCCCTTTCACTGAAAATCCAAGATATTTAGCTCTCGTGCAAAGGAGCCATGAAAGAGCAACACTCCTTTGTCCCAAAATCCCAGGGCTAAACCAGAGTTGTTTGTGGCCTCCTACAGATCTTTCACATTGGTCAAGCACCAGCCACTTTTCCAAGGTGCTCTCACTCACAGGACCTTTCCCACTCCAAATGATCCCAGAAATCCCTCCTGGGAAGGTTCTTTGGTCATCATGCCTGGAAATCTCCTGGCCAGCAGTTGGACTTTGATGCTCTTCATGGGTCCCTTCCAACCTGGGACATTTTGTGACTCCTTATTAAGCAATCCCACAGGATATCACCTCCCCAACACACCTTGAGCTGTTCCCTCTAATGCTACATTTTCTTTGAGACCTCTGGGGATCACAGTCTTTGATTTGGTGCCTGTGCAGCAAATTTGCTGCAGGTTTTCCAAATCCGGGGCACGTTTTCCAAATTTGGTGAAGATTTTCCAAATTTGGTGCATGTTTTCCACATTTGGTGCAGGTTTTCCAAATATGGTGCATGTTTTCCAAATTTGGTGCACGTTTTCCAAAACTGGGATATGCTTTCCAAATTTGAAGCAGGTTTTCCAAATCTGGGACATGATTTCCAAATTTGATACAGGTTTTCCAATTTTGGAACAGGTTTTCAAAATTTGGAACAGGTTTTCCAAATTTAGTGCAGTTTTTTCTAAATTTGGTGCATGTTTTCCAAATTTGAAACATGTTTTCCAAATCTGGTGCATATTTCCCAAATCTGGGGTATGTTTTCCAAAGGTAGTGCAGGTTTTCTAAGTGTGGTGTATGTTTTCCGAATTTGAAGCAGGTTTTCCAAATCTGGGACATGATTTCCAAATTTGATACCGGTTTTCCAAATTTGATGCAGGTTTTCCAAATCTGGTGCATGTTTTCTATATCTAGTGCATGTTTTCCAAGTTTGAAACAGGTTTCCCAAAACTGGTGCATGTTTCCCATCCCACACTGTCACTTTTGATGCTGCAGCAATACCCCCAGCAGCAACGATGTGCATGACAACACAGCTTGGACTGGAAGAGCAGCACAGAAGTTGCATCCTCTCATTGCTTTCTTCCCTGCAACCCCCTAATTAAGAACCTTGATTCCCAGCCTGCTCAGTGGAAAAAAATCCAATGAGATTATCTGGCTTTGGATGGAGTCCTGAGCATCCAGCAGCAAATGTGCATGGAGCAGGGACAGGACATGAGCTGGAAGGGGAAGAAGGCACAGCACTGACACTCACTGGGGTTTGGATTATTGCAATTCCTCGTGACAGGGAAGAGTGACAGATTTCCTGGGACATCTCAGCACGTAGGACAGCCCCTTGGAAAGGCTCCCCTTAACAAGGCTGCCATGACTTGAGTGGGAACAATTTCAAATTGTATTTGAGAGGTGTCCTGCAGAGGGGAGTTGTAATAAATCCTCTTTTTCACGTGAGAACATCTGCTGCATTTGTTTCCTCCATGCTCACGTTATCTGGTGTGCTAAACACTGGCACTGAGCACTCAGCAGTACAGGGTGAAATTAGGTTTATTGGCTTGTTCTGTTTCTGTGAAACTCTCTGAGAAGAGAGAAAAGAACGGGAAAACTCTTCTCTCCTGTCTTCCCCTGCACCAATATCCTCTGGCTGCTGCCTGGGTCAGGTAGCAACGGGGGTCCCCTCCTGCCTCCTCATTACTCTGAAGTGCCTTGACTTCAAATGGAAACAGAACAGAGGGAGAAGAAAGGGCAAAAAACAAAGGAAAATAAGATAAAGAAGGAAAAACAATGTATTTCTTTTTTTATTCCCATCATCTGTGCTCATTCTTCCTTCTCCTTATCTCCCTCCTCATCTTTCAGTCAAGTTTTCCATTCCCCTGCCTTCACCCTCAGCACAGGAACAAGAACAAAATAACCAGAAAGATGGAGAAGAAGGAACAACTGAAGGAACTTCAGGAGAGTTTGGGGGATTTTCTGACAACCCCTTGGTTGTAAAACTCCCTTTATGCCAACATCACCAATTTTGGTGACTCCTGTGGGTGCTGCCATGTGTGGTGTTCCTCCCAGATCCAGTGGAACTGTTCAGGAGGCAGCACTGGAAACTGCCTACAACCCAAACCAGGCAAACCCCAAAACAGACAAATTTCCCTGCTGAGAACAAATAAATCCTCAGTAAATACATTGGAGCTGCCTCTCCCAGCTCTCTGCAATTCCTTTCTCTTTTCTGTCTGAAACCAAGGCCACTGTGGTGCCAGCACTGGATATTTTTAACTAGAAAATACTTCCTGCAGCTCTCAGCATTCCCTGAGGAATTGTGTGATGGTGGGGTTTGTCTGGTTAGCACCAAATGTGCTTCAGAGATTAAAAAAAAAAACATTTCTAAACAGCAACCCCAGGTTGTTCAGGAGTTTTCATGCCTTAAAGAGTAACTGCAGACCAAACACTGAAAGCAGGCAGGTAAATCTGTGCTTTTGATTCCTGTCAATCTGTTTGTAAGCAAGGAACGGAGCTGAAGTGATTAATCAAATTTAGCAGAGGTGGAATCAACCCCATTGGTTCTCCAGGCAAAATGGGATTTCATCAACAAATAAGTTTAATTTGTATTCGTGCTGACTTTCAGCAGTGGTGTCTGAGAGAGCTGGAATTGCTCTGATTGCTGATGCCCACACTTCAAGTGCTCTATTTAAATACTAAAATAGGAAATGAACTTCTTTACAAGCACACAGACATTGATAAGATAGAAGGGTTAAGGCATCTCATCAAAGCTATGCAAAGCTCCTCGTGGTAGAGAAGCAAGGAGGATAAAAACAGAGACACACTTAATCCAGGCTTCAAAAACCAGACTTTAAAAATAAAATAATAGTAAAATTAATATCCCTGTGCTATTCACCCAACTGCATTGCTGTAGAAAGCTGGGAATACAATAGTAAGCTCTGGAATATCATAAGAAAAATAGATTTTATATGGAATTTGGTACCTGCATGCAAATATCTGGGGTGTTTTATGTGCAAGCAGTGAGTGAGGAAAGCAGGAGGGTTTGTGGCACTAGGCAGCCTGACAAGCAAAACTCCTCTTTACCTGTGCTACTCATCTGCATTGACTCCAGGGTAGTTGAGGGTTTTTTCACTGTGGATGGATTTCATTCCCTCAGCTTTCCTCATCTAAGTTTGGTGCCTCATTTGAGAGGGAGGAACCTGCCAAGAACAAGTAAATAACTCCCTTAGACTGCATATTGACTTCAGCTAAAGGATAGTCAAGTGCCATCAATCTCCTCCTTTGGTAGCAGACTACTGCAAATTTTGGAATTTTCTATCCGTTTGGTCTTGATTCCTCCCCAAGCAGAATTTTTTTATTTATTTTTAAGGATAACTTAGGATATTTTTAAGGATATTCTGAAGCTAAACCAACAGTGTTGACATTCTGGTAATTGAAATGTTTCCCTGAAGTTTGCTGAACTGTCCTGACACATTTCTGCTCAAATTGTCTGTTTCACAGAGAAGGCATTTTGTGTGTTGTATTTGATCAAGGGGTTGAGTGAGGATTTCTCCTGTTTCCCAAATAATCACAGGAGAAGCTGAGCTGAGAGAGACCCACAAGGATCTGAGTTCATCCCCAACAATCCTACCCTGAGCATTCCTGGAGTGGTGTCCAAACTCTCCTGGAGCTCTGTCAGCCTTGGGAATGTTCCCATTCCCTGGGGAGCCTGGGCAGTGCTCAGCACCCTCTGGGGAAAGAACCTTTCCCAAAAATCCAACCTAACCCTCCCCTGACTCAGCTCCAGCCATTCCTGGTTACAGGGAGCAGAGATTGGAGCTGCCTCTTGTGGGAATTAGTAAAAGTAAGAAGGTTTTTAGAAAGCTGTAAAAGCAGCCTTCAGAAACAGAAAAGAACAGAATCTTAGAACTAAGCTACAGCTGCAAAATTTGAAAGCAGAAGAGTTACAGCAGTATAGCAAGCAAGGACATGAAATAATAGCTTGAGCCTTAGGCTTGATGTAAGTCCTAAGCTTAGGCTTGAGATAGACCTTAGGATTGCAAAAAATATGTATAGCAAGATAGTAGAAGGTTTTCAGCTTAATAATGAATTGTTGCGTATTGTTATTAGAAAACACACAAGCATTGTGTGAATATAAGCAAGAGTTGTGTAAATCAGGTGCACATGTGCTTTTAGTGACTGGCAAAAGCAAGTGTGTGTAAAGCCTTGGCAAGATTTTATTGGCTGAAAAGAAATTTAAAATGTACTGTAACAAAGAATTATTTAGCTGCTGTTGGAAAGACAGGAGCTATTGTCACTTCCCATTGTCTCAATCCTGTAATGAGTTTGATGCTGGAATAAAAACTTGAGACAAAATCCTGACCCATTTGTGAAAACAAAAACCAGCACACCTCTCAGGAGGAGCTGCTGACTTCTTAACTCCCTGTTCATCTAATTCCATCCACAGACACAAAACAATACTTTTCCCAAGAAGCAAAAAGGTTTAAATGTGTTAAAATGCTCATGGTTTTGGAATCTGGCTGTGAACAGCGGAGGAAAGCACAAGCAGGGGGTGGCCCAAAGTGCTCAGAGGGTGGTGGGAGAACAGATCCGAGAGGAAACCTGCTGGGTCCTGGCTGTTACTGAGGAGAACCCCTGGAGTTTGGACTCCAAGGGGCAGCTCCAAGAACTCAGCAATTCCCAGGTAATTCCCACCCCACCCAGTCACAACACCTGCTCTGTTCTCTTTCCACAGTGCTGAGGAAATTCAGCTTCCCACGTCATGGTTTTCCCATGTTTCTTCAGAGTAATGGCAAGAACCTGAGTGCAAAACACCCAAACCAAGTGTACCACAGGACACAGAATTCACCAGCTTGATTCATGGCAGAGGATCCATTCCCATCCTTCCCAGAACTGGGACTGAACTGTGTCCTACAAGCAAGACTTGGAGCCAACAAGTGTTGAGCATATTTTATGATCTCTAAATGTACTTCATGCCCGGGCCCCCAAAACCAATTTAAATTATGAATATTTGCTTATTACTGATTATTAATGCATGGAAAGTGCTGTATATGACTAATGCATTCTTCCAGCCTACCTCATTTCTCAGTTTTCCCTCAGCTCTCTTCATTGAAATTCCGAGTGAAGTGAATCCCATATGTTTCCAAGCATTCACTGCAGTGCTTGGGGATCCTCAGCCCAGGCTGGGGGAATAGCACCTCTCTCTGGCAAAGCAAGACAAGGCCCAGTTCCCTTTCACTAAAACCCCTCCATCAAAAGGAATTTTTGTAAAATAAGTTTTCCATGAGGGTCTGAATTCACTGAAGGCACGAAGACAGATGTTTATGATGAGATTGATGTCTAGACTTGAAAATTTGTTCTATTTAATACATGAATTGTTCCTTTCTTCTCTTTCGTTTCCTCAGTTGGATAGGAGAGAAGTGAGAAGTGAGATGAAGAAAACTCCTGTTGCATGCACTGAGGATGTGACACACATGAAAATAGCTGAAATCTGTGCCAGGCTCTGTGGGGAGGGAGTTTGGAGCACAAAGCTTGGGTTTTGTTGTGTTTCATTGCTACACTGAGCTCAAACCCACAGCACACACCAGGAAGAGTTCTTTATTCCACAGTGGACAAGCAGCCATCCCCTGGAGAAGTGGCATTGTTCCTCAAAGCCCATTTCTCCAGATTTTGACCCAAAGAAGAAGGATAATTGCCCAAGAGAGCACCTGAAGCTGAACTGGTGGATATGCAGGGAAAACCAGCCAGGATGAGCCAGCTGTGAGATTGCCTTTGGATTCCTGCAGCTGATGACCTCAGATTCCCTCTCTCAGCAGCATGGACCATGGATAAATCCCATTTCTCAGGGCCTGAGCTCTGCCAGTAAGGATGGAATAGAGTGATTACTGAAAAATTGGAAGGACAACACTCAATGGAGAGAGCTGGGGACAATGAACAGATCTGGTACTGGTATGTTCAGGCTTTATTTCACCATCTAATGCAAAAAAAAATCATTGTTTTGGCATTTTCTACAGGATTTGCATGTGTGCTTCAAGTGCAATAAAGCATTTTATAGAAATGGGAGCAGACAAGCTGCTGAAGAGCTGAGAATTGGTGGGTTTGAGCCACAGAAAGGATGGGAAGGACAAGTGGGGCTGGAGAAAACTCTGCCCTGAAAAGGGGACTGAAGGCTGAGGACCTTCACTGTTGAACCCTGGCAAGAGATACAGAAAATTACCCTTCAAAAATTCTAAGATATTTTTCAGATAGCAGGGGCCCAAATGCTGCTGCTTTGTAAACTTTAAAATGATCTCAAGAACTCAGAAGAAATCTAATGAAAAATATTTAATTGTACATCTATTAATATGGAAAATCTAATAATTAGTGTTCCTATTTAGCACACTTCTCTTTACACACTCACAAACTGAATTTAATGTAAAGGAAACTTCTCTTGTGATATCAAGAGTTCAGCTGATCAGGGAGAGTGGTTCCCACATATTCAGGACTATCAGGAATAAACTATTATCAAGAGTGAAAGGAAAAAGGTGAAAAAGAAGGAATATTCTTCCCCCTTTATAGGGAGAAATAGGTCTGGTTTCACTATTTCTTTAACAAAAGATTAAATTTATCTAAATAATATAAAAGAAGCTGTGTGATCTGACTTATTTAGGAATGAACCCATCACAGTTCAGCTGCCAGAACTGAAAGGGATTGGTATTTCCTTTTTTTAGCAACTACAACCCTACCAAATATTTTTAAAAGGGCCAATAAAAGAGCCCATAAAGGTTATAATTGCAGCACGATGAAACGGGAGCAGAAATAAGGCTTTGTCAGGGTTTAATCATATCTGTGGAGAAAGGCAGACCATGTTCCCTCTCTTTTTATGTGTAATTCCAGCACTTTAATTAGCCATGTACTTTACAGCCACACAAACCCTTATTTCATTTTGTTTCCTGTCAGGGAGATCTCTGGCCTAACACGGGACTGATGATTTATTTCCCATCCTTTTAAACCTCAGCATTAGCCAGTTTGTCATTTAATAATCAAACAGCCTCATAAATTCCACTTTGCACCAGTGGCCACGCTGGCAATAATGTGCATGCAGAGAGTTTAAACTCTGTCTCCTTTGTAAATCCTGCTCCTGTTATTTGCTCCTGCCCAGCAGCAGGAGCCTTCTGGGATACTCAGAAATTACAGTGTGCTCAGAATTATTGTTAGTAAATTAATACAGGAGCACGAGTAAATACTGTATGGAGTGTGTAAATATTTCTTTTATCAGTAAATCAGGTGGGGAATATCAGAGTAGTGGAACCTCAAGATCCAGGCTTAGTTCAGACTCTGGAACAGGCAGTACAATCAAAATACAATCAGAAGACAAATAAAGATTTGATTAAACATTGGTTAGAAAAGTGTTTTCCATCTTGAGTGGTTAAAATGAAAATAAAATCGTCACTACTAAAGGAGGGAAAAGTCATTGGGAAGTTTTCTATGTCCGTGGGATGGATTGCTCACCTAAATTTCTCTGTTCCATTGCCAGAACCTATGTAAAATTCTCAGATTTGTACCTTCTTTCATAAACACTCTTGTGATTTATCTGTGTTGTGCATCCCTGCAGCATGGCACAGAGAAACAGTTCTGTGTGCCACAGTTTGAGATAATGTTTTAGAGAATTATCGTAATTTTAAGTCTGATGTGACCCAAAGTAACCTCCTTGAGCAAGTGGTCCTGTGTGAAAATCTGGTGCTCAGCTGCCAGAGCTTTATGAATTACTGATTATGGATTTCAAAGGCTGACAACAGAATGTGACAAAAGAGGGTTGCTGTTATATTTGTGAGCTGAAAGAGATGCTGAGAAGGACTCTCAGACATTCTCAGCACTTCTGAAGACACTGCTGCCCATTTCATCCATCTGTCTCCATTTGTGTATGGAAATATCCTCAGGGCTGCACGTTGCATACAATATCCCTCATTTCTGTCAGTAAGAGCTTTTGATTTTAATATTCCACCGTTTAATTGCCATTAGGGTGGAATTACAGAATGATGGAACAGCCTGAGCTGGAAGGGACCCAGAGGGATCATGGATTCCAACTCCATGGGGACTGTCCACCCCAACAATCCCACCCTGTGCCTGAGGGCATTGAAATACAATAATGGAGATGCTTCCTGGCAGCTCAGAAATAAGGAATTAATCCTCACCAAACCCCACCTGACCCAAAACAGTTGTTGAGGGCATGTCTGAGTCAAGGAGTTAAAAGACTTAGGAGCTAGGAATATAGCTAGCAAGACATAAGCAATATAATATTTTGATTAGGGGTATTGCAGGGGCTAGAGGAATAAGAGCAAAAAAATTTTGATTAAAAACTTAACAAGGGGATTAGAAGAAGAAGCTAAGGGTTTAACTATTAACATATGGGTATAATTGGAATAGTTAAAGCAAAGACAATTTATGATGTATTTGATTCAGTTAAGCAATAGAAACTACTCATGGCATTGTAAAAAATCAGGAACCAAGAAATGCACCTGGCCTTGTGATACTCAGAGCCAAGAAAGGAGCCTGGACCATGACCAAGGGGTCACCAAGACCTGGCAATGGGACAAAACAAGGAAGACTTCTGACTTCATCCTTATAAGCCCACTGACCCAAAAAATGAAGACCAGCACCTCAATTAAAAAGAGAACTGTGCAATCGGAATGAACCTCCAACTCATTTTATTACAAAGCTGGGACAGGTGATGAATGTGCACAGGCATTTCAAAATGATTTTATGAATATGTAAACCCTCTGGAAATCTATAGAGAACCTGATGCTTTGGAAACTGGCACATGCCAGTTTGGAGGATTACTTCCCATGTGTCCAGCTGCTGCAAAATAAACATGTCACCTTCCAGATACCATTAGTTGAAAGATTTATTTGTCTGTGGCACCTTTTAGTGCATCATGTCACTGCTGGGCCAGGAGCTCAGTCCTGCCCAAACTGGAGTGACAGGCTGGGGAGGCTGATGGTGCCAGGGGTCATTGCACAGCCTGTCCAGCAATTCTGCTTCAACCTGGGGGCACATCCTGCCTCCCTGGGCCTCCAGGGCTGTCTCCTGGTGAAGCTGATTCCCTCCAGATCCGTGGCTGGCTGTGAATTAAGTGGTGGTGAGCACAAATGTGTGGATCACACCCTCACCCACGTGGCTTCGCTCTGGCTCCGTGCTCACCCCACTCTGTACCCACAAAACTCCACAGCCACTCTAAAGACAAAGAGGATTCTGGCATTTCCGTGAATGAGCTGCCCCAAAGCAATCCTGAGCCAGCTGTGACTCAATCAGCTTTTTTAAGTGGTGTTAAACCAGAGAAAATTCAGAGGCCCAGTCTCTGGTCGCTGCCCATACCTTCCGTTCTGGCGCAGAACCTCCGAGCCCTTTCTCCAGGAAACAGCAGCTCTGGGAGAAGCACTGGGTTTACAACTGATTGTAACTTCCCCTCCAACTTGAACAACAGACAGCTTCTTCACGGGATTTCTGGAAAAATCAGGGGCTGAAGCTAAAAAGAGGGAAGGTAGATAAATGAACTTGCCAAATTCTTCTCTTTGAGTTCAGCCAGAGAATCCAATAATAATTGCTTTGGTTTTCAGATTTCTGCAAAAGTAAATCTAAATCTAACATTAAAAGTGTATCTAAGCATCAAAGAATTCTAATTCTATTTCTAAAGCTGTCTGCATAGAACTGTGTGCCCTGACAAACTTTCCTGGGGAAATCTGGAGACTGGGAGAACTGGTCTGTTCGTGATGGAATACAAGAGTCCCAAGCAGGATAAATTTCACACTTCTGATCCAGCCACATCTATTCATCTGCAGAGAGTATTCTGTCACAAACACAGTTCTACTCTGGCTTTCTTTTCATAGACATTCTCTGTTTTCTGAAAATGAGTTTATTTTTCCAGCAGCTTATGTGAAAATTCATTCTTGGAGAAGGAGACAAGACAAGACATTGTGTGCCCCTGAAGTTTGTGTTTCACTGATATTTGGCTGTTGAACAAACTTCACATTTGGAACTCTAGAACAGAATACTTTTATAATGTATGAGAAAATTCCATGCATCTTCATCTCTGGTTATCATTAATGAGATTCCTTGTTCCATGTTATTTGTTTATGTCCATATTTGCCATATGCTCTTTGTTTATAGCTGAAACTATTTCCCCTGCTTTCTGAAATAACTTAAAAAACCTGCAGAATAACTATTAATAACTCAAACTAAACAAGAAACAACATTCATTAAACTGGTGTATATGTGATAACAAAAAAAGACCAGTAATGGATTAGATTCTTTCCCAAAACAAGCCATGAAATTAAACTAAAAAAAAACACATTTCCATGTGTGTGAAAAGCAAAGAAATATCAAGTCTGAACTGCCAGGTTTCATCTCCTCTTTTCTTAAATTCCAGTTTTTTTCAACGAGTGTCCTTTTTACTGGTACCTGCACATTTTAGTGACATTTACTCACCGATCACCCTCAGCTCAGCATTGGCATAAATGGTGTCATATTTATTTTCTGCCACGCACTGATAGAGGCCTGAGTCTGACAGATTCAGCATGGGGATGAGGAGAGTCCCATTTTCTATTTGAATTCTTTCCTGATAAGAAAAAACAAGGAAAAACATTGACAGAACCAATGAGTGAAAAAATAAAAGGGTTTTTTGAATATCACACTGATGCACGTGATCAGCATTCAGAAACAGAAATGTTGTTTCCTTGGGAGCAGTGAGGAGGGATACATCAGAAATGGGATGTGCACCTCACTGTGTAGTGGTGGTTGTATTTCTAGCCCTCTGAGCTCATCCAGATTTTCAGGAAATCCAGGCAAAGGTTTCAGTTGTGGCTTTGGGCAGGTTTTCCCAAGTTTTCCATGTGTTTCCCTGCACTTCTGAGCTGGGAATCTGTGGTTATCCTTCTGCATGAAAGTGGCACAGGAGGAGCTACCTCAGGGCAGGAAGGGATGCTCCACACTGGGAGCCTGGAGCATCTCCCACCTGGATCCTGACAGGCAGAACCTCATCCCTGGCTGCTGAAACATCATTCCATCATCCCAGCAGCTAAATCTGATGGTGATAGTCCCAGGTGACCAGAAAAACTCTACAGGAGACAGAGGTGCTCCAATAACAGGAACATTCTGAATACCCTGAGGCCCAGAAAAATGGAAAATCTCCACTGAAAGCCAGCACTGAAATTCCAATTGGAAAGCCCCAGGCAGCTGCTCAGAGCACAGGAGAGCATTCTCCTCCAGGCCTGGATTTCTTCTCACCCCAACTTTCCTCAGCAATTCTGCTGAAATAGAGGAAGCTACACAGTGGGCATATTTAGACCAGAGCTTAGAATTTGGTGTATTAAAAGAAGTTTTACTTGCTCAGCTTTGGAAAGCAGAAAAAAGCCTGTTTCATGCTGCAATCATAACTTAAAGCTAAATATCTTGTGATTTTACAATTACTACCCTCTGGAGACAATAATAGCTGCACTGCAAAGTGGAGCACTGAGGAGGAGAAAAAAAAAAAAACATTCTCCCAAACAGATGAGTTTGGAAGATACCCATGGGGAATATAAATCCCATCACCAAGTGCAAGCTTGAACAACAGCACTGGGAGGATGCTGCTGCTCATTTAGCCTGGCTCTCCTGCCTCTGGAGCAGGAATGGAGGAGTTTGGAGTACATGGTTCAGGGATGCACTCCAGTATCTGATGGACAGCCAAAAAAGTCTCAAATATATTTGTGAAGTGTTAAACTGCACAAATTATCAACCATATCTATCAGAATCCTAGAATGGGTTGAGTTGGAAGGGATCTTGAAGCTCATTTCCTTCCACCCCCTGCCATGGCAGGGACACCTCCCACTGTCCCAGGCTGCTCCAACCCCAATGTCCAACCTGGCCTTGGACACTTCCAGGGATCCAGGGGCAGCCCCAGCTGCTCTGGGCACCCCATCCCTGCCAGGGAAGGATTTATTCCCAATATCCCATCTAAACCCACTCTCTTGTCAGTGTGAAGCCATTCCCTGTGCCCTGTCCCTCCAGCCCTTGTCCATTGTCTCTCTCCAGCTTTCCTGGGGCTCCTCCAGGCCCTGCAAGGTCACCCTGAGCTCAGCCCAGAGCTTCTCCTGTGCAGCTGAACAATGCCAGCCCTGCCAGCCTTTCCTGCCAGCAGAGCTGCTCCATCCTCTGCTCATCCTGGAGCCTCCCCTGGACTCTCTGCAGCAGCTCCAGGTGCCTCCTGTGCTGGGACAGGGCTGGGGCAGCTCTGCAGGTGGGGGCTCACCTGAGCACAGGGGCAGAATCCCCTCCCTGTCCTGCTGGGACCAGCCCAGGGCTCGGGGGGTTCTGGGCTCAGCACACACAACCAGGACTTGTTTTCCACAACTCCCCAACTTTTCCTTGGAGATCTCCCAACAACAAATTGACCAAGCTTGTTTAGCTTGGAAATGTAATGAGAGCACAGCCTGGGGCTGCAAGGCTGGTGTGTGTCAAACTAATTAACAACATTACATTACTTAGCCACTGATAATTTTTTTTCAAGGCTCTCACTACAGATATCTTTTACACACTTAGTTTAACCTCCAGGCTGTTTGCTATCCTCTCAATGCATTCTATTTTTACAAACATCCTTTGAATACAAAACCCCTCTCTGAAGCAAGGCTGGGATTCCATCCTTATCCCAAATCCCCCACCGTTCTCTGCTGGCCCTTTTGAGCTGTGCAGACAAAGGGAAGAATAAAGCACAGGGTGTACACGAGCAGGGAGAATGGTGGGATGACCAGCCAGGTGGTCAGGCAGAGAGGTTTGACAAAAAGGAGACAATCTGAATCAGCCCCAAGGTGAAAAGCATCTGGATGTTATTCTTCCTGGGAGAACTCTGACACGCAGGGTGCTGAGACAAACTGAATATTTTATTACATCTCCCTTGTACTTCCCCCTCCAGAGTGTCCATTCTGTCCATTGAGCAATAACATCCAGCACTTTGTTAGCTGAAGAATTGCATTTACAGCACACTGTAAGTACTGTGAAAATGCTGGCTGAAAATGTGTCTGCTGAACGTTTCATTCCTCTTCATTGAAATGCTGCAATCGAAGAGTGACAGACTCTAAA
Source organism: Certhia americana (assembly GCA_018697195.1). Lineage (NCBI taxonomy): Eukaryota > Metazoa > Chordata > Aves > Passeriformes > Certhiidae > Certhia > Certhia americana. The sequence goes on along the minus strand of CM031868.1, from coordinate 18,657,215 downwards.
CATTGCTGCTTTCAAAGAGAGAGAAACAAGATAATCTTGCTCTGAAAAAGGCGACAAGGACTACAATGAGCAGGTTCAGAAAAATTGCAGTCCAGGTAAATTCTGCCTATTTTCTCCAGATGCAGGCTGGGTCTGTTTAGGACTGATCCAGCAGAAAATTATATGGAAGATTGGACCCCATTCCAACTACTTTAAATAAGTACAACTAAATTCAATAAATGCTGGTTCTGCAGCCCAGCAGGTGCTAATTTAGCCCATATGTTTTGAAAAGTCTCCTGTATGTGCTCTTGCTAGGCAGGAACTAATCACAGTACTATATTTTTTCCATCCAAGTGAAGATGCCTCACGGATGAGCCGTGGTGTGCCCCAGAGATGCTGGATGGATGCTCCATAAAAACACCAAAAACAAAACAAAAAAAAACCAAACCAAAACAAAACAAAACAAAAAAAAAAAAAAAAAAAAAAAAAAAAATTTTCACCAAGGAAGATTTCCACGGATGAGCGTGGTGTGCCCCAGAGATGCTGGATGGAGCTCCTAAAAAAAACAAAAACAAAACAAAAACAAAACAAACAAAAAAAAAAACAAAAAAAAAAAAAAAAAAAAAAAAAGCAAAGGAAACTTGGCCTCCGCAGTGAATGCAAAAAATAGCTTCCTATCATAAATTGTCCTTCTCCATGAGGGTGCCACTGATCAAAGGTTAAAAGTGAGAATTAGAACATGGAGCCAGCAGAGATATAAGCTACACTCAGAAAAATAGCAGGGGCCTGGTTAATACAAGGGGGTATCCAAAGAAGAAATAAGGTTGAATCATTAATAGACAGTATCGAGCAGCACAATCTGCATGGATCTGACACTTGGCATTGTAAGAAATCAGAAATCCAAGAGTTTTGATACTGGGAGCCAAGGAAAGAGCCTGGACCATGATCAAGGGGTCACAAAGGCAAAAGGACAGATCTGTGAGGGTGACAACTTTCCTTCATCCCATGGAGCACTGCCTCAATTCCAATGGACCACAGCCCCAATTCAAAAGAGAACTGCACAGCTGCAAAGGACATCCAACTGATTTTAATACAGGGTGAAGATAGCTGATGCATATGTACAGACATGTTAGGTAATTTTATGAATATGTATGATTTTTGGAAATATAGAAAACTGATGCTTTGTGAATTCAGCACGTCTTTAGGATGTGAATCCTCCGTGCTCCAGTGATGAATAAACATACAAAACTTTCAACCTCAGATTAGATGAAAGGATTGTGTTTTTTTGGGTTTTTTTGGTTTTTTTTGTCTGGCACACCTTTAGTGCTTCACCACCAACTGAAGGCTGGAGGATGGATGTGCCAGAGCTTGGCCAGCACAGGAATGCAGGGATGGTGCCTGGAAGCTGAGCTCTCAAAGTCCTGGCTGAGGAAGGATCTGATCATTGTTCTCAAGTGTTTGAGCTCCAAACTTCCCCTCTCCTCCTGCACTCCTATTTCCCTTTCCACTTGGTCTTTTTAAGGGACATTTTGCACTAATCCAGCTTTTCCTCCAACCTTTACATGGCTTTCTTTGGAGTAGCCTTCTACAAAGCACAGAATTAGCTGATTTTCAGAGCTGACTGATGAATTAAGGCAAAGGATTAACTCAGCAGGAGAGCAGCCACTCTGCACGAGACCAAAGGTCCATGCAGCTACTAATTTAGAACAGAAACAGAAGAAAAGTGCAGTTCAACACTGAACATTTTCCAATTCCAGCTCTGGAATCCTCTTCCAGTCCCTTGGCATCCTACCAATTCCCCAAACTGCAGGTTATGTCTACAAATGTATTTAGTGTTTCTTTCACCAATTATAATTCATATTTTTAAGCCCTTCCATACCTAGAGCCATATCTTGTAACAATTAGATAATTCACATGAAGAAATTGGTGTTTCTCTCTCTCTAAACTCCAATTTCATGCATTTCCAATAAAGATGAAGTCCAAGAATTGAGGCTCTCTGTTGCAAAGAATTCATGCTATTATATTTATTGTGATAAATTAATCTTTACCTACTTTTTTGAAACTTAATTAATATATTGTGAAATTAATATAATGAATAAATAATGACAAAAAAAAAACAAACAACAAAGAGATGAGGAATAAATCAAAAGAGACAGAAATCTTACCTCTGACATGAGGGGCTGGCCATTTTTTAACCAGCTGTAGGAAGGCCTTGGTTTTCCTCTTGCCTTACATTCCCAAAATAAACTGTCATAGAGAGACAGAAAGGCATTTTGGATTTTTTTTTCCCATTCAGGGGGTGCTGAAAAGAATATGCAAAGCATTTTAAGCAGGAGAAAAGTGATTTTGCTTGAGGTACGCTGCCATTAATTAATGAACTGAGCAGGGCTAATTAATATCTGTTCACCACATTTTTATTGTGCTTCAAGTAAATTCTGTGCAGCAATTCCCAGGCATGAAACTTTGGGGCAAGCTTGGGAAAAGGTTTGAAATCAAGCATTTCATGTGGAAGAAGTTTTGGTTGAGATTTGATCCATGTTTCGGGCAGAGATGGTGATTTTAGATTCCTGAAATTCAGGAGAGCACCAAGACACCTAATTTCTGCAAAGTCTTCCTCTAAAGAAATTCACTGAGGTGTAAAAGCAGAATTTGCAGGAATCACCCAGGAGCTCTGTAAACAACGGAGCTTCAAGGACTGAGCTGAGCAGGAATTCCCTTGGGAAAGGTGACATTTGGAGCAGTTGTCAGGATGGAGGTGAGATCTGGGGAGGATAAATCACACCTCATTCCATGGGCAGAGACTCCTCCCACTATCCCAGGCTGATCCAAGCTCCAATTTCCAACCTTGGACACTGCCAAGGATCCAGGGGCAGCCACAGCTGCTCTGGGAATTCCAGCCCAGCCCCTCTCCACCTTCATAGGGAATGATTTCTCCCAAAATCCCATCTGTCCCTTCCTTCTGGCAGTGGGAAGCCATTCCCTGTGTCCTGTCCCTCCATGCCTTGTCCCCAGTCCCTCTCCAGCTCTCCTGGAGCCCCTTCAGGTGCTCCAAGTTCCTATAAGGACAAGGTTTACTCTGCATAGAAGTTCTTCTAATGAAATGGAATTTTCGCTGCTCTCAGAGCCTGAAGCACGAGCTGGAGGGATCACACACAAAGCAGTGTCCAGGAAAGAATCCCTGTTTTTTGGAGACAACCTTCCCCCAGAGGAAAACCCCCAGAGGAAAGAAAAGGAGCAAGAGGAAATCAATTACAGAGATAATTCACCAGCACGCTCCTAATATGACAAAAAAACCTCACGCCAAGGCTTTGTGAGTGCTGTTTATACATTGCACCATGAACAGCTATTAATTAATGTACAAAGCACAGTTAATAAGCACATTGTTTTAGATTGAATTACCTGATCATAATTTTATAATTGCCTGTGCTGTTATCAATCACGGCCAGGTAATCTACTGAACTTAATTTTAATGGAACTGCTTGATTGACGTGGTGAAAAAAATTAGTGAGCAATGAGAGCAAAAACTACCCCCTGAAAGCAAGGAAATAATGAAATATTTAAACCAGCAGCAGACTGTTCTATTCCTGGCATATATCTTGATATTAGCCATGGCTGCAGGAGCCTGGTAGCTTATCAGCAGAGCCTGCATCTCTTCATTAGAAGAGATTTACTTAAAAAAAAAGGAAAATACTCGCCAGAGTCTTCTCAACAGATGTTAACTGGAGGCTCAGTCTTGCTTGCTGTGATTTTTTTTCTCCTTGCTGTTATGTTTCTTTTCTTTCTTTTTTTTTTTTTTTTTTTCCTTTCTCCTTTGAAAGATTTATGAGGTAAAGGAAAGATCTGTCCTCTTATTCCTGTCAAAATATGTTGCTTTCCCTGTTAACAATTCCACTAAAGTGACATAATTCACCTGGCTACGAGGGACCATCCTGTGGGACTGGGACTGGAGGGAACCAATGCACATGGAAAGGGACAAGGAAAAGGAGAAGATTCCCAGATTATTCTCCACTTTTAGCCAGGCTGGAAGGAGAGGGAGGAATGGGGTGAGTTCCCCCTACTCTGTCCTCATCTGCTCATGGGAACAGAGGAAATCACCTTCACTGCCACAGACCAAAGGCTCCCGAGTGTTTCCCTGCTCTGCAGCTGCTGCTGGACACTGATTTTGGGTACAGGGATCCCTCTCTGCCTTTCACTAACATTTCCAACTCCCCACGTTTCCAATCCGAGCTTTGATGTAAAATACTTTTCTTTGCTGAGGCTGTAACTCAGTGAAGGTCACTGAGAGCCCCCAATCAGTTTTTAATCAGCTTAACCTGAGCTGCACTTTCTCCCTCCAGGAAGGGGCTGAGAGACTTCGTCTGCACAATACCACTGAACACCACCCTGCTCTTCATTAAAGATCAACATTCAATTAATCTGCTTACCATAGACAAATAATTGACCTCTTGCAATGTTTATTCCTCGAGTGTTTCCTGCGATGCACTCGTAAGATCCTTCATCCTCCTGCTCAACGTTGGGGATTTCAAGAACTCCCCTGGTCCTGTCGTGTTGGATTTTCTTTGCCAAGGAGTGTCCATCAGACCTCTTCCAACTAATACTTGGGACAGGACTAAAGAATTGTATTTATTGGAGAAAAAGAGACAGCATTGGTTACAGCAGAGGAAAAAGAGTGTAAAATCCTTTCCTGAGAGTAGTAATATATTTAAAAAAGAAATTATTTCTAAGCATGACATACAGAGGTTCATATAAGACTGAGATTTTATAGCATGCCCAATTTATGTAGGAGCCCAGGTCCAAAGTGGGATGAAATCCTCAGTCAATGCTCTGATTTTTCCTTAGGCCAATTCGTATTTTCCTCTTAGTAACTCTTACTTGGGGCTCAAACCTGTTTCTAAGCCCTTGTGACACTGAAGCAATGACTTTGCAAGTCCAAATAAACACCACAGAAGTACTGAATTATTGACTGGTTCTCCCAGCAAACAAATTCCCTGTAGCACTAAAGGCATTTTCATACCCCAAAATAGGAAATATTGGCCAAGATTTCAAAAGATCTAAAAATACCAATAAATCTAAATATAAAAAAAGAAAAAACAGGAGACAAGGTAGAAGAGAGCAGGCAGAGAACTGAGTGAGGAAAGAACAAAACATTGAGGCTGGAAGGAGATAGAGACAAAAAAAGGAATATTTCTTTTTTCGTGTTTTTGAAGCTTTCTATCATTTTCATTTATATTTGGATCAATGTAACCCAAACAACACAAAACAGTGAAGTGTGAAGGCAGCTATAAATACATCTTGAATTTCTGGTAATATCACAAACCATAGAAGCCTCACTTTCATGATCTATTATGTCACCAAAACACTTTGAAATATTAATAGTCATGGATTTCACAGTTGTTTGTTGTTTCTGCAAACTGAAATAAGTTGCTTTTCCTAGCAAATTCACTTTTGAGCTTTTTACAGCTAAATGCTGACTTCTTTTCCACTGGAAATAACATCCACAGCAACTGAAAACACACCTTCCATGGAAATTACAAGTCCTTGTTTCCAGTCTCCAAGGTCTCTGCCTGCAGCGCTGACTTACAAAGGATTTATTCCTTTTTAGCAGAGGCTGTGACTTCTCACACCTTAAATAATTTAAGTTCAAGTCCTTGTTTATTGAACAAAGAAATCAAGTAACAAATACAGAATGGATTAATTTATTAATAATTCAGGAAGTTTGGGCCTGCTTTTGAGTCTGTGTGTTTGTGATGTTCACAACTTCCCTCTAAGCGAGAAGAACCAGGATTTGGGAGAAATGTGAGTTCTCGGAACAATTTCCTACAAACAGGAGTGACTGAGACATACCAGATATTTTTAACCAGTGAAAGGGCTGCAAAGAAAACTGGGATTTTATTCTACTTTTCCCCATTTTTGGTTCAAGTTGTAAAAAATTCCAGATCTTTCTGGACAACTGTCCATCACTTTCAGCACCTCCTTTATGAGCTGTCCTTTCCAACAAGACCAAAAGTTACTCCAGATGATGTTTAATACCATTCCTTCCTAGGGAATTCATGAGGGTTTGTTTTTCCTGAGTGAATTGTTGAAAGGGGCTGTCTCCTCCAGAAACCTTGAAGCAGAGGAGGAAAAGGCTGGAAAAGACCTTAAAGGTCATCAAGCCCAACCTTCCACCTGCTCATTAATATCAGGAGGTGCCACATCTCCTCATGGTTTGAATCCTCCCAGGGCTGGTGACTCCACCACATCCCTGGGCATCCCTTCCCAATATTTCTCTGCTTTTTCAATGAACCAACTTTTCATAAAATCCATTCCAAACCCCTCCTGGTGCAGCTTGAGGCTGTTGTCATGTCAGGAGAGCCCATCCCCACCTGGTTCAAGCTCCCTTCAGGTGTTTGGAGAGAGCAACGAGGTTTCCCTCGAGCCTCCTTTACTCCAGACTCATCCTGCACGCCAGCATTCCTGCAGGATTTCTCAGCAGCAAGTTCATTTCAGTTATTTATTCAGCTATTTATTCAGTTATTTATTCAGTTATTATCAAGTGAGGTACTTTAAGCTGTTTAAAAGGAGCACAGCTCTGGTGCAGACAGAGTCTGGCTCACGACTGTCGTGCTCCAGGCAGGAAAACAGCCAGGGGAGCTTCCCAGCCTGGCGTGGGATTGATCCACAGGAAGGAGAGCAAGGCTGGCTCTTCAAATCCTCCTGCATATTCAACACTGGGTGAGCGGCAACTGTGCAACAGCAGCCTGCAGAATGCCAGGAGCGTTTAACTGCTTGCTTTAAAGGCATCTCTTCTGGATTTTTTTTATTTTTTTTTTTAATAACAAAGAGATTAAAGGGAACCAACGGCCATATGGGAGAAGAAAACAATAATTAGATGCATTCTGCCACCTGAAAGAGCTTCATCTCCATATTTCCTGTTCTCTCAGCCATTTGTTTTCTCTCAGCACTGGCTGTTCATGGATGAGGGAATTCTGTGTTGATACCAAGACCAGAGGCAGAGCTCGGTGGGAAAAGGCCCTGTTTGTCAACTTGGCCAAGGTTTGAGCAGAAGGTGCTCCCCTGCTCTCCTTCTCCACCCTACAGGTTTATTATCACATCCCTGGGGATGTTTCAAGGCAGCTGAACTCGTTTTTGGGCCAAACGTGAGGGTGTTTGAAACTCACTCCTGATGACAGCTGAGCAGGAGGGCAGAGAAACCTCAGAGTTCATCAGCTTTGCTGTGTTTAAAGACAATAAATAGTTAACAGCACTTTGTTCTCCTGACAGGGAGCCTGGATTTTATCAGGAGAAGGGAATTCCTGTGTGAGGACAGCAACTCCACCTGAGCTACAGGTAAAGGAGCAGGATCTGGGAGGATCCATAACTCAGCCAATTCCATGGGATGGACTTTGCTAGAGAATATCTGCATAAGAATTCTTCTCTGATACCTCATTGCTACAGAATTTCCATCATTTTCAGTCATTGTTTTTTGCAGAAAACAGGGGGGTTTGGCTGGTTTCATTTTTTTCTGCTGGTAGTTTCCATCTTTATAACCAAATCTCTTATTCAGCCCATGTGAAACCTTTCAAGGTTAAAAAAAACAAAAAAACAAACAACAGTTCGATTAAATTGGATTTTGGAACAAATCATCTACTTTGAAATTGATGCTTTAAGGAGTGAAACTTTCTTTTAGACGTAGGTAACTGCGTATAAAACCTAGTCCAATAAATACAGCCTTGTGATTTTTTGTGGGATTATTTTGCATGTTCACATTCCTTGGAAGGTCAGGGTCATTGCTGGACAGAGCAGTGCCTGCCCAGCTTTGGGGTGGCCCTGCCCCTCATGGATCTTTCTGGCATTTAGACCCTTCCAATAACCAGATTAAAAATAATAACTGCTTGGACCTCAAAAGTTTTGGAGTACAAAGAGAAACAATGAGTCCACTTCCCAAATTTATTACACTTCATGGACAAAGTCTGGCTTTCTCCTGAGTAAATAAGAAAACAGTGCATAAATATGAGAGTGTCTTAGTACATAAATCTGTAGTTTATTTGAAACCTTCAGAGCATCCAGGAGCACTAATTTAATTTATATTCCACCATACAGGCAGCAGAATCACAAAACCATAAGTTACTAACTGGGAAAGAAAAGGAGATGGGAAATATTTCGTGGTTGGTGACAAGTTCTTGTCACAGCGAACGCGAAATTAATTTGTCTGCAGAATTAGAACCCACACCATGAGGGAGGCTTCACCTTTTCCAGCAAAGATGATGCATTGGGACCGTGCCTGTCTTTTGTCCTGTGCATCTGGGGGCCCTTCAAAGGGAAACTCAATCTGAATTTGGGATAATGGAGCCTGTGGTTCGTTAGACAAATGAGCCCGAGCTGAGCTTTGAAAGCCGCATCACTGCTGGCACTGGGGTGAAGGAGGATCCCAGGAACACCAGAATTAAAGCATTTAATTTGGGATCCTCCTGATGGATTAACTGAAAAGCGGGGATTTCTGCAAGGTGTTGAGTCTCACCCTCCTGGAGGCACCACCTGGGCTGTGGGAGAGGGGATCTGCTCATCCCTGAAAGCACAAACCCTCAGGCCTTGCTTTCATCAGGGTTGGAGGCTGGGAACTCCACTTGTGGTGCCAAATCTGGGATTTCAGAATCCTGCAACTGACCCTTTTAAAGCCTCCTACATAAACAACTTGAGAACGTAGCAGAGGTGAAGTCTGGGATTTTCATGTAAATTTAGTAAAAATGGTTATTTGGAGCCCCCTTGGAGTTGTGTGATTATCTACTTATTCCAAGAGCTGCTCGAAAAAATCCTTCTCTGAATAAATTTGGAGGAATAGGTGGGATCTTCCCATGAAAAATGAACATTCTGAGGTGAAAGAAATCTTGTTTGGTATTATTCACATCTGCTTTTTACAACCTCAGCTGGCAACAGCCCATCTACAGGGATTGTGAACAGATTATTTCCCTTTCTTTGAGAAGGGAATAAAGAAAAATATAAACCAAAGGCAGAGTTTAATAAATATGTGCACCAGACATGGAAACTACTTTGCTTATTTTCATTCCAGGGACTATTCTTATTTGTGCAACAGAAAAAAAAAAAAAAAAGTTATTTTGAGAGAAATCTAAAGAAAGCAGCACAGTGTAACTCAGCTGAACATAATTCTTTCCATGGTGCTCAATCCCCTGAAAGACAGGGAGCAATAATTTGGATATATGGCATGATTAATAGAGCTTGATCCAAACCAGGACTTTTAATCCTGGCATAATATTAAACACTGTCATCATAATGAATATTGGTGCGGAACACAAAGTCTCATCTCTTCTATTAAACTGCCACAGGCTGCAAGATTTGAAATAGTGGAGCCACTATTTCATATTTCAGTTTTCCCTCTTTCAAAGGATTAAGTATAAGGTGCAGGTTTTTTGCCTGTTTAGATTCATCAGAGAGCTGCACTTTATCTTATATTTCCATCACAGCTAGCACTAATTTGCTTTTCAACATCTCCTATTTGTGGTGTCTGCTCCATGAGGTTTAAAATCAAGGACTGGCTTGAGATCCTCTGTCCATTTGGGATCCACCCCTCCAAACCCTCTTTGCAGGGAGAAATTCCTATTTAACCCCTTATTTTCCTCAGAACAAGAAGAATTTCAGGGGCTGATAGATGACTTGCAAAAACTAGTGATATTTCAAGGTGAAGCGTAAAAAGAGTTTTGCAACAGACCTATGTGGAACGTACCCAGCCCATGAGCACATTTTGGGTGACTTTGAGCTCCCCCAAGCAAAAAAAAGGCATCTTTAAGACGTTTTAAACTGAGTTTTAAACTCAGCTGTGAGCCTGGCCTCTCCTAGCTGTGTTTGAACTACGGAAGTGCCTTTTGAGCGAGGCCCAATTGGTGTGATTTGCTGTTCCACACAGAAAAGAGATGCTATTTCTCTAAATACCACAAAACTACTCTCATTTAAGACTTTTGGCAGACCAAAACCCCAGCGGGTTGCCTATGATCTGCCTTCAGCGTGAAAGATTTCTGCTATTCACAGCGCCCAGGTAGCAGCAGCCGCGGCATTGTCGGAGCCAGCGGCCTAGCGGTGTGAATATAGAAAATTATGGATAATGGGAAAGCAGTTCTGAAATCCGAGCAAGATAATAACCACCGCTGCTTGTGGCAGATCAGAGGTACAGCTCAACAAACGCTGGGCTGAATTGATTTTAACATAAACAGACAATAGCAGGGGCCTGGGTTTCGATGGAATTTGGGAATCCGAAGGTGCGGGCGGTCACGTTGCTGCATTTTAGATGGTTCTGCCTGCAATTGTAAACAGCTGGAAACTTCCAGCTTTTCACAATGCCACTAATCACCTGCATACCTCTAGAAAATCTGGTCTTATCTAATAAGTTAAGAGTGTTTCACCTGCAATCTGTTTCGCTTGCTTTATTCACATCTAAGCGCCAGCTCTGGCATCAAGCTTTGCCACTGATGGACATGTTGGTGGAAAAGGTGGTTTAAGGCTCTGTTTAGGGAGAAATGAAAACACAGACTGAAACCTGTGCACTTCTGTAGGAGTCATTGAACCTCTACAATTAAAATTTAAGAGGAGAAATTCTGAGGAATTCTCCAGTATCACCACCCAAGAGCCTCTGCTCCCAAGCAGCACCTCCAGCACGGGGTGCACATCAGCAGTGTGAGACCAGACAGTGTGTGGAAAATGGATTTTCACCCGTGGGTCCCTGGGATTTAGGCAGGATAACTCCAGGGAAGTCTGGCAGCACTGCTTTCAGCTGCACACGAAGAAGAAAATCTACATTAAAGCTGCATTAACCCTCTCAGGCATTCCTTAGCACTGCATAGAAGGGTCTCCCTGAGGAATCTCATTGCCCATATGTCCTTTCAGTCCCCTTTTTTCAACTTAAGATGTTCTTAAAATGACAAAATCTGTTCATCACATTAACATGACCCATCTTTACCCCTTCACTAAGATGTCAGTGCTTTGTACATCTGATTTCCTGTTTTTTCTCTGTCATTGTTCAATACTTTCCATGCAACAGATGGAAATAAGAAATGACAACTTGCAATGTAAAGCCTGCATGGACTAACACACAATTAAGGAGGTATTTAAAGAGTATTTGGGAAAGAAAATCAGCTTTACCAAGAGTGCTAAAGTCTGGTACTGCTTTTGGGCCAAAAAAGTGCATAGACATTTAATAAAAATTAGCTCTAGTATTAGTTTGTGTAGAAATCTCATCTGAAAGGCAAGGCCATTTCAATCTTATTAACTTTTTATTTGCTTTATTTTTCTACTTGCCAGCATAGGTTCCAGAGGAACATTTGATTAATTTGTGCTGTCTGCAAGTCAGGCTTTTAACCTCTGGGAAAGCTCTAAACATTTTAAAAACTTACAGCCTTAAAATGGATTGTCAAAGTGAACTTAAACTAAATAGAGGTCAACAATCTAAGGGTTATTTGGGCTTTTCCAGGGAAAATGATGCTCATTGGAAAGACTGGGGTTTGTGGGCTGGTTAGAGTCCCCCAGATGCTCCCTGAATGCAGAGCAGCTGCCTGAGCCACCACTGCAGCTGGAAACAGGCCCAGCAGTGCAAGAAAACATGAAAAAAATGCAGGAAAATGGATTTTTGGAAGGAAGGGCTGCTGCTGGGTCTTCCCAAGGTTCCTCAGCATTGCTTTGGAGACAGGAGGGTCAGGAGATCCATCACACATTGTTTTCAAACATAACCTGACTCCTCACGTTTGATTTTTAGAAATGAGAGCCCAGGGGAGGCTCCAGGATGAGCAGAGGATGGAGCAGCTCTGCTGGCAGGAAAGGCTGGCAGGGCTGGGATTGTTCAGCTGCACAGGAGAAGCTCTGGGCTGAGCTCAGGGTGACCTTGCAGGGCCTGGAGGAGTTACAAGAAAGATGAAGAGAGACAATTGACGAGGGCTGGAGGGACAGGACACAAGGAATGGGTTCAAACTGACAGAGAGTGGGTTTACATTGGAATATTGGGAAGGAATTCCTCCCTGTGAGGGTGGACAAGCCCTGGTACAGGGTGCCCAGAGCAGCTGGGGCTGCCCCTGGATCCCTGGAATTGTCCAAGGCCGGGTTGGACACTAGGGCTTGGAGCACCCTGGGGAATTAGAAGATGTTCTTGCTGAAGACAGGGGGTTGAAACTTGATGAACTGGGTGAGATTTAATGCTCCTTCCAACCCAAACCAGTCTGTGATTCTATGAGATCACACAAGTAAAAAATATAAACCATTCTTATTGTGATCTCAGGTGTGAGTGTACAGTTACACTGAGCGCTGTCACCTGGAGTCAGGCCTCATCTCAGAGTCAAAACTATTCTCAAGAAAGAAAATCTTGTAGTTTTCCCTCCTCTTCCCACATTCCTTCCCCCTGCTTCGAGCTGCACCCAAGTGAGCTCAGTTACAGCAGGGTGCTCTCTCTCATTTCCTTTGGAACACATGGCACAGAAACAATCCCAGCAAGGTTAAAAAGAGTCACCAATCCCATTCTGACCAGGACCATTCTAACATGAAAGGAGCAGTGTTAAACCCCACATTTAACAAAAACAAAGCTCTTACTTTCCCAGGGCAAAGCATTCCAGCCTGACAGAGGAGCCCTTCTCTGCGTAGGTTGTTTCTGGAAAACGCACCTCGATCTTTGGCTCATACTCCCCCATCACACCTGTGGAACATCAAAAACAGCTCACTCCAGCTGACCCCTACACCTTCTCATGCAACACAACTTCAGGGGGAAAGGAAGGGTGGCATGAATCATGTCAGAACCTTGTGTTCCACACGTGGCGTGCGGCTCGTGATGGAGCAGGTTGGACCTCCAGGGTGGAGTTCAACCCTGTGCTGAAAATTCCGAGAAATCTCTCCATTCCCTGCATTTAGGAGTTGAGCAGTGTGACTTCATACAAGTTTTACATTAAAAGTCTGCTATGCATCAAGGTTTTTGAGATATTTTTGGGGTTCACACCTCTTATCAAGCAACACTTCTGGCACTAGTCAATCTCAGGATACTGCGTCGATCCCATGTGCAAGAAAATTAGAAAATCCCGTGTCCCAACTACTTGCAAAATTCTTAAAATTTCTTTAAAGCATTCAAATGTGAGTTGCCGACTTGAGGAAGGCCGATGTAATTAGATGGAATTATCATATTTGAAAATCTGGCTGAACATCTGATAAACCACAGATAATCCAGTATTAATTTAAGACATCAAATTTTGCAGTAGGTTTGGGATGGATTTAGGAAACTAAACTTTTAGCTGAACTTCTTAAATACCTTTTATGTGTCTCACAGTGAAACTCATTCCAACTGTAGGGATGAACATAAATCAGATATTTTCCTGCAGTGACTTTGCCCAGATCCCACACAGAAAATCAACCAATTCTTGTTTTATATTTAACAGGCATCTGGATAATATTGCACACACAATTTCCACAGTTGCCTCAGAGGATGCCAGCCTTGGAGCCAATCCAGAGGCTACCAGAGTGAAAGGGAGAAGATAAAGAAACTGATAGAAGGAGTCTGAGCAAAGGAATAGCGTGATGAAAAGAAAAAAAAAAATGGAGTCAGAAAAGATCTTAAGCATTTGCAATCAGCGTTTGTGCCAAATTATTAACTTTGGAGCTGAGGAAGTGCAGCTTTGCTTTGTGTGATCTGCTGATGTTATTGAACAGCAGAGCCTCACAGTGAAAGCATTATTCCATAATGCACAGCTGAGTTTTGTTTATCCTCCAAATCCAACTCTGCACAGACTTTTGTCACCGATTGTCACCACTGCTTTGCAAACAGCACGAGTATATTGAAATTTAGGTGAGCAAACTCACAAAACAAACTTTGTGTGCAGATTTCCAGGTCTGTATTTCTGCCCATGAAGATTTAATTACAAATGTTGCCAGGAAGGCGTTTGTAGATATGCAGGGGAGCTTCTCACCTCGGCGACTCGATTTGAAGCAGCTCTCTAAGTTTGATATTTAAGTTATACTTGGATGACAAATTTAGAAAGATTTGTTGGATTTAAACCTCAACACAGGCACGAGGTGGGAAATATTAAAATGCCACGTGACATTCTCTTGTTGTTCAAGTGACATTGAGAACTTTCTTTGCGTGTTCATCTCCTCACCCCTGTCCCTGACAGCTCAAATGTCACCGATGTTTTAGGATTTCAGCTTTTCTATTTTTCATATATTTGTAACCCTGCAGTTCTTTAGGGTAGAACTCCAAACTCCACACTCAGTGTCAGCTGCTGCTTCCCTATTTGGCTCAGACACAACAATTCCTCTGCAGGCCTGGCAATCAAGGACACCTCAGTGCCTCAGAGCCCAGAGATGGGAACAAAAGTGACTTGGGGGGAGCAAACTTGGGGTGAATGACTTCATTCCCTGCAGCTGGAATTGGGAGATTAACCCCAATATGCAAATGGACCAAATTTATAAACTTGTGAAAACCCATGACCTGAAGGCCCTTCAATAAATACAACTGATTTTTATTCCTTTAATTCTCTCTGGCCCCTGTTTTTAGGTAAGCCCCAAAAGGCATCATCACTGTGGGGCCATGTCTTGCTGCACAACCTTCACTGGGGGAGTTTTCCCTCCATGGGGGTGAGTTCCCAACAGGTGGAGCAGGAGCAGTCGGGTGTTTTGGGGCAGCCAAGCCTCTCTGTGGACTCACCATCTCCTCGGAGGGTGAGGGCAGTGGGGGGCCCCTGCACCCTGCGCTGTGCCCCGGCACTGCTGACAGCACACGTGTAATTCCCAACATCCCATGGCTCCACCTTGGCCAGGTACAGGTTTCCTGTTGCCTGGGAAACGAAGCGCCGGCTGTCTTCCTGAAGATCCAAGGTGTTGTTGTTGAAGATCCACGTGTAGGACAAGCCTGGAAAACACCAGACACACATCAGGCATCCCTTCTGGTGGGAAGAACGAGGGAAATCCACTGGGGAGACACAAATTAGCACAGCCCAGGCAAATCTTCAACTCATTTCAAGCCACTTCAGGAGGTCACAGCAGTTTGTGTCCCCTGCTACTTCTCATTTTCCTTCTTAGCCTGCTCCTAAGCAGGAATAGTAGTGTTGCAGTGGCATGGGAAAGCTGCTTTAATAAATAATTTCTGTTTATGGCACTTTCCCTCTGAAAATCTAGAGGGCAGATTGCTCCTCCCTGCTACAGCTCCTTTCTTCACTCTCAACGTGGAAAAATTAAACTGGTTACGTGGAGCTTGATCCCAGGATTTTCATGGAGGGATGAGCTGAGCTGCACAAAAGTATTTTGGAGACATCTTAAAATTTGATCCTATTGCACATTTGATAATGAACATCCGCTTATCTTCCACACTACTTGCCCCATTCTCACTTCCTGCCCCTTTTCCGCCCTCTTTTCCCACATGGTGCCCCACAATGCAAATCTTCATAATGTAGATCTAACTTAAAACTGATTTATTTAACCAGCACACCCTGGAAAAGCAAATAGCCTTTTGAGTTTGCCATTCCCTGCTTTTGGGAAAGATTTTTGGGACGAGTCTCAGGCACTGAGGGACAGGTTGAGAGCTGATCCCCCAGTGTGGGGTCACCCAGGGTGTCCTGCCAGCCCCTCTCTGCAGCTGCTCTGCACCCAGCAGCAGGAGCAGGACTCAAACCCTGTCTTTTACAAGCCACAGTAAATCAGAACTTTCCAAATCTACCAGTTTAGCTCCTCTTAATTAAATGCATAATTCATAAGCTAACAGTGTTCTGCCAACAGCTTCATTTTTACACATTTCCCCCATCAACAACCCCATTCCAAAAAGATTATTTACGTTGCTTTCCCCCCCTCAGCTCCGGCTTGGGAGCAGTATGGTAATAAGTCTGCAAACTCCAGTAGTTCTGTGGAGTTTTATGTTATCAGCTTCCAGCATTTTAGGACTCTCATTAGAAATGATGCATCTCCAGGGAGCAATCAATGACACTTTCTATACTTGGCTAAATCCTGCAACAGGCTCCGTTTTACTGCAGATAATGCGAAACTTTCCCGTGCTCTGCAGTAAACCTGGGAGATGCAGCAATTAATTCTCAGTGTTACACAAGGTGTGTGCAGGTCCATGTGCTCACCCACAAGATTAAAGCCCCATGCTGGCACATTTTCCTGCCCATGGACTTTGAGGGGCCTTAAAGCATCTATTTATTGGAGGAAATCTGGAGATGGAGGGGTTTTCCTAGAAGGATCAGAAATAAGGGATGAAGCCATGACGTGATCTGTCTTGCAGAGATGCACAGACTGTTTCCCTGTCTCAGGCACAGGTTTTGCTGACTGCAGACTGTCTGGGCAAGCAGACCAAAGTGTGCAAAATTCTGATTTCAACTCATTTTTTGACGGTCTCTAAGCTGCAAGATGGGGACTCTACAGAAAACGCTGAAGATTTACAAGGTAAATGCTTTTATCTATGTTCAGTTAAAGGTTGTCCACATTTCTGTGGCAGAAATACCTTGGATCTGCCTTCTCCCCAGATTTCCCAAAACACTGAGGGCTGGTACCCCAATGTGCTTTTCCTGCTAGCTGGAATTCTTGCCTTCCTCCTTACTCAGACCTGCACTAAGGCACCTCTGGTCTGGGCAGTAAAATCACTCTGAGTGCTTGAAGCTGACATTTGGCTGCCCAGATTTCCATGCCAGGATAGTGTTTCCAAGAGAATCTGGAAATAATTTTAAGAATGAGTAATAGGGAAAAGCAGTTTGGAATTTCTCTGCCAAAGTTCTGGCAGAGGCAATTAGAGAGCTGAAGAAAGCCCTGACCCCCTCCAAGGGCATCCCTATACCTGCCAAGACTCCAAAAGGATTCCCAGGAAGGATCTTTAAAACATTTTATGGCATGGAACCAAAGCCCAGACTCCAGCCGTGGGAGCAGGTGAGGCAGCTGAATTCTCTGTGCAAGATAGAATAAAATAAAACTCTATTAAAGCCAACTTTGTACTACACAGATATTCTTCAGGAGGTCAATCTGTGAATTAATTAATCACTAGAAGAGAAGCAGACCTTTTCTGTCCTGATTTCTGTTCTCAGGGGGCTCCAGCTGACTTCATTTTCTGAAGTTTCTCCCTTGTCTGCTCCCCACCACTGCTTCAGGGACTATTGATGAATTTTCCCATTAACTGGGAACAAGCACAGACCCCTCTTAGTCATATTTAAATCCCTTTTCCCCCCAGTATGAGTGATATAAACACTCCCCCTCTCCTAACTGCAGGTTCATCATCACCCATCCACAGGCCATCCTTGCCTAGAGCCTAATTCAGCTCCACTAAACTCTGTAGAGATCTTAATTTTAATTGACTTCAGTGGGAGTTGGATGAAATCTCAAGAGGAAGGAGTCAAACTTCGGAGATTGAACTTTTTTTTCGTGTTTTTAAGGCATAATACCAGCAACCTACTCCCTTACTCAGTATCTTTTCTTGGAAAGTTACTACAGCAACAGGTCATAGTGTAGAAAATCCAGAACTGTGTAATAAAATATTTCATTTTGGGTCCCTTGGAAAAAATCAGAAGAGCAGATCCACTGAATGAGCCACAAAAAAAAAAAAAAAGAGAAAGCAGGAGTTATTTTATAATGCTGCAATATTAGGGTGTGTTTGTTTGGGTTGGTTTTTTTTTTTAATCCAAAGGAAGTGATTGTGGTGCCAGTGTCCTTTCTCACCCCAGATTAATTCACCTCACCTTCCAGGTGGGCAAATCCTGAACTTGGCCAGGCTGGAGTGCATCCCCCACCTCAGCCAGTCCTGGGAGTTTCCCTTCCCAGTTCGCTGGGCTGGGAAGGAGGAGCAGCTGATGATCATTCCTGGTGTCCTGTTCTGGGAAATCGAACATTTCTGTCCTTCCCTCAGCCCAAACAAATCCAAACCAATGTCTCTGCCTCTGCAGCAGAGCAGCTCCAGCCTGGGCTCAGGGAGTGGACTCTCCTTCCCTCTGGAGCTGTGGGAAAGCTGGATAAAAGATTCACAGGAGCAGAGAGAGAAAGGGACTCGCAGCCCATGACTGAGGCACTGGGTTCTGTAAAGGGAGAGACACTTCAAACCCTCCCTTGCAGATTATGCAGCGTTTAATAGAAAATGCAGAAATCAAAGGCCCTTCCCCAGCGCTGCTCTCTCATCCCAGCCTCTGCACACACCCAGTTCCACATTTCACCTCCTTCCCCAGCCTTCTGCAGGCTGAGAATTAGGAGTTTTCCCCACCCCAGGCGGGTCCACAGGGCTCCTACATCCTTAGGAGTGTTTTGGGGTTTATTTAGCCTCCCTCCAGCAATGTCAGCACAGAGGAAAGCCCAGTCCCACTCCCAGCCCTGGCAGCTCTTCCACACAAATAAATGCAAATGCAGAGTGATCCTGCTGCTCCTAACAAGATTAGCAACTTCCTTAGAGCTCTGCAGGGAGCCAGCTCGGAGGAAACAGGCTTTAGATCAGGCTTCACTTCTAAGGAAATAAATGAGCAACAGTCCACCCCATAGTCTCGTGTCAAGTATTACCATTTAGGCAGCAGCTTCTTAAGCACAGGCAGGTCAAACTCATGTGCAGCTGCAGAAATTAAAGCTTCTTCCAACTTCCTCCCTCTCTGCCTTTCCCTGTCTCAGAGCTCTCTAGAAACCACTTTTGTTCCCTAGTAAAATATTACTGGATGTTGATTACACGGGGGGGAAAGGGCTGACCTAAAGAACTTCTTACAGCAGAGATGGGATGAGGTGCAGGGAAAAAATCCAGCTCACCTGGTCCCCCCCTGCCCTGCTGAGCATCTCTAACAAGCAGAGGGATGACAGAGCTGAACTCTGTAAGGTGAGGTAATGAGCCTCATAAATAACAACAGCACAGAAATTAGTGAGGAGGGACAGGCTGAGGGAATAAAGGGTTTGGGGTGGGTCAGGTAACCTGGGGCAGCCCTGCTCTTGCATTAAAAAATAATTATAGGCTGTGTTTTTGGGGGTTCTTTTGGGTTTTTTTTTTTGGGTTTTTTTTTTTTTTTGTCTGTTAACTGTAATTTTTTAATGTCCCAATTGATCTAAGATAGAAACTTGGGTGGGTATTATTTTTATTTCAAAGTCCTAATATTAGTTCACAGCAACAGGGAATTCTCTTTTTGTTCTCTTAGGTGGTTTAAAGCTGATGTGAAAGCTGCTGGAACAGCCCTTTTGTACATTTGTTTGTTTGCTTGGTGGGGTTTGTTTGTTTGTTTTTGGTTTATAGCTGACTAATACATTTTTGTCCTCTGTTTAAATGAATCACTCCTTTGTCTTGTACAAAAATAGGTTGGCAGTGCTCTCAGTTAAGAAGGCAGCACACAAAAAAGAAGTAGCACATCTTTCCTTGTCAGCTGGAATTGGAAAATTCCAACTGTATTGAAAAATTAAGCTTAATTCTAATTGAGCTTTAAATACTTTAAATATTTTTGACCATGGACCAGCACTTTTGGTGTCTGATAAGCAGCTGAGTGTCCTGATGAGCTCTGCAGAGTTTTCCTGTGAGCAGGAGGTTTAACTCCAATGCTGTGGTGCAGGACCAGATAAACTTAGCACTGTGAGGGATAGAAAGAGAAGTGAGACACTTCTCTAGAGACCATGGGTAGCAGCAACACTTCTGCAGCTCTCATCCCATCTTCTTGATGTTATATGGGAGGAATTGATTTAATGAACCCTCCTTGTTTTCCATTCTATTATTTCTATTCTTCTTCTTCTTTTGTTATCCTGAATTTTAGAGGTTGGCAGGAGGTTTTACCCAGTGCTTCCTATTTCAAATTTCCTATATTAATAGCAGCTGCTTCAAAACACTGCTGTACAGAGGGTTCCTGTCTTCCTTCAAGCCATTCCATCTGAGGACAGACAACTCTTTCCCTGCTGATAGGGCTTATCTTCCAAATTCCTTGACATCTCTCTAATTCCTGACACGTTTAAAGTGCTGCACAGAACTCTGGTAACATGGAGCACAGTTTGTAACCCTTCCTCCTCTAGGCATTGTGAGGTGGAGGCAAGGGTTTCAATTAAAAAAAGGCCTAAATAGACAATCTTTTAAAAAGAACAAAAAAACAAAAAAGCACCTTCCCAAGCATCTTGAAGTAGTCGGTGACTAATTATGGCTCACACCATGTGCTTCATCCTCATGGCAGATCATTTTGGATCCCAAACTGAGAGTTTAGGGATGACAAAAGGACTCAGGTTCTGTTCTCTGGGGACTTGTTATTGCAGGGAATGGATTTTCCAGGTTTGTTGGTCAGCAGCTCCCAGCCCCAACTGCAGGAACCCTCAGGGAAAGGCTTTCTTCGTGGATACCATTTTGTCAGTCCAATTAATCTGGGGGGAACTCACCTGGTAACTATTTATTTGTTCTGACTGTTCTCTTCTCCTCCTTCCTATTTATCAAACCATAATTTTACCCTGCAGCAGGAGGGAAATAGATATTTCACTGGCTCCAGGATGGATGTGTTGTCTTTCTGCCTGTCCCACTGACACATTTGAGGAACTCTTTGAAGCCTTTTGTGCCCTTAAGGACCAGATTTCACTTCTCCTTGATTATACCCTCCTTTCTTATGGCTGTAAACACCCAGTGAAGTGACACTTTCTATAGGACTGGAGGGCTTCCTATTGATTGATGGAGTTTTCTCCCTCTCGGAAACACTTCATCCTCTTTCTACATCACTATTGTCTATTTCTACATCACTTTCCCCTGTAAGTTTGGCTTATAACTCTGTTTCTTTAAGGATTGAGGATTCCTGGGAGCAGGACATGGAGAGCTCCTGTAGAGGAGTGGTCCCTGCTGCCAAAAGCAGGATGTGAGTCATCTGAGAACTGCTCATTCTTTAAGTCTTGATCAAGATAATTTGGTAACTATGTCCTTGATATTTCCCCTCTATTAATAAATGTTTTCTTTACTTGGGTAAAATTTTCACCTGGATTGAGCCTGCCCAGAAATGAAGACCTCCAGGGTTTTATGGTGAGCACCCCCAAACAATTCACCAGAACACTCCTTTTCATTCCCCATCTGAAGCATTAACAATTGCTAAGAAACCTGATCTAGGCCCTCCTTTATCAGACACTTCCCTCTCCAGAAACCCCTTCCAATCTAAATTATTCTCCAGTTATCAGGAAGGAATAAAATCAGGGATTCAAGAGCAGAAGCCAAACCTTCCTGACAAACCCAGTGTGTCTGATGCAGGATTCAAATGAGGGCACTGCAGCAGCAAGCACTAAAAGGGAAAGGAGCCACTCCAGGCAGATCCGAAGTAGTTTTGGTGTAGGAAGAACTGCTGAGGGTTGCTTTCCTGCCATTCCCTGAGGAACAAGACCTTGGGATAACCTGGAATGTCAGCAGAGAGTATTGGAGACCTTCATCCTGTCGAGGAATGACAGGTTCTGCTCCCTAACAAAACAATAAAAAAGGGCCCTAAAAAAGCACAGACCCCATGTCTTTTTAAGAAACAAAATCCCAATTTGTTATAAACCCAGGTAACTGATGCACAAGCAGATTCCAGTGCTAATCCCACAGGGAATTCTGCTTCTCCTGAGGCTGTCCCTCATCATACCTCCATGGTGGGGGGGAGTTCCACAGAGCAGGACCACTCCTTGTCCCTCTCTCACTGACACCGGGCTCCTCGGTCTCATCTCGAAGTTTTCCAGGTCTTGAGGGAGAGGGAGAAAACAAGACCTGGTTATTATCCATCAGATTTAATTCCTAACTGCACCCCAATTTATCCAATATATTAACTCAAGAACAGTCACCTATTGGACAGCAGAATTTCATTTCATTGAGAAATTGTGTGCAGAAATAGCTCGCCCAACCTGATATCATGGAATTACAGGATCATTAAGGCTGGAAAAGACCTCCCAGATCATCCAGTCCAACCATTACCGAGTTCTTTGGCATTCACAAAACATTTTTTTCCTACAGCAGTTCTACTGCAACTCTGGGAATTTGTGTTTACAATTCCTTTTTGCAATGCCAGTCTATTATTCCACGACTTTTTCCAGCATCATTTTTTGGAACTTGCAAGACTTCATCTACACGAGTTGGGAAAAAAAAAAAAAATGCATTTTGTTGTGTTTCCTCTTCTATAGACATAGAGAACAGCTGTGTTCTATATATACAAGTGATAATTAAAGATCAGCAGGACTCCCACAGAGTGTAGGTTTAAATGATGATAAAAATATGTTGTTTTCTTTAAAATTCTGGTCTGACTTAAACTGTCTGGAGTGCTTGGATATATGTGAGTTACTGTGAGCTTTAGCACTGGTTTTAAAGGGGAGCATGAGGGGACTTTCAGTGGGAAATCTCCTGTCCATGCCCATCTCCTGCAGGTAATTTTTATGTCTCTTAATATCTATTTTTCACCACATTTAATCTGCTGCTTCCTCACGTTTCCCTGAGATGCTGAAGAATTATCAGCCTGATTCCCGTTAATTCAATTGCAAAACATGACACAATAGATGTGCTTTAAATAAAAGAGATTATTTACTTTCTGATCCAGTTCTCATCCTAATGAGAAGCCTTCCCATTTCCTTAGAGCCATTTGGGAAATGATTGCTCGAAACACATTCAAAATATGCTTTAATACAATAAATATCAGCTTCCCCTTAAACCTCTTTGTACCACAGAGCCGTAAACTGCCTGCCCTAAGCTCATTTTATTTACCTTGCTGCAGATTCTTGTTTCAAACAATTGTTCCATTTTTCATCAGCTGAGCACCAACCTGAGCCAGAGTTCAATAGAGAGAAACAGCCCTCCTTGGTCAGAGCAATAACGATTACTACCTGGACAGCCTCAGCTATTTATGTCAATATATCAATTTTCTCCCCCTTAGCTGAACTTTACACAGTTAATTTTTCTTTTCCTCCTCTTCATCTCCTAGATATTGGTCTCCTATGAAGACATTGTCTGCTCAGAAGGGGCTGGATTGAATTAAACACCTGTAGCACCTCCTCGTGCTGTCCTAGCACAATAGATGGGGCCTGTCAATACACAGGGAAAGGGTTTTAAACTCTGATGTTCTTTTAATTGCCTGCTGGCTTCAGCTCTGCCTTGGATTATGGGTAGTCCAAGGGGGAAAAAACACAAGAAAAGCCAAGAAAAATAGAAAAATAAATCATTTATTTAGTTGTATTCTGCCCTGTAATTCTAAATAAATGGGTGTAATATGATTAATTAGAGTTTGGCTTCATACTTAATTCAGTCTCTGAATTTGTGGATTTATTTACTCATTCTGAAAATTCCACCTGAGGAAATTTGCCACGTTTTCTTTCTTTCCTGGCAATTGTTTCCTGAGAAGGAAAAGGTCAGGACCAAATATTTGTGTGGAAAAGGAGTCCCTGGAATTCCTGTCAAGATCTGCTTGGGGTACCTGGTCTGAGGTTTTGTGCCCTGGGACAAGGGGAAAAAAGACCCTCAAACTCTCATATTTATTATTTTTATTTTTATTTTTTTAATATTAGAAAGGTGTAAAAATTCAGATTTTTTTAGGATTCAGGAACTAACAACAGAAATGGTCACAGTTCCCTTTCCTATCTCTTTCCCTCAGCTGCTAATATGAAACAAACTTCAATTTCTACTTAAAAATAGAGTTAAACCCCCAAAAGCTCTAGAGCAGTCTGTGTAGTCTAAGTAATTCTTCCCAATATTTTCACTGTGGGAAATCAGCCCTTTTTTTTTTTTTTTTTTTTTTTTTTTTCCTGAGAACAAACTTTCAGTTGTTATGAAAGGAAGGAGAAAAAATAAAGGCAGCAGGGTGCAGCAGGAGGAAAAGGTTTTCCTGACAATTGAGAATTAACTATGCAATACCTCGCTCTGAAATGGGAATAGAGTTGGGGAAGTAATGAGCTGCTAGTAACAATTTTTAGTTTAATGACACAATATGTCATGTTATCAGTTTCTCTCTCGTTTTAGGGGCTGTGGCACCTGCCCGTGTCTCTCCATTTAAACCACAAGTGTCCCTGACCTGAATAATTCAAAGCAGGAAGATGAGATTTCTTAGGGATCCACTGGTTTATAGGGGGCAGGACAATATTTGATCACATAATGGAATTTTGGAATGGTTTGGGATGGGAGGGACCTTAAAGCTCATCCAGTGCCATGGGATGGACACCTCCCACTGTCCCAGGCTGCTCCAAACCCCAATGTCCCACCTGGCCTTGGACACTTCCAGGGATCCAGGGGTGGCCACAGCTCCTCTGGTCACCCTTTGGCAGAACCTCAGAACCCTCACAGGGAACAATTTTTTCCCCAATATCCCATCTAAACCCACTCTCTTTCAGCTGGAACCAGGTGAGGAAGAAGTCGGCTGTGCCTTTTCAATCTCC
Source organism: Certhia americana (assembly GCA_018697195.1). Classification (NCBI taxonomy): domain Eukaryota; kingdom Metazoa; phylum Chordata; class Aves; order Passeriformes; family Certhiidae; genus Certhia; species Certhia americana. The sequence goes on along the minus strand of CM031868.1, from coordinate 18,632,951 downwards.
ACTTTTCAACCTTGAGGATCAAGGCAGGAGTTTGGGCTCTTTAATGATGTGTTTGTAGTTTTGTTATACAAAGCAAAACTCTGGATTTTCCAGTGTGGGAGAGGAGATTTCCATCCCTTTATGCTTATTAATCATAGGTATAAAAAAGCAGCTGTGGAGGCACATAAATCATCATTTAATCTCTTCATCTCACCCATGACAGGGACAAATATGCAATGTCCTTATTTAACCCGATTTTTAAAGACCTTTTGGAAAAGAAATTTTCTTTAAAGCAGCCATTCCACTGCTAAACTCAGAGATCTTCATCGCTCTGCATCCTTTAGAAACCCTCACCTCCCCAAAATTTCACAGGCCAAACCAGAAATGATCTTTTGCTTTGATTGGTTTTGATAGATAATTGTAAAAAGTGAATTTAAAGTGAATCGCTCTGTAATAAAGGATCATTGAAGAACAAAAGAACCCCAACCCTCTGAAAGAGCAAACCAAGGCAGAATAGATGAAGAGAATTCATTAGTTGAGTCGGTGTTGCTTCTGTTTTCATCTTTATTGGGCTCTTCCTCCAGGGAGGCAGCATCTCCCATGGAATATTGTGGCACCTCATTCAAATGGGTTCATTAATGAGCTATAAAATAATCTACTTTTGCTTTGCAGTCCAGGTGACTGAGAGAGGGAAGAGGTGGGCCCTCAGAAACAACGTTTGTCTTTGCCACAAAGATTTCTCCATCTATTTCCCATCCTATGGGGTTGTATTTTCCATGATTTATTGCAATTTGAAATGTGTTAAGTATATATATATATATATATATATATATATATATATATATATATATATAAAAAAAAATATCACCTGAGGGTAAAAATACAGATAACCTACTTTGTTCTTGTTGTTCTGAAATTCTGGCTGCTGTCAAAACCCCTTCTCCTTGCCCTGGGTGTTCATTTGCACCAAGAGAGCACAACCACTGTGTTCTTGCAGCTCCTGTTCCCTAGCACAGCTCTATAACGAAACATGACATAACCTAATAAAGCAGAATGTTGCTTGTCAAAAAGAGTATCAACTAAGAAGGCTAAGATCAGGTGTTTGGCACACATTTAGATTGCTAATATGCACTTAGGAATAAGATGACTATTTAACAGATGGTATATTTGCTAACTTCAGTGTTTCTGCAGAGATCTATAAATAAATTATCACCTAGTTCCTACATCATTCCTTTCATTCTTTGTCTGTATTTATCTCACTTGAAGAACAACGAGTTCCCTCACACTCCACTGCTCTCTCAGCTGCGAGTTTTAACAAAAAAACACATTTTTTTTCCCCCGGATCTGTGCATGCTGGCAGGCTGCTCTTGGTAGAGCACGATTAATCAGTTGGATGTGATAATGAGGTCGCAGAGGCCGAGCAAAATGCTCAGATGCACAAGAGATCCTTCCCAGGGAAGAGTGGGAATGTATGGGCTCAACTGAGTGAGGAGGGGCTGTGCTCACAGCACCCCAAAAAGATGGCATTTTGTGGGGTGGAGTCAGGGAATGCTTTCTCTGATGGGAGCAGGAATTCTTGAGGTGGAGGAGTGTAGACACTGACAGTGGTAGGGGAGAAACAGCTGAAGCTTTTCCAGTTTGGTCCTGGGAAAAACATGAGAAAAGAATTTAAACAAACCTGGCACCTGCTGTTTGTGCAAATACCACAGAGTGAAATATGTGATATTTATGCTAAGATGTTTACCACAGGGTGTTGGTGCTTCCTGCACCAATAAACTCACTGTATTTTCAGTTAATCAAGCCATTTCTAGACTCTGAAATACACTATAAAAATGTCTGTGTGTTTCAATAAAGTTGTTCACTATTATCTTCAAAAAAAATTCTGTGTCACTGCTCCTTGCCACTCCTAGCTCAACAGGGACAGAGGAGGCTGTCAGCTCCTCCCCAGGAATGGAGGGAGGAATGGGAAGAAGGAATGGGCTAGAACTTTTTTACACCTGGTGCAACCCAGCTTTACCCATGGGGGTCAAGGATATTATCATGGAATTACAGAAGGTTTGGGTTGGGAGGACTTTAAAGCTCATCCCATTCCACCCCTGCCATGGGCAGGGACACATCCTGCTGTCCCAGGCTGCTTCAAGCCTGTCCAATCTGGCTTTTATCCTGATTTATGGCCTGAAAGACTTCCAGGTAGATTTCAAACAGAATAAAACCAGAGGTTGAGAAGAATATCAGTGCTGGATGAAGGTGACCATCACTTTGCTGAGCACAAACCAGTGAGAGAAGCAAACCCAGGCTGGGTGAGGTGTTTGCCCAAAAAAATGGCCTCTGGAGACAGAAACAAATTGGAAAAGATGGACAGAAATCTTTCCTGCTGAAGCACTTCCATTAATTAATTAATAGGTTCAGCCACACATTATTTTGCCCTTAATGTTTTAAAGCTCATTAAACTAGAGATAATCATAAATCCCAGAGTTGGAAGGGGATTTAAAACCCATCCTGTCCCACCCCCTGCCATGGGCAGGGACACCTCCCACTAGAGCAGGGTGCACATCCAGTTGCTGACTGCTCAATAATATATTTATTCTAATTTCCCCACCACTGCTATCACCCACACATCTGGGGGTTTTGTTTGGTTCATTTTCATATAAAACTGCCTTACAGGTGTCAGAGAAGCAGGTTTAACTACACAGCAGAGTGAAAGATCAGTTTTCCTGGGATTAGGGAACTACTTAAATATGTTGGATTGGAACAAAAACCGAAGGACAAGAAGCAACTCATTCATTTCAACCCCCCAATCAGGTGTTTGAAATTCCTGAGCCTGCTCAGGGACAGTCCATCCCAACCCATCCATTCCAAACCAGTCCATCTTAAGAAGGAGCATGGAATTCTCCAAGGAAAGCAAGAAAACTTGGGTGTTTTAATCTATGAAATTGTTACAGGCAATTAGAGAAACTCCAATTTATCACCTTGCATAATTACCACAGTTCATCTGAATTAATGTGATTTCATGCTTTCTTGAACTTTTGATTTTTTTAAAATTTTCTTTTTCCCTCTCCTAAATGGCTTGTCATTACATAATCCCAAATATAATGGTTGTAATTACTTGGTATTGAAATGTGCAATGAATGTTAAGGCATGAGGAGTAAGAGCTCCTTACAAATTAGCCACGCTCCTGAGGACAAATCAATACAATTCCTCACATTTCCACGTGTCAAATTGTGATAGATCACTTCAGTCCCCTTTTCTTCCTGTGTCTCTTATTGCCTGTGATATATTGCAATAGGAGAGGTGTTCCTGCAGTGATGCAGCACAGCAGGAGTTTCCTCGCAGGGAAATGGGCTACAAAGGACAAGCTCAGCACTTTTCCAAGGAACTGTCGCCTTGCTTTTTGCATGTTTTTCTAAGCCTTCTGATGTTTTTAAATTTTTAGAGTCAGTTCCCACGCATGTTTCTGCAAACAGGTGTTGTTTTGCATTCCTCTCTAGAGGAAGCAAGACATGATGGACTTTTAGTTTAATCAGTGTGGTCAAAGAGGTAACAACCTTTCTTTCTAATCACTGGACATTTTTGCAGTGGTATATAAATCAGAGTCTCACAATAAACTTCCTCTTTTTCTCCCCTTCTTTAAGAAGACCTGTCATGTGTGTGCAGTTCATTTCTTGTCGAATAACAACAAGGAACCTCCTGGTTTTATGATTTGCTGTGAGTATTTCCAGCACCTGTGCTATCAGCTGACAATTAGTTACCTTCCTTTGCTCGGGCTGTAGGGAATTCGGGGCCCCATTTGGGTCTGAATCAGGGAATATTGGTCTGTTATAACTACAAGTAATAAAAATGAAGCCTATTGAACCTCTTAAATTATCTCCAATTCTGGAAGGCTCCATACTTGCAGATTTTGTGTTTTTCTTCTCTCACGTAAAGGAAGTCCCAAAAAATTTGGGGTTAAAGCCCTTTTTAGCTACAGGTTGTGCCTATCCAGACCACCCCAGACCCCTCCTGGAAATCAATCCCTGTTTTTTGCTTCTCCTCAGTGTTTTTGTACTGAATTGCCTGGTAGGAGATGAACAACAATCTCTTGTAGCCTGGATACTTCAGGGTGTGTTATGGAAATACCCTTCTTCCTCCAAATATCTCCCAAAGGAATGGCTAATCTCCTCCCCTACAACTTCCACTGCAAAGTAAACTCTCCTTTTCAGCTTTCCAAACTGCACTAAACTTGCTGAACAAACCCTCTGACAGTTCCTTTGTCTTGATAATACTGTCAATACATTAATCTTTTCCCGTTAGCACCTAATCTCAATTTTTTTAAATGTTCTAATTGATTTTCTATGAATTCAATTCTGAGATTAAGAGCGGTGTTATCTCTAATTAAGGTGTCTGAAAGCTGCTTAGTATTTCCCATTTCCTGCCTTTTAAATACTTGGATTTTCTCCCCAACACCTGCTGAGTTCTCCTGCTCCATTTGAAGCTTTTAACACCCCAGGTCTGGAAGATCTGGGGCTGAGTCAGCCAGGAGCAGCCTGGGCAATGCCTGAGTGTTTCCTTTCACCAGGACAGGTTAAAAATCCACCAGAATTCCCACTTTTGTTCTCATTTCCACTTTAGGGAAGCACTGATCCCAGTGTGGGTAAAGGGAAAGCTTTTCTGATCCCCAAAACTCCCTGATGGAGTTGCTTGTCAAAAAGAGAGGGAAAACCAAAAATCACTGGGTCCTGTCCTTCTCCAAAGCTGTGTAATCACCCAAGGACCTTCATCAGTACTTCCTTATTTAGTTGAATTACTTTGGAGCTTCCAAGGGACAGGACCTGTAATTGAACACAGGCCCCAGGTCCTAAACTCAGCTTAAATGATCTGAATAGCCAATCCAGGCACTAATTTTCAAGGTGGGGAACAATAACTTCTGCCACAGTCTGATTGTCTTATTCAATTAAAGAGTGAAAATGCCCTTTACAAAGTAATATCAAGCTTCTCTTGAGGAAAAAAGTGGAAGGTCACAATTAAATTAAACAGGGAGGGGGAGGTGAGAGGGAGGAGAACCCTTAGCTGGCTTGATTTTTGTTCATGCACCAACAAACCCAGAGCACAGCAACATATGCTGGGGAGCTGTAAAGCTGGTCTGCATCTAGCCTTTGGTTTTTTTGGGTTTTTTTGGTTTTTTTGGTTTTTTTTTTTCCCCTGCTTTTACAGAGTTAGCAGCATAAAATATTAAATTTCTCTTCTGAGCTGAGCACAGGACTTGCTCTGAGCAGTAAGTGTTGACACAGCCTTAGGGCTCCTGCTCCAAAGCCCATCTGCAGGCCAGGGTCACAGCTGAGGAGCTGCTCCTCTCCCAGGGAGGGGCACAGAGAGAATATTTGGTTAATATTTTATATTCCTGAACACTTTCCTCACTTGTCACGGCACAGTTCATTTGTCACCTGTCATCACCAGAGTCACTTCGCCGTCTGCACGAGTTTTCTCCAGATTGGAGAGCTCTTAAAGACAGATTTCTCTTCCTGGGCTGAACCTCAAGGGATTTATCCCTGCCACGACTCCACTTATACACCCACCTTCCACAAGAGATGGCCCTGGCTGCTGTGGCAAATGTCCTTTTGGTAGGAGGGTTAATTCTTCTCCAAACCCTCTTCTCCATCAGTTTTCCCACTGCCTCCACAGCAATCTTTTTTTATTTACATTGAGATGGTTCAGGAACTTCTCCCTTCCCTCAGACTTTGACCTTGTTATTGGGAACACTTAGCTATGCCCTGGTCCTGCAGGAAGGATCTTTTCCATCCCTGTTCTGGGTTCTGATGTCCTACTTTAGGCCACTAATCCTTTTTGTAATGTTTCTTCCAACAAAATAATAATCAAGGTTTGTAATACATACAATGAAAATGGCAAGGAAGAGGGGAAAAGTGGCAAGGAACAAAAAGCTCTCACACACTGCTGGCAATGTCCGTGCCTATTTCAGCCCTTCCCAAATTCTAGCCCTTTGGAGATCTTGATCCAACACAGAATTACTTCCAGTAGAATTACCCTGAGTTACCTCCAGCCCCTTCTTTACCTCCCTTATTCCAGCTGTAAAGCCTCAAAGAATTCCTTCCAATGGGAATTTCAAGATTTCCCCGAGTGTTTGGTGTAGGGGATTTGGGGATGTGACTCCTGTCAGTGGGATTGCAGGTGTAGATTACATTATTTGTTCTTGCTGCAGCATTTAGAAATGGATATTTACAGCTCAGTGCATTCTCTGTGCCAGATGTGGTTTTCCTGTTGAGAAAAGCAATGCCTGTGACCTCATTCCTTCACTCCATGAAAAGTCCAAATGTTACATTCTGTTCCTCCTCCTCCGATATCAGCTACAGAATACACAAGTTTATCTGCTACTTTAAACATTACACAGGATTAGCCTTCACTGCAAAAATAACTGATCAATAAATTTCATTATTTTTACTAGAAAAAAAAAGCCAATCATTTATTCCAAACAATTTAGGTGTTTGGGTTTTTTTTCCCTTGCAAATCTCCACTGTAACTTCTTTTGTCACTTCTAAAAATGAAGAGTCTCATGTGAGCATCATGGATATTACACTCAATAATTTATTGGAAACTACATCATCTTGTCTGTAATGAAAGGAGAGCAGATAAAATAGCAAACATAGACTGGTTTTATCCTTCCCAAGTATTAAATTTTATCAATCAGAATCTATCAGCTCTGGGACCTGTGGATGCTTTGTTCCCCACCATATCTCAATCACATATATTGCTTTTCCAATACAACTGGCAATGGGTTGATTTAGGATAAACACTTTTAAAGGACCTAAAGACGAGTAAGTAATATAGAACTAAAAGATAATCTTCAAATACTTCTATGTTCCCTATTACTACTTTATCTGCCTGGTTCACTGCCTGTAATGCTCCTTACAACCTCTCTGCAATGTAGATCTCTGTTTCATAGATAAAAAAACCCCTCCTTTTGTAATAAAAGCCTTAGGAACTAACCTGGAATAAAGCAGCTTTAACCAAGTGCTGATAGAGCAGAGCCTTGAACACAGTGGTTAAGTACTCTGAGAGAGAGGTTTAAACCATTGGAGGGGCAGAAAAGTGGAATTTCTGATGTGTCTGGTCTGTTAGAATATAAAATAATCGGGGAGTGTTGCTCCCATCAGCTTCAGGATGGGTTCAAGAGGAGAGAGGAGGCTGTGACAGCGCTTGATGTCCATGGACATCACATGGGCTCTGAGAAGGCAGAGGAGACTAAAAGAGGGAATGCTGGGGAAAGCAAACCCCCTTCCTTATGGATATATTCCCATATCTTCTGGTTTTAAGATTCCAGACTGTTCTTTGTGTCTTCAGACATGTCAGGAGATTTGCATAATCCTATTCTTGTGATATCAGAGCTTTAAAATAGAAGTTCTCTTATCACCCTGCCTTGTCCTGTCAGCAGGCAGGTGAAACCCTTCCAGACTTCCTGCTTCACCACTGCTGAGTGGTGGCTCCTGCTTTTCCTGGAGCCTGTGAGAGGCTCCGTGTGCACAGAATTCTGCAAAGAAATAAACCCTGGGAAGCTCAGCGGGGATAGGGGAAGGTGAGCTGGGAGTGGTGAGGTCTTGCAGCAGTTTTGATCTTGGAATGATTAAATTGCATCACTTTAGAGGGTTCTCTGCTGTTGGAACCCTGAATGCTGAAAGCATCATTTCTGCTTTGACAAGCAGTGATCCTCAGATGGACACTGCCTCTGACCTGAGGCTGTGTGAACAGCTCCCAAAACTGAGAGAGCACTGAGGGGGGGTGTAGTTACATAGAAATGATGTCACAGGGTAAAATATTTAAGGTTCGGGGTTTTAGGATATAGAATCATATAAGAGACAATATGGAGGGAGTTGGACGTTGTCTGAGTCCTTCTTCACTTTCTTCTTCCTCCTTCTTCTCAGGTTTGAGGGATTGTTTCTAATTGGTTGGTAAAAGTCACACTGCAGACATTGAGTGATCTTTAATTGGGTTATAAATGAAAATATCTTAGGTGTCAGGTTTTAATTGGTTTTTCTTATTGTTTAAAAGTCCTTGAAATGAAGTAGAAATATCCATTTTCTTGCCTTGAGAGCTCACATCGTGTGAGACTGCACCAGAAATAAGAGATAATAAAAAACTGAGTCTGAACAAGATACCTTTGAGTCTGGTGTCTTCTGTCCAGACCTGGCTAAACCTGACACAGTAACACTCTGCATGTGTTCTGCTCAAAGTGACCTTGAAGGATGCCCAGAGCCCCAATTTGGGGTGGATAGAGCAGGATAGTGACCCCTTAGAGACCCTTCCCTGTTGGAATCAGCGCACAGGAGACCACCAAGTTGATCAGAGGGCTGGAGCACTTCTCCTGTGAAGACAGCTGGGACAGTTGAGGCTGTTATTCCTGGAAATATTCTTTACAACAATGGTTCTCACCAGGTTTTGCCTGATTTTCTGAGGAAAGTCTGTGAAGTAAAGGGGCAAAAAAGGAAAACATGCCTGAGGCTGCTGGGTCTGCTCCATGGAGAGCATCCATTAAGCAAAGACCTTGGTGTGGTCTCCTGCCATGGGAACTGCTGCAGAGAGAGCTGGAGCATTGGCAGAGTGTCCATAACAATCAGAAGTGATAAATGAAAGTTCTCTTTCTTTTCACTCCAAGCAGAATTTTGACAAAACACACAATTTATTTCCTGTAACTTGTTCCACTCGGCACCTGGCCCTCAGCTCCCCACACCAGGGAGGGTGGCTGCTGCTGCTGCTGCTGCTGCTGCAGTGATATTGGATTCTACCTCTGTTCAAAGTCCAAAAGGCAATTTTGAGCTGTGAGCCTGTTCAGTGACATGTGGAAGAGATGACAGCAGCACTTCCATCCTCCAGACAGGATCGATCCACAGCCAGTGCTCCCACTGCACGTTGTGTTTGCTGCTCACCTGCTGAAGGGAAGGTGCAGACTGGGAGGTGTGACCAGGGTCACCAGCAGGGCTGTGCAGAGAGGGCAGAGGAGAATTTTATGGCTGATTCTCCACACATCTGCACTTGGCTATCAGAGTCTGGAATTATGAGAAATGTTTCTTTGCATATTTAAGAGATTTTAAGATCTCTGACAAACAGTGTTTTTAACCTTTGTTCATGGAAAAAGGGCTTTTAGGCTCTGGAGTGAAGCAGAGTTTTCAAGAGTGTGTATTAGACAGTAGAATAGTGTGTAGTTTTATCATAGGGTGAGAATTTTAGATATCTGGGTTTTTAGGATGGCAGACAGGTGAAGGAAAGATGCAGGAAGCACATGGCTTTTGGGTTTCTTCCTTCTTCTTCCTTGCCTCCATCTTCTGCAGTGAGGTGGCACATTATAGAGTAGAGTCTAACCTTCTAACAAAGATAAGAGTTATTGGAGAAGTATTATAAATACTGATTACATGGATTGTAGTATAAATATCCACACCACCCTGAGGGTGGGAACATTTTGGGATTTGGAATTTGGTACTCGGGGCTTTTTGAAGTTTGTGCCTTGAACTGACCTGCAGTGAAGAGCTCTGCAGGGCAGGAACAGAATGTAATGATAAGGAATAATAAATTATGAAGAGAAAACATAAGAAGACACGACTCATGACCCTGTTCTTTCAAGATCTCTGGCTGGAGAAAACAAAAGTTTGCATTCTCGGGTCAGCGGTAAACAGCCAAAAACAGAGACACACAAAAATAATTTTTTATAATCCCAAGACTTGAGATGTTTTTCTGCATCACAGGAAGGTGGGGCTGGAATGAGATGAGCTTTAGAGTTGCTCCCAGACCATTCTAGGGTTACACAGAAGGCCACCCTTTTAAAACAGAGAGGTGGGGTCAGTGCATCACTCAGCATCAGTAGGGTAGAGAGTGGTGCTAGAATGAGCATACAGACTGAGAGAATTGGGATTGTTCAGCCTGGAGAGGAGAAGCTTTGGGGTGAAGCTGTGGCCTTCCAGGGCCTGAAGGGAGCTACAAGAAAGATGGAGAGAGATTTTGGAAAGGTCCTGGAGGGACAAGACAAGGGAAAATGGCATCAAATTGATAGAGGGCAGGATTAGATGGGATATTGGGAAGGAATTGTTCCCTGTGAGGGTTCTGAGGCTCTGGCAAAGGGTGACCAGAGGAGCTGTGGCCACCCCTGGATCCCTGGAAGTGCCCAAGGCCAGGTGGGACATTGAGGCTGGGAGCAAACTGGGACAGTGGGAGGTGGCAGAGAGTGGAACTGGATGATCTTTAATGTCCTTTCCAACCAGGCCATGATTCTCTGTGATTCCATGATTCTCTGTGAATAGAGGCAAGGCTATGGCTTTACCTGATACGCCCCTAAGGAGGAAAAGGGAATTTAGAAAAGCAAGTCAAAATTTTGGGGATGTATTTTGTATTTTTGATGATGACCTTTTCCTGTCATTGACAAGCTGAGCTCTTCCTTCTTCCTGCTCCTCAGTTATCAGCTGAGGAGTTATCACTCAGTCATCCCTGAGTGCCTGTTGAGTGCTGAACTGAGCAGTTTGTGCCTCCTTTGGAGAAAGAAAGACACTGCCAGAGTTCCTTCCTGCAATCCAACTGCCTGATCAGTATTCCAACCCTCATGTGCTGTGATGAATTAACAATCAGCTTAAAGACCCAGAGAGCTTTACTCCAGGTGGTAGTTACAACAGCTAGCACACCTTTTAATCAAATACAATTGTTACAGAGGGATTTCTGGACACACACAGCACCACAACACAACCCAGCCAGAAGTGCAGGTGCCATTTAGCCTTAAATTCATGCATGTCCAGACTTTGCAAATTCAGCCTATCTGATCCAAGACTATTGATTTTTCCATTTTCTGTTTCAAAGCATACACTGCCAGTGAAAAGGGTTATGACATCCTGAGGCTGCTGGATTGCTTTGTGATGTTTCTGTAATTTGTGTGCACTCGAAGGTAAATAACACGATGAAGTAATCAGATGAAAAGTGGGCTTTCATGCTGGCTGAGCATCTCCCAGCCAGCCCCTCCAACAGGGCCCTGCTAAAGCTCAGCCTGTCACCATCCAGCAAACACTAAATGGGTTTGATTGGGTTTAATAGATTCCTCCCTGAAATGGTTAAATGTTAATGATGGGCTGTTATTTTTGTGTTTCAGAATGGCAAAAACTCAGTCCAGGAGGAATTATTGCCTTTAATTTGTTATTTCAGCAAAACTGTGTCTTCTCTCTCTGATGAAGAGCACGTGGAAGCTCTTGGGAGCTGCAGATTTCATTCCAAGTGCTCCAGCACTGCCACTCTCAACCACACTGCTGTGAGCACATCATCACTGGCCAAGAGCAGCGAGGGTGGCAGTGTCAGGAAAGTGCTGCTGAGAATAAGCACCAAGCAAAACCCTTGAGCTTCGAAAACCAGGAGAATGTGGTTGGAGCCCAAAAACTCCAGGGTGAAATCCTTCCTGGGTCTGTAGCATTGTGGGGAACTTTAAAATATGGGGTCTAATAGATCCACAGTGTGCCCTCCCATGAGGTTCAGGGCAAAGTGACCAATTCTAGGCATGAATTTAGATTGTTGTTGTTGTTTCTCAGAATTTCAGGTCTGAGAAAGCTGCAACCATCATGACTTTTATCATCAAGGGTAGAATATTTTGACTCTCTAATTTAATATCCTTAGGCAACAAGATGCTTTCAATTAGTACTGAATTTTCTGGGTTTATGCCCTGAATAATTATGAATTAGGTTTGCACTGGATTCTTTTTGATTGTGGAGTCCTTTTTTTATTCTAGTTTGTTTAATTGCACGTCTTATTTCTCCTGCATATCCCTTAATGCCTCTGCTATAGATGTGTTTGAGAGCTAAAAGAACAAGTAACAGGCCTGGACAGGCTGTTCATGCAGCCTGTTACAGGGATTTCCCTCAAGACAAGTTGTTTGCACACAGTTATTTTTGCTTAAAAGTGAGGAAATAATTAAAGTAAATCCCCTGTGTGCCTTGGGAGAAAGTTCTGGTTGAAACAATACTGAAGCAATTCCCCCTAACAGGTTTTTTTTGTGTTTTTGTTGTTTTTTTTTTAAAGGAATGAAATGCCTTAAACAAAAATGCCTTAGGAAAGAATTTATCCTAAGAGAATGAAAGAGTGGCCAAGCTTTGGAACTGGCTGCTCATGGAAGTGATGGAGCCCCCAGCCTTGGGAGTGTTCAAAAAATGAGCAGATGTGGCATTTTGTGATGTGGTTTATGAGCAAGGGGAGATTGGGCAAGGGCTGGCCTTGATGATCTCAAAGGTCATTTCCAACCCTGTTAATTCTGTGATTAAAGATGGAAAAGAACTCCAACTTATGACCTAACATTGGGAGCTACACCGTGGCACTGGTGCCTCACCCTGGCTTTTTTTAAACACCTCCAGAGGTGCTGACTCCCCCACCTCCCTGGGCAGCCCATTCCAATGCCCAAACACTCTTTCTGTGAAGAAATTCATTTTTCCCAATGTCCAGCCTCAACTTCCCCTGGTGCAGCTTAAAACTGTGTCCTCTAGGGATTCTGTGACTCTAGGTTGTGTACAAGCTGCAGGAAAAGCTCTCGTGTCCTCATCTCTTCCTTCAAGCTGACTTGGGCCTAACCCCAAGAGGAACTTCCCAAGCTTTGACTTCCCTTTAGGCTGAGCTGAGGTGTTCCAGGTGACCTGGTGCTGGGTGTCACCACTGATCTGCAAGGGGAAAAGCCATTGGGTTGCAGGGCCATGGCTCCAGACTCCAGCCTGGATAAGGACTGTTGTAGATAGGCAGAGATATTATAAAAGAAAGGCTTTATAAAATATGGTTTAGGTTTTGCTACTCTAGCTAAGCTAGCATTAGCTTGTAACTTTTTATGTGAAAAAAAAATTATAAGAATTAAAGTAGTTAACATAACTTATTCTGGTAAGAAAAATAAGTTTGTACTGGCATATACATTAAATTTATCTTATGAGAATTAGTGAAGAAGTTATGTGAACAATTTAAGAATAGAGAGTCAGCACATACACACAAAACCACATTTTAATCAGTGAATTGAGTGGCAAGAAAACTACTGGCCAACTAGAGTTGAACATGAGGTCTGTAAAATTGGTATAAAAATGAGTTATGTGAATAAAGAATTGGCTTTTCCTGCCTGAAGAAACTGACTCCCATCTGCTTTCCTGCAGCCTGGTCCCTGCTCTGTGCCTGGCTCTGGCTGCATGAGCTGAGGCCTGACACCAAATCTTTACAGCAACTCCCACCTTGACAGCTCCAGCTCCTGCAAAACACCCCTGGGCTGCTCCAAATGTGCTGCTGGGAGACCTGCAGGAGCCATAGGGAGCTTTCAAGTTTATTGATGACAAGCTGTTCTGGTTTGCAGTGCAGGCTGTACCCAGCAGTGTGGATTCTATCCCAGCTGTTGGAAATGGGCTGGGGGAACCCTCTGTCCATGATCCAGCTGTTCCAAACCAGCTGGGGCAGTTTGCTTTATCCCTGCCAGGATCCAGCCTCCCTCCAGCCACAGATCTCCTGACCATGGGCCAGGGAGGGGCACTGAGAAAATTCCATCAGCATTGGGAGATGCTGCAGCCAGGGCAGGAGACAAACATTCCTCCCTGGATCCAATGTGGGATTGGGAACACCAAACATTCCTCCCTGGATCCAATCTGGGATTTGGGA
>CM031868.1:18520751-18619339 GCA_018697195.1 Certhia americana | reverse complement strand
CACCAAACATTCCTCCCTGGATCCAATCTGGGATTTGGGAACACCAAGGATCCTTTCCCACTGCATTCCCAGAGGAACACCAGCCCCAGCTCTCCCCACTGCACCTTCAGTGACAAACTCCACTTTTCTCCAGGAGCATCCCTGCCCCAGAGCCACATCTGCCACTGGGACTGCAGCCACCATGGGATGGCACTGCCACCAACCCCTGACACACAGGGGACAGCTGCCAGCCTGACTCTGACACTGGGCTGGGTTTTTGTATCACTGCATTTTTATTTTAGTTCCCCAAATAAAGAACTGTTATTCCTATCCCCATATCTTTGCCTGAGAGCCCCTGAATTTCAAAATTATAATAACTGGGAGGGAGGGGGTTTGCATTCTCCATTCCAAGGGAGGCTCCTGCCTCCCTCAGCACACACCTGGAGTTCAAACCAAGGCACAAACCAATCCTTGTGCAGGAAGCAGGGATGCCAAGGGCTTGCCAGCCTTGCATCCCACTAATGCATTTACCTGCTCCCTCTCCCTGATGCTGCCTCTCATTCTCAGCTTGTAGCTTTAATAATCTCTGCCACTGCCTTCTGTACAATATTCCTCCTGCAGCTTCCCTTTGACAGCTCTGGTTTTAATAGAGGATAAGCACCAAACTCCAGCTGAATCTGAAGACATATTTCTAATCTCATCCCACATTTATTTTGCTTCTCGGAGAACTTCCTATCTTGAACAGAGGAAAAAAATGTATTTTTCACATATTAAGTTGACACGTTGAATAGGTTTCTGGAGGTATCATTAATTCAAACTCCCAACTCAGAGTTAGTTACCTTGTAGTAAAGAGACAAATACACATAAACCGTGGCACTTGGATAATAGTTTTGATTCAATTCTTTATCAGGGAGATTGCAATAATATGCCAGGCATTCCAGTCCAGGGAAGAATCCCATTTTGTGAGGTGTTGAGTGAGAGTGTCATAACAGCAACGTGCCTGCCTGCCTGGATTTTAAGATATAGCCCGAAGTATTGGTTGAAACAAAGAATTCCATTGGATGGCAACTTGAAAATAAGAAACAAGGAAATGTTGACTGTGAAATAAGTGTTTCAAGGTAATTTGTTCCACTATTCTCATCAGGTCATTATGATGTTTTCCATGTGCTGTGGGGTTTTTCCCCCTATTATAAGACAACTTAAAGCTCCCAGTTCTGCAGTGATGCCACTAAATTGAAGCATTTTCCTGTAAATTTGTGCTTGTCAGTGTAAATAACAGCCTTTGATTTGTCTGTCCTCTCTATTCTCCATGGGGAAGGATGTAAATATCTGTCACCACTACTGGAAAAATGGTGTAGTGCTTGATTATGGGATAAATTTAGCATTTTGTGGAGCTGTTGGAGCTGGAGGACTGGGACAGGCTGAGAGCTGGAGGCAAACCAGACCCAGCTCTGGGATCTGCTCCCTGCAGGAACTGTGGGAAGAGTTTGGGTTGGGGTATAAAGCTTAAATAAAGGAACTGCTTGATATAAAATGCTGAATAATCACCAGAACCTTCTTTCTTTCACAGATATTCCTGTTTTTCCTTTCTCCCCCTCTGTTATTTTTTTAAATTTTATTTTTTTTATGCCTCATCTGTGGATGAGGATATATCCATCATTTATGGATATTCCCTTTCCTCAGGTCTTTTCCCAGCTCGCTCCTTGGCCTGTCTTGGCTCCTTGGGGATTACAGACTCCATGGACAATTTTGAGGTGTCTATCAGTTCTTGCTCCTTTCTAAAATGAAATTTATTCTGTCACTAAACAACTTTCACCTCCAAATCTCACAAGAAAAAAAAAAAAAGTTCCCACACAGGAAGTCTGGCTTGAAAAAATGTTTCAGCAGAAAAAGTGGTAAAAAATAATGAATCGAATTTTTATTCTTTTTACATTTGACCAGCTCTTGGAAATCAAAGCTGTTTGAGAAATTCAGGGTAAAACATTATTAAATGAGGTACCAGTGATACACCTTTTGATCAGCTCTGCTGAAAGAGACTCTGTGAACCTGCCTGACCGCTGAGGTCTCCTTTGTGTAACCCCTGTGACACGAGGTTTGCTATCAGAAATGGAACAAGATTAATAATTAATCCGTTTGCTGGTGTCTGAAATAGTGACACAAGGTTGGCTTTAGTCACATGTTTTATTAATGAGCTTTGAAAACAATTGCTTTCTCCCAGCAACAGACTGCTCTGAGCTTTAGACTGAAAAAAAAAAAAAAAAAAAACCAAAAAAACCAAAAAGCAAACAAACAAAAAGGAGCTGGAGGGAATATCTGGAGTTTTTTAGTTGTCACTGTTGTCCCCCCTCCCTCCCCAGGGCATTCACAGAACTCGGTCACTGCCTCCAAACCTTGTGAAAAAGGTTGTGAAGTTGTGAAGGAGCGAAACGGGGACCAAAGATGAAATAAATTTTAAATCATCTCAAGACAGGCAACGTGCTCGACCTGAGGGAGCTGAAATACAAAATATTTCAGGGAGCAGCTCACACTTTTACACGTTGTGTAAAGAAAAAGAGTGTTTCTTTGGTAATGTAGACAAAAATCAGCTTGACAATTAGGGGAACAATGGTTTTGTGTCTCAATTAAACCCCATTAGCTACAGAAAACTCAAAGCCCAACTTTTTGCAACAACCCCCCCCCCCCCAGCTGTAGTTACCTGTAGGATAACAACAAAACCACTGTCCTAAAAAATGAAAACACCTTTATTAAGTGAAGATAATTGTGCTCATCTCTTTTGACCTTTCAATTTCCTGATTTTTATTCTGGCTCCCGAGGGCAGCAGCCATCAGATGTCTGATTTTATTACTAATATTCACTAGGAACATTTTTAATTTTTTTTTTTTTTTTTAAGGAATAAGCAGTGCTGAAGGAAGTCAAACCTTTTGGACAGAATCCCCAATGATCCTTTAATTACCCAATAAATTATAGTCCATGTGCAGAATTAATAGGAAAATAATGTTCTAATAAATATGATCTTCCCAACTTACATGCAAATTGAAGCTTTGCCTTCCTGCTCAGAATTGTTCCAAATGAATTTGTGGCCAAACACTGGTATGTTCCAATATCCTGATTTTTATGTGGGTTATTGATTGCCAAGCTGCCTCCAACCAACCTGTAGTGATAACTCATGGTAAGATCAATATCTGTGCCATTTTGCTTCCACCTTTGAGGGGAAAAAAATCAAATTATGCTTATAATTTACAGAGCCTATTCATATTTATCTTAAACAGTGTGCTGTAGCATACCTGTAATGATAAAAATGTAGTTAAATATCACAAAATTAGATCATTTTTCACACACGACTGCTTCTTACATCAATCTTAATGATAGCAATAATGGTATTCTTTGGAAAATCTTTACTTTAGTCACCAGTGTTCACCCAAATGTCCACAAAAAGTAATTATAACTTATTCACACAAAGTTATCCATTCAATCAGGAGGGGGGGTTTATACCTTGTCTACAACTACATTATTTTTTATAATACGAATGGTACCTGGATGTGCTTTACAGTCCTTGCAAATGATGAATCATGAATTTGGCAACAGAAATGCTTTGGAGATGTAGCTCAGGAAGGATTGCACTTCAGAGGGCAGAACAAAAGCTGAGAGGGAAGTTTTTGTGCAGCAAGTCTGAGACTGATCATTCCGTGATGAGAAGGACGCTATTTTAAATCATCATTTGTCCCTGTTCGTCCACTAAGCAGAAAATGGATTGTGTCTGCAGCATTACCCAGCTGCTTACAGATGTCAAAATACAATTTCTCATTCAAAGGAAATAAATATTACGTGTTTCAGGGAGGGAGATTTTGTGGCTTGGCCATTAGTCATGCTAGGGTTGATTTTTCCTGGCTCACGTGAGGGCCAAAGAAGGAGAAAGGACTTGGCCACTGAGGTCTGCAAGTTTGGGTTTGTTAATGCCACTTTTGAGGTGGTCAGCAATCCTAAAACTACACAGCCAGATATTTTCTCCTCCTGATTTTATATCAGAGCCACCTCCTCAGCCTTTCTCATTTCTGTTGGTATCTGGGGGTGATTCCAAGCCCTGTGGATGGAAGGTTCATACAAAAATTGCCAGTGGCTCCCTCTGGGTTCCTGGCAGTGCCCAAGCCAAGGGCAATCATCTCCTTGTTAATCACCTGAAGGCTCACAGCATAAAAATTACCCATTTCTGCTTATTTGCAGTGCCCCTGACAGCGAGGGCAGCTTCCCCAGGTAACAACTGGCAGCAAACTCCCATTTTATCCTTGGAAATCTGCCCTGCATGCACAGCCCAGGATTTTGTCAGTCCCCTCCCAGACCCCTCCCCACACACCCACACTGCTCTGGAGTTGTTTTTGTGCTGGAGGATTTCCACCCTGGGCTGTGAAATGCAATTCTGTGTTCCAAGGGAAAGCTCCACTAGTACAGGGACCTTCAAGTGAGCACTCCTTGTTTTGGAAGATGATGACTGATTAAATATGAAATCAGTGGAATTTTGTGAACAAACTCTAATAACATGGAATCATCTCTTTAGGTTGTTGTCTCCCCTTTCATGGATGAATCCACACTGAAAAATTTGGGGGCAACACTCAACTCTCAGGAATTCTTCCTATGAATTCCAGCTGATTTTTGGTGTTTCTGTACCTCTCCTTGATTCCTTTTTGATAGTTGCTTGAGTTGGTCTGGGTTTTGCTGTTATTTTAGGGTATTTGCGTCAGCATTTTGCCATATTTCAGGATTTACATATGCTCCAAGTTGTCTAAAGCCTTCCCTTTACTAATCGAAGATATTCTGGTGTTTAATTTGCCAGTTCTCTTTAATTTCAGAATCAATCACTGAAATAACTGCTGTCATCATTGCATGGCTCCCAATTAAGATCCATAATTGTTTTTCCAAACAAATGTGAAGACATTGGCTTAGTTGCTGCAAATGAATTCTTCACAGTATCCCCATAATCATTCTAATCACCATGGTACAATGATTATTAAACTTTGCATATAGATCAGGGGTTCAGCTCCTGGTGTGGGCTTTTTCCCTAATTAATATGTTTACATCACTGGAGGAAGCAAATTAATGAATTCATGTGGTAGACAATAATTTAATGACTTTGTGTGTTCTGCAGTGTATTAATACCCAGAAATCTGGATAATTATTCTAGGGAATTTTTAACATAAGCCCATTAAGGCAGAGATCATCTATGTATATTTGTGATTTGTTTTTTTTTCATGCAACCATTGGAAAATATTTATCCTCAATTATAAGAAATACATCCTGGATTGTTGTTCTTTCACCAATTGTTTTAGAACCTAAACTTTAAAAAATTTCCTATATATTCTGATGCAGAATTGATCAGTTCCCCAGGAGCCCAAGGACTGTGAGTGGGTATATTCTCAAATAATTTAAGAAATTATTTTTTCAGCCTGCTGCTATAATAAAAATACCAATATTTTCATGACTTCATTGTGTTCTATATTTCTTAGATTATTTGCATTCAGATGGAAATGTCCTGCCAAGCCACCTGAGGCTTTCTTGTGATTGGGAAAAGGATTTGCAGAACCCCCCTTAGTGTACAGCATTTGCAGTGAGGAGGGAAATAGGAAGTTTAAAAACTCTTGCCTGTGAACAAGACAGCAGAGGGGAAGGAGTTTTTAATCCCACCCCACTTCTGAGGCAGAATCTGCACTAAACCAAGGAACAGCAGTCCGGGGAACAAGGATGTTTTTTGTCAAGGGTGGATTTTTGGGATTACTGGGAATCGTTCTGCAGCTTGATGCAATGATTATGAACATATTTGATGTCATTTGCAATCTTTGTAGACTTGGAGCTCTGCTCCCTCCCTTTCATTTGTGTGTTCCAGTTATCCTCGTGCTGCTTGGATTTGGATTGGATTTGAATCTCTTTATCTCCTTTTAGTGCAGCACTCGGTGTTGGGATGAAATATTAAAATGTTGTTCTAATCAATGCTGCTTATGTTGCCCTTGGATTTATTTATTGGTTCCATTGACTCCTCTCTGAGAGGATTATTGAGGGGAAAACACCCTGAATTTCCAACTTGCATGAAAATGCAGGACTGTGGGATTGCTCTGGGTGTTGGATGGAAGTACAGGAAAAGAGAGCACTTGAAATCAAATAAAAAAATGTCAAAATACTGCTGAAAACACTGCAGGGATAGGCTGGAAATAAAAAATAAAAAAATAAAAAAAAATTATGTCAAATTCATTGACATAGTTGGTGATAAACCCTCTGGTGACTATAACCAAAAAAGCTTAAGTGCAAAAGATGATAAATCTAATTTTAAAAGTTGTGTTTATGTACCACCAACATCACACCAGGAAACACCTGGAATAATGTACCCGATGTTATAGGCAATTTTGACTTTATAAAAAAGACATAAGAGATAAAATTATATTTCTCAGAACATTATATAGATTTCTTAATGGTTTCAGAGATGCTAACATCCATATTTCTGTTTCCAGTGTAATCTGTGTTCTCTGGTACTTCCAAAGGGAAAACTGTGTCTCATTTTTATTACTCAACCCTTCCACCTGCAGTTCTACACAATTCTTGCACTGTGCTTCTCAGGCACACAATATTTTGAGGAGGAGTTGCAAAAAAATATATTCAACTATAAAAACTATAGTCGACAGGTCTATAAGAATAAAAGAGTACCTAGTAAAATAAAACTTTTAGGAAATGCTAAGCATTTTTTATTTCAAGGGAAGGTATTTATCAGTATATTCCTTGATGTAAAAAATGCTAAATAGCAAATTAACTTGTATCTAACATTCTTCCTGTTGGAGTGGTTCTGTATTTCTGAATCAAAGAGAAACCTCCAGCAGTCCTAGCTGTTCTTTGCCATCACTCAGCAAAGATGATTAAAATTTCATACTGGGCTTGATTTATCTAAAATTGTTGGAACTTTAAATATATGGGCTCAATCCTTATCTGACAAAGCCAGCATTAGCTGTGGGGAAATCAAAGAAAAGTGAAAACTCCCTGTTCCCTCCAAATCGTGGTGTAATTGCAGCAGTGATTATCTGATAATTTTTAATTGACCTCGGGGCTCCAAGATCCAGCCCCAGATGTTGATCTCGTGTCCCTGGAGCCACTGAGGCTTTGTTAAAAAAAAAAAAAAAAAATGGGAATGGTGAAAAAGAACCCCCAGGGAAGTTAATTAATGAGTGGGTAAAAAAAAAAAAAAAAAAAGGTAAAATATGGATATCAAATACGGGGAAGATTTCCCAGCTCTCCTGCCTGGTAGAAACTTCTGTCTCTGCTCTTTGTGAGTGTGAGGAATCCATGGGGGGATGCAAGAACCCAGGAATTTGCTAGGAAGCTGCTTAAATATGAAACAAAAGTGTGGATGACCTGGAAAATTTGAAATTCATGGCCTGAACCAGTTGATGTTGGTGTTGAGAACAGAAAGAACAAATGGGTTGGGAAATACATGAGGGTTTCTACTCATAGGAGGAGAAGTTGCACTGGGAAAAGGAAATTAAGGGTCCCTTTCATAAAGGAAATTAAAGAAATTAAGGGTTCCTTTCATCACACATCATCTGGGGACAAATCAAACCATGAAGTCCAAAAGCCAAGCTGATAACCAGTGGTGGAACTCTCCAGGGCAGACTGTGGTGGGAGCAGTTAAAATCTCTTCAATAAATATTCTCTAAGAATTTGATTTTCTTTCATGTCTTGCATGATTGGTTTATTTTTTATATATCATTTTCCTTCACCTCAACTATTACTTTCACTGTTATTTTCTGAAGAAAGCACAATGTCTTTTTTTATTTTTTGTTTGGTTTTGGGTTTTTTTTGTTGTTGTTTGTTTGTTTGTTTGTGGGTTTTTTTGTTTGTTTCCCCTAGATTCCCGGCTTTTCCTCTTATCCAACTTGGATTCCCAGGTCCTTGGGTCAACAAGTCAAGTCATATTGTAAATGATAAGTCCATAGTTATTGAATAAACAAAAAAATCCTCAGTCCCTTTTATTCAGTGACTCCTGTAAGGTATTGGAGCTGTTCCTCTAAACAAACACCATAAATTGCACATGAAATGTTGGAATTAGAAAAGGGGAAGGATATTGCTCTTCTGCTTTCTAAGCATTAATTAATGTATGGAAAGTTTTATCAAGTACACATGCTCAGTGCTTCCATTTTCCCATTTTTCACAGCTGTTCTGTGGATTCAGAATTAATTCCGTATATTTTTAAATACTTTGGGGATGATTCTCAATTATTTTCTTTTCCTGCATTAATTTTCTTTACAGCAAAGCAGCACAAATATTTTTCCTTCGTTCCTTAAATTTACTCTGAACTTTTTTACACTTTTGCTGTGAGCACTCAACAGATTTTGGGGTGTTTATTTCTGGTGGAGCAGTGACTAAAACACAAATCAAAGAGCCACAGAGAGACAATATTTTCCCCAAGGTTGATTTCACCTGTAGTATGGCAGTGGATATCCTTTAGCTGTGCAGTTCAGGAGGATCTCTGCATTTGCTGAGCCCATGGAATAAGTGATATCATATGGCTCTTGGATAAAAATAGGCCCATGAAGGGTTTCTTCCCCTGTGAAAGAAAAACAATAATTTAACATTAGATGTCTTTAGCGTGTCCTTCCACATAAAATTGTCCTTTGGAGTCCTTTGCTTTCAGCAGCAAGTTAAGGTCTGCTATTTTATTCAGCAGAGAATCCACCTCCAGACATTGGACTATTAAGGAGGAAATATTTCAAGGCTGATTGATAATAAAATCGCAGAGCTCAGGTGCTGCTGATTTATTTTGCAGGTGACAGTGAAGCTTCTTTGCATATTTCCCATGGAAGTTCTCTGGCCAGCTGTTAAATGTGCCCCTCCACCTCATCCCTGTGCTGGGGATCAGGCCTGGCAGCAGGAAAGGATGGAATTGTGGAATTGTGGTTCTGGGTTTGGTGTTCCCAGGTCACAGCACAGTCTAAGGGAGTCACTCACCTCCTTCTCCTCTAACCCTTCCCATCCCCTGGAATATTATTTTTTTATGTTTTCTGTATACATTTTTTATACTGTACTATAAAACAGGGTTTTTTGCTTGTTTATTGCTGTTTTGGTTTTTTTTTCCCTCCCCTTTCTCAATCCTTTTCAAGCAGGAGTAGCATTACATAATCAACCTTTATTTCAGATCCAAAATGAAGTGATTGAATGCAAACCAGAACTGTTTCTGTATTTCATTGTGATCTCCCTTTTTCTGGGGAGCAGGGGAGATGCCAATTTGTTCAGCAAACCACGAGGGCAAGGCAGAGCAGCTCTCTCTGAGATGGTGGCTGGGTCTGCTTAAATAATCTCTGTCTCTTGTCCTGCCACTCCTCTGGGTTTAGTCCCTTGGCAAATTTGAAGACTTCTTTTTTCACTGTTTCTACAATTGACCCTTTGACTTGTCTTTGGGAGGAATTTTCTTCCCTTCTGGGTTCATTTCCTCAGCTCTTCTCGTTACCCTCCCAGAACTGCCAGGGAGTTTTCCTGAAGCCACAAAATGATCCAGGGGTCACTGTTCTTCATTTTAAATCCCTGTACCTGCCTGGGCCAGTGCTGAACTACCTGATGTACATAAAAACCTCTACTTCACCTCATAAAAATGTAAATATTTTGGTAAACCTGGGATTCATTTCTCATGTTTTTTTTTCCTAAATGGAATTTAGACTCATTTGTCATTTGCAGACTATTGAATATCTTAATTTTATATCCCCTTCCCATGTCCTTAATGCAGAAAGCCCTTAATGTGCAGAATAAGGACACAATATTTTACAGCTCCTTTCCAGTGGACATGTCACAGTCCCTGTCACAAAAAAAATGCACATGAATTTCAGTAAAAGCAGCTTCTTGCTGTTGTTTTGTTTTCTCTTTAATATCCTTCCCTCTCTGGCTGATCTGCAGCAGAGAATAACATCAAATTTGTGAGAAATGATGTGCACTCTCAGAGCCAATGGTGTCCTAGGAGTCCATCTCTTATTTATAGAAAAGGTCAGGCTGGTCATTTCTAATTTCCTGATGCATCCTTTTGTGTTTCCTATAGAGAATGCCCATATATTTCTTCTCCATCCTCCAAGTTCAATACAATCACCATGATTTCTCCAGAGATACACATGACAAATGCATTTTGGTGGGGCTGCTTGCTTTTGTTAAGGTTTAAATAGTTCAGATTTTTTTTTTTTTTTTAAGATTGATTGGGATGTGAACGCTTGAGTCAATGTATTGTTTCTATACATAAAAATCATGTGGGAATCCTCAGTGTGGTGCTTGAAAGTAAATACAAACTCTTGCTATGGAATGCTTGATAAGAAGTTAAAATGTATTTCTTTTTGATGTCAAATCAGTTTGAGCTCCATAAAGACCATAATTATGCCAGCCTGAATTCCAAGCTAAAGCAGGAAAATGAATCCTCATCCCTTCATTCATTCCATGATAATGTCTTCAGCCAATCCAGGGATTAACACAGTGCTAGTGGAAGAAGCAGGGGATGCCCCAGTGCTTCCCAGTTTCTGCTTTATGGGCTGTGGGTGGATATGTCACAGCCTGATATTCCTCAAATGGAGTTAAAGAGTTTTTTTACACCGCCATAATAAATATTGAAATATTTATGCTCTGCCTCATCCAGACAGGGAGAAAGAACAAATCTAGAGTTCGCATTTAATCAGCTTAATTTCCAGCCAAATCCTGCTCCCTGTCCTTTCCTGTTTCTGACTCTGGTTGGCTTCCTACTCAGGTCTTTGGGAGGTCCCTGCCCAGCTGGAAATCCAAAGGAGAACATTCCTAGAGCAGTTCAGGCTGGCCCAAGCCCAGGCTGTAATGTGAGTGTGGATAACTCAGTAGGCCAATATTGCAAATTAGCTGGCTTTTATCCCTTTCCTACACTGATCTTCCCTCCCATTAGGACTTTTTGCTAAGTGGAATTGGAATTACCATTACCCCAAGCTGCTCAGTGATAGAGAAAATCAGTTTGGTGAAATTCAGAGTGTCCCAGAAACATCACAAACTATTTGCAGGGAGAGGTTTTAGGTTTGCCTGGGAGAATCAGCTCCCAGGAGCCAAAATCCAGAGGATTCACTGCTCCAGGACCGGGAATGAGGAATTCTGGTGGGCTGGAAGCCCAGAGAAACTGTGGCTGCTCCATCCCTGAAAGCATCCAAAGCCAGGTTGGACAAGATTTGGAGCAACCTGGAGTAGTGGAAGATATCCCTGTGGGGTGAAACTGGATGAGTTTTAATATCCCTTCCAACCCAAACCATCCCATGGTTCTGGATGTTCCATATCAGTGAATCCTTCGGAAGATCATAAGGAGAAACTCCTAAATGCAAAACTGTCATAATTCACATAAGCAAACCAGATAAGGAGGAATTTATCCAGGCTATTAAGTTCCAGGAAAGCTGTAAATTCCAGGGGTAGTGAGTTTCTAATGAATCTTTCTTAATGTGCCTTAGATAGAGCTTCATATCTGATCCAAAACATTAATATGACTTTATGGGCCAAAGCTGACACCTGATTAAGAGGCGTCTTTTAAATCAGTGTGATAGTAAAACACCTGTCAGCTCCAGCAAAAGGGAGGGGACAGGTGAATTAAACCCTCCCCACTTCTAATGACAGCAGAAAAATCATGAAAAGTCCAATTTATTCAAAATCTGTTTGATTTTTCAGCTGAAGATATGGGTAATTTTTAATTGGAAGATGGGGAGTTTATGGGGCCCACTGATTTTTAAATGCCATGGAGTGTTTCCCTGCAAAGAGCACTGGAGTTTTTGACTGAATCTTGTCAGAAGCAGAATGAAATTATTATTTCCCTCCTCAAAGGCTTGGGCCAGGGAGTTCAAGGACTTTAAAAGGAGCCTGACAGATGCAAAATGAGAGGCAAAGGATGAGACACTGCTTGGTAGCACCTAAAGGAACACACACCCCTTCAAGGAGTCGGATTTTAACGCTGGAAGAGAAGATAGGAAAAGATGAAGCAGAAAAATGGCCATGAAAGTGTTCTGTGGGAAGAAAAAATGACTTGTCAGGAGCACAGGCAGGACTCCCTCTGTCCCTCCCAGTGCCACCCAGCCCTCTGAGAGTGAAGCAGCCACACAGAGAAATCAGATTAGATCTTAAGGGTTTGAGCAGGAAGAAGCAACCTAAGACCTGCAGGATTTTCCCAAAGGGACTTCAACTTTCATGTGTTTTCTCCCTTCAGATGTTGATGTACAGAGCTCCTGAGACACAGGGCTCCTTTCAAGTCTCAGCTTCTGTTGGAAGAGTCAAACTGGGAGCACTGGTGGGATTCCAGCGTGTCTCTGTTAGCAGACACCAAACCAGGGAGATGTTTAGCTCCTTGTGATGTTGGGAGAAGGGGAGGCAGAGATGAGGCACA
Organism: Certhia americana; assembly: GCA_018697195.1. Lineage (NCBI taxonomy): Eukaryota > Metazoa > Chordata > Aves > Passeriformes > Certhiidae > Certhia > Certhia americana. The sequence goes on along the minus strand of CM031868.1, from coordinate 18,606,975 downwards.
CGAGGGGAAATCCTGGCACTGCTGAAGTCAGAAAAACTCTCAATAATGATGGGAAACTTGGCACTCAAGCTCAGGGTTTATAAAAGAAACTTTAAAGAAACTGTCTTTTAAATGCCAGCCGAGAGTGGAAGGCATCCCTTCCACAGAATCATGGATTCATTGCAGCTGGAAAAGACTTCCAAAGCAATGAATCCATCCCAGCTCCACCACCACTTTCACCACTCAACCACATCCTCAAGTGCCACATCCACAATTTTTATGAGCAGTTCCAATGCTGGAGATGCCAGCACTGCCCTGGGCAGCCTGTTCCAATCCTTCAGAACCCTCTCCTTAAAGAAATTTCCTCCAATATCCAATCTAAACCATTCCTGTCTCAGCTTGAGCCCATTCCAGCTGGGAAAATTGTGCCCCTTCTTTGAGATTTGAAAAAGAATGAGGGCAGGCAGATGAAAGGAGGCTCAGCTGGAATCTGGCATTTCCCAGGAGCTGGCACTCCAAGTGTCCCTTCCTTTGTCCCCTCTTCCCATGTGTGATGGGTAGAAGTTGTTTGTGGCTCACTCAGAGAACCCCACTCCTGATTTTAGTTTGGAAATATAACTTTTTTCTTTTTTTTTTTTTTTTTTTTAATCAGGGCTCCTCCAGCCCTAAATGCCACAAAAATCCAAAATGCTTTCAGTAAGTTGATTCTGCACCCTGTCAGTTTTATTCCTCGAGAAATGAGTTAAATATTCCAATTTTTTCCCTGTTATTTAAACAGGATCTCTATGGTGGGGCAGGTAGGGTGAGCTGAGGCTGATGTGGCAAACAACATGCTCAGGTTATGGACTGACTGCACATTTTCCTTGGGTGTGGAAACAAACAATCAAGCTATAAAATATAGATTTAATTCCTAATCTAACTGTTATTGTCAAAACCTAGCATAGAAAATTAGGGTGTAATATATCACAGGTGATAATTAAGGAAGTATTATGCAAAAACTGTCACAGTCATGAGAATTATGAGCCTTTTTCAATTAAATATATATAGTGACAAAAGATTTTGTCAAAATGTGATGCTCCCAACATTTTTAAAGACTTGTATAATAACCACTATTGCTTCAACACTTTTAGGAATATATTTGGGTAGCAGCAAATTTATTATCCATGTAACAGATGCACAATTTCTAATCCCCAAATCATTTAGGATGGATCCCTAAATGCCAAAATATGATATTTTCTCCTGATATCACCCCTAGTACAGCAACCAAACTTCCGATTTACAGAACACTCTGTTCCATACAACCCCCCAAATATTCCCTAAAGATTCCAGAGCAGGAGTTCAAGTTGCAGAGCAGGAAAATTGCTCCTAATGGATGGGTTGTGGAGACCATTCAGTGGAGCTGCACTGATTGAAGCTTTCGACTGGAGATGAGCACAGATTTATGAACAATTCATTGTGGGGCTGTGTGGGAAGGTGCTCCAGGAGAGGGGCTATAAATACACAATGTGTCACCTGTATTAATAATGGAATATTTTACTGAAAAATAAACAAACACGTGAGCAACAGTGCTGAAATCTCAACCTGGGCCTGACTTTTTTTATTTTTTGGCATTATGAAAAGATTTTTTGTGCTATTGTGGGAGATGCAGAGAAGTGAAATGAGAGGTGAAAATCACCTTTTCATTAGCGTGGGTGATTTGTTTCATGCCATGAACTTGGGCATGTCCTTCAGATGGAGAACTCCCGTGGAACAGACATCTCATTATGGAGACAAATATCCCTGATGAAGTTGGAGGGATGTGCCTTTCTGATGGATACCAATCCTGACGTGCCCCCTTCTCAATGAAATTTCATTAGTTTTTTGGTGTTACTAGGCAAGATGAATAAATAATAATGAACCTTTTCCAATCCAGTGCACGAGCATTTTGTTCTCTGTAATTTCAGTTCGAAGGCAGCCCCAGATTCAATGACAGATTCTGTTTGCTGCATTGTACTCCTGTAATATTCATTTGGCACTGCTGCCAAACTGACTGAAGGCTTAATTCAATAATTTATACTACAGGAAAAGATAACAGCTATATCATTTAATATCCTGCCACTTAAATAAAGCCAGCACTTTGTTTCTCTCTAACTTTTCTCTGTTTAAAATGCAACTGTGCTTTGCTCTCTTAGAGGATGGGGAGTAATTAAGCTCAGATGATTTTTGTCACTGGAATTTTGTGTGATGACTTCCAAATTCCGTTGATAGATGTCCTGTCAATCTCTTATTAATGTGAGAGAGTGAAACATTGCCTTCAAGAAGCACATAACAACATGAGAAACTGCAGCTCTGCTTAAACAGAAAACGAGGGGGGAAAAAAAAAATAAAAGGAATTTGGGGAAATTTCAGAGCCATCTGAGTCTTTGCAACCCTTTGCTCCCACCCAGGGACTCTGGTGACAGAGGGGGACAAAGGAGAATTGCTGCACTCAGAGATCCAGCCACACTGGAATGGAGAGAAATCATGGGAAATGCTGGTTTGGAAATAGTTTGAATTTACTAAAGCAAGCAGTGATTCACCTTTGTTTCCAGAGGCCACACTTGGTAATTCCCACTTATGCTCAACAGGAAAATTGTTGTAATGTGAAGTTGTCTTTTGGTTCTGCAGCACTGAGAGTACCAGACCTTGTAGAAATCCAGATATAATCTCCATTCTACAGCACTATAATGCAGGTGGGTGTTTAAGCTCCTTGTACAAGCTATTTAAATTTGGTTTATTTATTTTGAATAACTGGAACAAAATGGCTCCTTCCCAGATGCTTGTTTTTCTCACCAGGGCTTAAGCAAGAGGCAGGAATTAAACCAGTCAGGAATTAGCTGTAAAACCCTGACATCAGCAATGATTTTATATGTAGATAACAAAGTTTATATCCTGGGATAACACTTGGAAATAATTGAGATTGTGAAGATAATAGAAAAAACATGTGGAGATCATTTATTTTTGTAGCCCAAACCACTGCCACGACAAAAAAAATTCCTCAGGACACAGAAAGATCTGATATAGAAATTTCAGGCTGCCACCTACTTCTTGCTTTCAGATGATTGATAACTCAGGAAGAAAATCTTGGGATATAAATCATCTCAAGCAATGATCCAGGCAAGATTAAAAAACTCTTTATTTTCTTACATATAATTGAAGGGGAATGCAAGGGATATTTAAAGCATTTTAAACCTAAGGCAGGTCCTGAATTAAATCAGATTATTCAGGCAGGATGATATCAAAATATTTGTTGTATTGACTGACTGATTTGCATGCATTTGTCATCACAGTACTGGCATCCATTTGAAGGACTCAAACTAAATTTGGAACTTTAGCTTTTCAGGGAAAAAATGGTCTCTCTTAAGCAAAAATCAGGTTGCAAAATTGACAATTGGCTGATGAAGATCTACCTGAGCTAGATCAGACCTGCTGTGGCTTTGTCGTGGCTGTTTGGGTAAGGTGAATTTTCCTGGCCAGCAGCACCTGCAGATCTTGAGAATATTTATGTTTAATTCTTATTTTGACATCCTGGCAAAAAAAAAAAAAAAAAATAAAAAAAAAAAAGAAAAATCTGAACTCTCATGAGCAGCAGAAGGGAAATAGAGATTTAAACAGCAAAATGTGGTTGGGATTTCACGGGCCATGGTTTTATCCTTTGACTCCTCCTGCATTCCAGAAACCTGCTGAAGGCAGGGAGGTGCCATAACTCCCCTGGAAAAGGCAGCATCATCCTCTGTTGTGGAAAATATCAGGCAAGGGAAAAAAAAAATATAATTAGCATTGAATATTCTGTTATTGTGTCTAGCATGCTGAAAGCTCCCAGGCACTTTCAAAATAAATAGAATAAACAGAGATGAATGAAACTGAACTCTGCTAAATATCATCAATGAGGATCTGCTTTATTACTGGCAATTAACAAGGGAAAGTCAAAACACAAGCTCTCATTATCACTCATTGATTAAAACCCAGTTAGAACATTGCAATCCCAACCAGCCCACTGCTCTGCTCCTTCCACATTTCAGCACAGAAAACAGCACAATATTTCAGAAATAATTAGGAACACAGAGTTAGTGATCAGCCTTAATGTCCCCCAATAAAATTGCCAAAGCAAATTATTATGGATCAGCCAAAAGACAATATTTGAAGCCATCATCTTTTGTGGCTGTTTAATACCTTCATGATGATTCCCTTTTTTTTTTTTTTATTTTTAATTTTTCTGAGCAAACGCAAATGAAGTTAAAATCCTTCCAGTAATGGCACCCTGGAATTTAGCAGAAACCACAAGCATAACTTTGCAAATGCTCTTTTTTTTGGGGAAATGACTGCCAGCCACTGAGTTGCTCAGGCAATTTTTGTCTCTACTCTCTATTTTAAAGGAGCTAATATCAACATTTCTGATGTAGAGCAAGCTAGGAATGTCTCACTGTCAAAATTACTGTGCTTTTCCTTTCAAGGAAAAATGACCTTTACCTGATGTGTTCTTCAAAAAAAAAAAAAAAAAATTAAAAAAGAAATGACAGCATAAACAACAAAACAAAACCTAGCTGAAAGGAGGGGGAAAATGCAGACTGAAATTCTGCCTTGGAGCAGAGATGGAAAGGGAAGGGATCAACAGCAAGGGCTGCAAGCCAGGGACACGTGAGATGGAAATGTCGCTGGCCATGTCAGAAGGCTGAAAGTCCAGGGAAAACTGGAAACTCTGCCATTTAGACATGGCCTTTCCTCTCCTAATGCCATGTTTGAGTTCATTTTAAAGCTGCACAGAAACAGCAGCAGCCCAAACGCAGGGTTTGAGGTGTTCCTGTTAACCCTTCCCAAGGTTTTCACCCTGGAGAGGAGCCTGGCGGGCAAAGGATGCCAGGCCATGGGAAGGGTTTGCACCATTTGTCCTCCTGTACCTCCTCTGCAGGGTTCCAGAGGGAAACCAGAACCTGAAATGCTTTTCATAAGCAGATATGAAAAAATTCCACAACTCTGGCAGCTGTTCCGTGGCCAGTGCCAGTTCAGCTGCTCCATCACCCTCTAACCTCCTCCCTTTTTCCTCTTCTTTCATTATTTGTTAAAATCCAGCCATTTTAGGAAACAGAAATGATTAATTATTTTTAAAAAAAATATATTTTCATCAACAGCACAACAGGTTGTGGTTTCCAATCAAGCCTTTACCTATTCTATCATCCAAATTATTTTGCCAACCTATTTTTTTTTTTCCAGCTGGGATTTACATTGATCCCTCAACACTTGGGTTTCTACCCTGGCCCATTATTTCACTTCAACTCCCTGAAGAAGCTCTCAACTCTTTTTAAGAAGCTCTAAAAAATTAATTAATGTCTTTTTACCCACATGGAAACATTCAGAAAGGACATGAGTGCAGGAGAAAAAGCGAGTCCAGATTTAGGACTTCTCAGTCCATTGAGTTCTCTCTGATTTTGTAGAATTTTGCTGCTTGGGTTGGAAACAGAAATAAAAATCAGACAATCTACAGTCAGAGTGGCCTGATGGGAGCTTTAGCACCGAGCCAATAATGAAAAGCAGGGAAAACATTTCATATCTATTACTTTGAGGTAATTTTTCTCTAATCCAAAAATCACAAAACCGCTGTAATTCTGCGGAAATCTCACATACTTGGCTGGCATATTTTCCCCAGCTCTAGTAGGAACTGATAACAGGCTGCTGAATTACTGCTTAATAAACCACTAAATGAGTGCCATCCAAGATAACGGGGCATTAAATGACGGCTATTCAGGGAAAAAGTAGAAGTGCAGAGAGAAATGCAAGAGGACTCTTTGCATAGAGGGAAATTGGATTAGTCATCTCATCTCTGCCAGTGGTGGAATTCAAACTGCAGCAGCTTGGGGAAGAAAAAAAAAAAAAAAAAGGGAAAAAAGGAAAGTGTTTTGATGCCAAAGAAAGGAGGATGGGTAAGGGCTGCTTGTCATCGCTGGAGCTGGGACAGTGTGTTTAATTGTGGGGGGAATGTGTGCAGTGAAATGTAATAAATGTAAAGACAAAATGAAATGAAATGCAAAGGGGAAATCCAAAAAGTGAAAATAATATACGTGTGAGATTATGAAGAAAAATAAATCAGGAGATCTAGAGGCGGTGGAGAATTTCAGGATGAGAAGACAAAAGGGCGAGTGTTGAATTCAGGCTGGATCAAAGAATCATTGAACACAGAATGGTTTGGGCTGGAAGGGACCTCAATTCCATCCAGTCCCACCTCCCTGTCATGGGCAGGGACACTCCCACTGTCCCAGGCTGCTCCAAGCCCTGTCCAACCTGGCCTTGGACACTTCCAAGGCTGGGCAGCCAGCACTTCCCTTTTCCCCTGATTTCCACGGGATTTCAGAGTTGAAGTGCACGCCCTTCCCTAAGGATCAAACCCTGCTCACACCACAGGGGTGTGTGAGGAGCTGTCCCGTTCCTGCCATCCATCACAGCCTGGGGCCATCCATCTCCAGCAGAACTGGTCCCACAAGGCTGCTGGGAACACATTTGCTTGACTTGTAGTGGTTGGGAATTGTCTCCTCCTGACCGATGGCTGCCGTGCCCACGGCGCAGCATCACCAGCAGAGTGATGACAAATCTGCCCAAGGCCATATTTCTGGGCAATGACACAATCAGTGATGGATTCAGCTCTAATTTCAGGAGCTTTAGGCTGCAGGGTTTTAAAGCAAAGAGAGGAGGGTGTTCCACGTTCCCTCTCCTCGATAATTGCATCCAGCTGAATTTGCAGCACGTCTTATTTCACCGCATTCATTTTCTGTCTGTTTGTGTTTTCGTATCCCTGATATCTTGAAAACTATGCAGACATTTGGGCAAAATGTCAGTGCAATACCATAAATTTTTGTTTGTTTGTTTTGACTTGCAGTGGACATCCACCTTTGGGCTGACAATAATTCTCTTGTCTCGATTTCTCCTATAAATTAATTGTGTATATGCACAAACATTTTACACATATCAAACTGGGACAGAAATCTTGATTCAGGTTTGTTTTCCTTAAAGTTTACATGAATTTCTGTTAATCATGTGGTTCAGATTTTTATCCAAAACTCTTTACCCAAGTTATTTCAAGGCACAAAATGTGAATCAGGCTGGATTCTGTTCATAGGATTTTGTTCTTTTCCATACAAATTCTAAGTGCTCACCTTCAGGTCACTCTTAATCTGTTAATATTTTTCTTTTAAATTAAGAGCTTGGGCATTTCTCTGGGAATGAGAGGTTTAATAATATGCAGCTATTCCTGCTCTCTAAATCTCACCGTGCTCTCTTAGTTTTATGTGATTATTCTCAGATTATCTGATGAAAAGACATTGTTGTTCCCTGCCAGTGAACACTGAAAGTCGGTGCCATCACTGGCAATAAAACCATTTTAATTTGCACTCAGACTGGTGGGATATTAATGAGGTTTACCTTTCTTTAAGGCAAATTTGTGGAGTACATGTGCAGCACCATTTTAATTGCAGCATCACACATAATTTCGTGTATCGCCAACTTATCTCCTGGAGAGGCTGGGGGTTAATTGAGTGAATAAAATAAATGTAGACTAATTAGGAGATGACAAGTTATAGCTGATAAGGTCACTTGTCAGGCAAATATGAATTCAATATCTATTGCATAAATGGTTACATTTTCTCTGGCCTAGAGCAAACCATTTGTGTTTTGCAAACTACAAATGTACAAGACACAGAGAAAAGTCTTTCCTTTCTACCATATTCAGTGTAAATCAGGATAAATCTAAATAGAAACAGCAGTTGGAGGTATCACGTTATATTCTGATTTAAGTTGCATAAAACCATCAGTGATTTTAGTAGCTTTAGACTAATATGACTGAAATATGAATCTGATTAATGCTCAATAAGTTACTGGAGATTAACCCCTACAGTTTGGTTGACGTTGTACTGATGCCCATTTTTTTTTATAAGCTGTAGGAAAAGTAATAAATCATCAAAACCGATTTGGCATAAGTGTATGAAGTGAGACAATGTTAGGGGATTAAGAAATTGTGTTCCATCAATCACATTGGGGCTGAGGGGAAAGGCCTTCTGAGCACATGAACCAAAGTTTGGATGGATTTTACTCTAAAGTACTCTAAATTTTCCAGGATGAGTTCAGGGCACTGAGATGGAGACTATCCAAGGTTTGGGAGGGAGGAGAGGTAACCTGGGTACCTGCTGGGCAATGAAATAACACAAACCCCAGTGTGGGCAGGGGCATCCAGCAATTCCACAGGGCAGAAGCCAATCCCAAGGGACAATGTGCTCTGATTTTATCCCAGGCTGCTCTTTTCCCAGCCAGTTCTTCCAAATGACAACGAGCTTGGCGTCTGCTTTTAAGGATATCCTGTGGCAAACAACCCACCCAGAGTGGAGATGAAACCTCCCATGGGAATAAACTTCCATTGGCTTTGGAATGATGCTGGAGAAGTGCCTGAATCCCTGCCTGCCTCAGAGCCTTCCTCCCTGGGATGCAGAGATGCTGTTGGAGCTGGGGATGCTGAGGCCCTGGCACAGGTGCCCAGAGCAGCTGGGGCTGCCCCTGGATCCCTGGTAGTGCCCAAGGTCATGCTGGACAGGGCTTGGAGCAGCCTGGGGCAGTGGGGGGTGTCCCTGCCCATGGATGGGGGTGGAAATGGATTTTAGTTCCCTCCCTGGTGCCTTCAGTTTTAGCTTTGGCATTTTTAAAACTCTGTGCTGTTTTGGTGTGCAGTTTTAGGTTTCATATTCAGTGCTACCGAGCTCTCTTCACACAGCAGGGACACAAAACAATTCCTGCTCCGGTTTGATACCAAGGACAACTTTCAGCCCAAGAACAAAGCCAAGGGTGAAGGCAGAAGGCAAACCAAGGAGGATGGAGCTCCCTAAGCTGCAGCTGGAATTGCACAATGAACTCCAAGGTGCTGCTGGAGCAGAACTTCTCCAAGTGTGAGCCCTGGTAGAATAGGTGTACATTGATCTGTGCCATTTTAGCGGCCTCCCCTGGGCGTGTCCCAAGCCGGGGCTCTGGTGACTGCCCTAGGTGTGCCAGGGAGGCCTGTGGAATAAATCCCCAAATTTATCCACCGCCCACCCTTTGACTCTGCCTGGGCTCTGCTCCAGCTCAGCTCCAGAAGGCATCACCCCAACCCAAACCATTCCATGACAAAAGAAAGGTGAAGCTGCTGCAGGTGTGTGCACAGGTGTGTTTGCAGAACAGCTCCAGCACAAATATGTGCATCAATTTTTTTTTTCACTTTTTTTTTACGCTCCCCTAAAATGGCTGCAGAAAAAACTGCACAGAAATAAACCCTTTTTACTGCTTTTCCTCAAACTGCTGCAATATTCAGGATATATCAGAGGTTCTGACACTAAGCCAGAGTCCTGCTAATGCCAGACACACACCAGGAAGCCCCCTGGCCATTTATGAGAGTTTTCACTCATGACTCAAGCATGACCTTTGTGTGTCTTCCGTTTGTTTGGCAGCCAAAGTGAGTAAAGTTCCCAGGCAAATAACAAAGTGATGTTGCCTCTTCAGAGGAAATATTCCCCCAGCAAACAGTGTGACAGATCTGATCTCACAGATGTTTTGTGCAGAGAAGACAATTTAAAGCTACAGCGATTTCCTTGCTGATACCTTGAAGAGTTGGAATTTTTTCAGTCATCTTTCACTTTTCCCTCAGAGCCCTCCTCCTTCTATTGTGTTTGGGAGCGCTGAGGACAATTATTCTGTTTCTAAGGAGCTCCAGGGCTGCAGTGAAAGGTGCATTTGTCATTGCAAATATCTTTGTCCATGAGAACTTTCCATTCCCACCAAGAGCAGCTCCCACCACGGCAAAGCTCAAAGGAGTTTGATTAAAAGACCTGATTGCTAAGTCGAAATGGATGAGTTACAGGTAATTAGAGCAGGCTGAAAAGCAGGACGATGATGTTTGGAGCTAAACCATGTCACACACAGTGCCTTAATTAGCAGCAAAAATGATTTAGCAAAGTAATATTCTAATTCCAATCCAATTGCTACAAATTATTAATAACAATAAGCATGGAATAACCAAGATCCTCTAACAGTGAGATGCAATATCTGTCACAGGAAAACATAGGGCCCCTTTAATAATGAGATTGTAATTAGAATAGAACAATAAAGCAGATATTAATATTGAACACAGCACCAAATACTGGTTATGCCATGCAGAAAGGGGAAAAGTGCTAATACTAAAATTCCACAAGGGTCTAAAAATAGAATATATCAAAATAAGGTTTATAAATTTTCCTCTTGTTGCAAACCAGGTGGGAATTCAGGCAGTATCTGACAATCCATAGGACAAGGACTGGCTCCTCTGGGTGGGCTTGGCACACAAGGGGAAGCAGAGAGACCCAGGGAAATGGGGGCTGCAGGTCCCCTCTGTGCCTGGACTCCCTCCACACTCAAAATTTGTCCTTTTGTTCCCCTCTCACTTCCTGCAAGAGAAGCCCGTGGCTGTTAATTGTGGTAACTGTGCCAGCACCCACAGCAATTACTGACATAAATCCTCACAATGCTGCACGTGGGGTTGTTCCTCCAGTTCCTGAAACTGTGTAATTCCATGACAATTAAATGTTGCTTTTAGTTTTTATTTTTTTAAAGAGTTTAATCCTAAATATGAATGGAGTAATAGAGAAATGGGGTGTTCTAGAGGGTGAAAAACAAACATAAGGTAAATAAAAATAATCCGTTCACATTATTATTGGCTGATTCAGGGCTATAATTCAGTCTGCTAGGGAATGTGTGGTTGGCCTGAGATTTTGATTAGTTTTGGAGCTAAAAACTGGGAAAACCGTGGGATCTGAATATCACAAGAGAATGAAAGGAGTTCCTTACACACGGCCCAGCTGTGACAGCTTGGATTAGGGAACAGCTCAGAGCTAGCCCAGGAATCTCCATTCATCCATCCATCCCTATTTCCCTCAGACTGGCCCAGAGCTGCCTTCCCATCCACACCCCACATGGAATTTTTTTGTGGCAATCACAAGATTTCCTCTTGGGATTGAAGAAAACACTCCCCCCAAGCCCAAGAGGTTTATTTTTATAATGTAGGCACAAGAGCCACGGCCCAAATCATCCTGGAAATTACTCTGGGAGCTCAAACCATGTGACAACCACGTTTTCTGTCCCAGGCAAGTGCCAACCATAATAATAATAATAATATATTTTTTTTAAATGGTTTTTTTTTTTAATTTTGTTTTTTTTTTTTTTTCTTTTTTTTTTTTTTTTGCTGCCAAGCGGCCAGAGGAGAAAACCGATTTTTGCAACCCCCAGGTGCAGTGGGATTGTGGCAGCAAGATTTCCCCTGGAATGTCAAGTAGGTGTGAATGCAGCGAATTCCAAGAAGTTTTCAATGTTAATTCCTGCTCAACAAAAAAACACACACATAAACAGCGATCAATAGGCGCTAAATGAAAAAGAAGTAGCAAATCAATAACCCCAGACGTTTTATTTTCCAGCTTCTGCAAACAATGGGAGGGATGATCAGCCTGTGATTGCGTGGAAGTCACAGATATTGTTGCAGCATTAAAAGTTTGTGGGCAAGATCTTCACCCGTGTCAGGGTGTGCAGAGCTGCTGGGTGGGAATATTAAATAGCAGGGAAGTTTGGGCTGGGTTTTCATGATAAATGAGAGTTAATTTTTTTTTTTTTTAATTTTTAAATTTTTTTTTTTTTTGCATTTTCAAGGGCTGATTTCTGGAGAAAAAGAAAAAAAAATCTTATTTCTGCTAGTGGAAAATTAAAGTTCAGTTGGGTTTCTCTGTATTTCGTGTAGGATGTAGATCATCCCTGTGGTCCCTTCCAACCCAAACCCTTCAGTGATTCCATGATTTTATGGCCATCATTCTCTCCAAAATAAAATCTAAGGTTTTAAGTGTACCTTCTTGAATTGAGGCATTGGTTGTGGAGATAAAAACGGAGTGGATTTGACTCATAAACTCAAAAAAATCCAAGTTGGTAAGCCTGAAATGGGGAATCTCCAAATTCAGCTTTTCTGGTCAGCCTCTGCCAGGGCCTCAACCCTTTTCAGGGAACAATTTGTCTCTAAAATCTGATCTAAACCTACTCTTTGTTTAAGCAATTACTTAAAACTGGCAATTTTCCTTGAAAATTTTGTGCTTCAATAAACTGTTTCAGTAATATATTATTGTGCCTTCTTAAGTTTAATTTCTTTATACTTAAATTTGCCACTGATGGCAATAGAAAATGCTCAAAATATTTGAAGTGCTTAATCACCTGCTAATTTCAACTTCTTGGCAGTGATAATAAAATAAAATTGAATTGTCTTTGAAGCTGTTGCAACAAAAAAAAAAAAAAAGAAAAAAAAAAAGTTTAGAAAAAATACTTCTAAAGTACCATGATGTTATTTTACAAAGTTAATGAGCCTTTTGTGCTGAGAGATGAAATGGTTTGATATGAAACAGGAAGAAATCATGTCAAATTTAAATAAAAGGGGAAAAATAATGTAAAGCAGTTAATGGAAATGATTGGGAAGCGATAATTATTTAAACCAGCATAAAAATCGACAGGACCTTTCAGAGAATTTAGACACTGGAGCCACATAGGAAACATGAAACTCTGGTGAATTCCCACCCATGAATTCCAGCATCCCCAGCTCACTCCAGGAACTGTAAATAACATTTCCCTGACAGTGAAATCATTGCAGGCTCCAATCTCGAATTGAGATTTTGAATTGCACCCTCAAAGCAGCCCCTGAGCTCTCACCTCTTCTCCACCATGTCCCTGCACTCAGGGGAATTCCAAAAAGGGGATTTTTTGGGATTTGAAGCACAATGAGGGAGATGATTCTGTAGAGTGAGTACAGTGGTGGGGAATGTGAGACAGAATTCCCTGTCTCTGGGTTTGGGGTGGAGTGGAGTCTTTGGGAAATACAAGAGTGGTGCTGGTGCCCTTTGAGAGCTTTTAGTTTGTGTCTGTCCAGTGGAAAGCTTCAAACCCCTCACATTCCCTGCAGGTAACAGTGTATCTTCAGGGCATTGAAACAGGAAATTAGGAAAATTAAAGAGTTAAAAGAGTAGAGCTTAGCAAAAAATGTAGATTGCAGCTGGGCCAGAACCTGCTCAGGGGGTTTGGGCTGTGCCCAAGGGACAGGATACCCTGATAACAGGAGGGAAAGAAGAGATTGCCATGATGAAGAGAACCCCATTCCAAACCCCACTGCCCCATTCCAAACCCCACTGCTCCATTCCAAACCCTACTGTCCCATTCCAAACCCCACTGCCCCATTCCAAACCCCACTGCTCCATTCCAAACCCCACTGCCCCATTCCAAACCCCACTGCCCCATTCCAAACCCCACTGCTCCATTCCAAACCCTACTGTCCCATTCCAAACCCCACTGCCCCATTCCAAACCCCACTGCTCCATTCCAAACCCCACTGCCCCATTCCAAACCCCACTGCTCCATTCCAAACCCCACTGCTCCATTCCAAACCCCACTGCCCCATTCCAAACCCCACTGCCCCATTCCAAACCCCACTGCTCCATTCCAAACCCCACTTCAAGAAGAGAACTGGGCAAGCAGAGTCAAACTTTAAACTCATTTTAATCCAGAGCAGGGTTGGACAGGGTCAGGTAATGGAAGTGTGTGGGTGTGTTGGGGAACTTTATGAATATGTACGTTTTTTAGAAATAAATGGAGAGTTGAGGCTTTCTGAATTTAACACATATCTGTGGGACATGAGCTCCTGTCAATAAAACCTACCCTTTCTAACTTTAATTACTTAGGGAGTTTTTGTCCATATTGCATATTTGTTTCAGCATGAGGTTCCCTCTGTTTCTGGCTTTGCTGCACCAGGGGCTGGTTGCTGTTGACTGATGTTGGGGAATGAGCTGAACCTCCTGACACCCCACAGCATGGACACAAAAGTTCTTCAAACATCACTACTCCCTCTCCTGGGACTGTCATTGCAGTATCAGCCATGTCCTGCCACAACCTTGCAAGTCATTTTCAGAAATCCGGCTTTTTTATTTCCCAAAGCCATGAGAACCTCCATGCTGTCTAAGGGACACCTCATTATTATTGTTTGACTCATCACCAGATCTCCAAATGCCTCTGGTTGTTCGGGGAAGCTTTAACATTTCCTGGCTGGACTAGTTCATCTCCACATTTTGCTGTTAGAAATAGCAAAGATGTCACTTGTCTTAGAATATATGGTCTGCTGTTCCATCCCTAAAGGTGCTGTTATGCCAACAATAAATCTGCGAGACACTGCAGGCAGAGTGTGGGATGTGATGTGTTCAATATTCATCCTGCTGTGACCCAGAGGAGGATCAGGACACTTTACATCAGGAAATGTCTCTCTCTAATTTAACAGTTTCAAAATGATGGGCCAAAAACCCAGCCCGGGAGGCTGTGGTTGGATTTCGATTGATTTGGAGGCAGGAAGCCAAAGGGCTGTGTAAAAATACAGTTGGTGCCTCTTTTCCAAAATGCAGGTCAGATTGGTTTTGAATATTTCTATTGTCCACAGCCTGACAGAATTCAGTTTTTTCCTTGTCTTTAATCCTGGAAATCCCCTTTGTTTCCATGGTGGGGCCAAGAACAGCAGCAGAACAAAGGACAGTCACAAAGGCCACCTCTCTGTGCAGGGATGGATTGGAAGGGAAGGAACCACCAGGAATCAGTCAAAGAGGAGCCATTTCCCTTCAGCAACAGGAGGGACACAGAAAATTTGGATCAGCTGTCCAGGAGGAAGACAGGCGCTTGAAATAATCAGAATTTCTCATTGGCAGAGGAGAGAATGGAGGGACCAGAGAGAGAGAGAGGGATGAGGAAATTTCCTCCCACCTGATGGAGAAGCTGACCTGGCATCCACACCCAAAGAACAGCCTGAGGTGCACCTGGTGGAGGCTTAGGACAGAATTACGATATCAAAAATGGAAATAAAATTTTCCTTCATTAAAATATTCCTGACAACCTGCCTTGCACAACAACTCCAGAGGACGCAGCACAATCCAGGAACAGCCATAGGAGGAAAACGTGAGAGAGTTTTGATGTGAAGAGACAATTATTCTATTTTATTGAGCACTTTGGACAGGTCTGCTCGCTTCAACTCCCCAAAATCCTGTCTATATCTTTAATCCACAAAATGAAGGTTCTTTTTTAACATATTCATATCAAATAATGTTTAAATTGCAACAATGTCAGGAGATGGTTGTTGTACAACCCTATAGCAAGTACACAGAATTTAAAGTAATGATCTCTGAGTTTATCTTCATCACCCTTCTTGCCTCTGGTGCTCTGCTTAGATCAGATTATCTCATTTAAATAGCAATGGGTTATGAAAAAAAAAGAATCTAATCTGTTCCCTCGCTGTGTCACTGTGCATGCATTACTTTATTTTATTTTGTCCCCTAAGGCACTGCAAGAAACCCCTAAAGACCCTCGTTGAGACACATAAAAAAGCTCTGCTGGAAAATAAGAGTTGGAGGGAACATTATTCTTTCCGTGATTTTTGCCTATAAAGAGAATATAGAGGGTAGTTTGATTTTTGAGTAATTGAATTGCCATTTTGGGGGGTAATAATGTCCAGCTCTTCTGCACAGCACATTTAATCCGGAGATTTAAAATTAATTTAGAGGTCAAAATCATTT
The DNA here is from genome assembly GCA_018697195.1 of Certhia americana. Lineage (NCBI taxonomy): Eukaryota > Metazoa > Chordata > Aves > Passeriformes > Certhiidae > Certhia > Certhia americana. The sequence continues at coordinate 18,591,367 of CM031868.1, read as the reverse complement.
TCATTCTACATGTCTGGTAGAATTGAGGTAGAAATAAGGAGGAAATGAGTGACCAATGCCATCCAACACCCTGAATTACCTTCCTCTCCCCAGCCCTCAAAACTGCTCTGCTCAGCATCAGGCTTGGTTCCTCATCTTCCCACTCATTTCTATCATTCCTAAATTGATGGGAACCTTCCATGTGATAAATCAGAGAAGTTTTGCCATAAGTGCAGTTTGACTGGTACCATCAGGCATATTTCAGAATGTCATGGAGTGGAAATCAACGGAGCTCTGCTGAAACCAATGCAGTTAATTTATACCCAGGTATAAATTAACTGATCCACTGAAGGCAGTGGGAGGTTTTACCGTGCCTTTAATTGAGAGCAGGAACTCAAAAATGCCATTGTGAGCTGCTCTGGGTGCCTGGGAATATGAAACATTTGCATTTTTAGTTATTTTTAAGTTTTAAAGCTGAACTCGTTCATCTAAAAGTGAGCTCCCAGTACTTTTTAAACTCAGGTTTAAAGCAGACTGGGCTTGTTAAAGATGATCCTCTGGCAAGAATGATGAAGATGACAAAAAGTTTCAAAAATGAAAGCCTGGGGGGGAAAAAAAAAGAAAAAAAAAAAAAAAAGCAAGGGAAAGTTTTTTTTGAGATACAAATCATGGGTGTAAGAGTATCTTGTCCCTCATGCAGCTCTCCTGCTCCTCCAGTGATTCAGGTTCCAGGCCCACCAATTATTTCCAAAGAAATCAAGGAATTCCAGGGAAATCCTGTGCTCTGAAAGGCTGGTACAAATGTTTTACTCAGAGTAGTAAAGCAGGGAATGATCTCTGAGAGGTACCCGAGAGGGCTGAGTGGGGCAGTGGGGAATTAAAGGAAATATTTGGATCCTAACCACGTGGTTGTTGAGATTAGTTCAGCAAAGCTGGGTTTAAATGGGCGACTGCTCACTTGAAATATTTTATATATCACAATATTTTATATAGTCCAAGATTTTTAGTCTTTAACATGCTGGTTGTTTGTTACTGAAATAGCAACTTTGTATTGATTTAACAGAAAGTCTGATCCTAAGATTTACATTTTTTTTTTTTTTATCCTGAGGTTTACAGTCCACATTTAGATAAAACAGCATCGAGTTTCATTTAAATTGTATTTTTAAATGCTACTGAAGTCTGCCCTTTGCTCTGTTTCTTCAGTTCAAACAGCTGCTGACTCATGCACTAGATAATTAATTTAAGTATCATTTGAGGTTACTTTAATACAATTTCCTTGTAAGTACATGAGTAATATCCTGGCTATTTAGAGTTCAATACATTAATTGGAGACAAAAGGCAGTTGTCATGGTTTCTATCACAGCCAAGTGTGAAGGGTCAGTCCATCCCCAAATTCATTATAACCTCAAAGAGTTCAGTTCCCATTCAGAGCCAGTTTGGAGATGAGGCTGTAATGAGCCACAGGAGTTAATCCCATTTTTATGGCTTTATGAAGCAGGATTGCCAAGTTATATGCTTTTAATTGGAAGGAAGGTTCAGAGAAGGAATAAACTCAGAATACCAAACCCTCACTGTGAGCAATGCCCAGCCAGGCAGAAAAGAACATTTTACCTCACAATATGTTACAAACTGTTGATATTTTAATTAAGCACAAGGGATATTCCAGAAGGAGAACGGGAGGATGCATTCCTGCTTCCTCCAACCACACTTTGTCCTCTGATCCCAACCTGAGCAGTGTCAGGATGCCCAGGGTGGGACGATGAGGGTCCATCACCACTCCAGCAGGAAGCAAAGAAGGAATGTCTGCATTTGCTTTGGGCTTGAAGCAAGATTTTCTCTCCTTTTCGTGTATTTATATTGATAGCCCTTATGATTCTCACCCATTTGGGGGCTTCATAAATAAATAATTTGCCTTTCAGTTAACTGTGATTTAAAGACACTTCACTCATCTGGAAACACTTGAAGGGTGTGACATGAAATGTGGACTCAAAACCATTAATTCAGTGCTCCCAAACTGCTCTGGTTTTCAATCCAGCTTCATTTACTGATATTGTGGCCAAGAACTGTTTTCATGATGTTGTCACCCAAGTAACAATTGTTTTTCTTTCTCACTGTTACAGCTTAGCCTATTTTTTTAAAGTATTACCTAGATTCCAGCTTTCTTATGATCTTGAAAAGTGTTTTCCTGGTTCAAAGGCAGCACCTGGAGTTGTTTAAAATTAAAGTGTGCCCTAATGAAAAGCTCCTTAGTCACTTGTTCATACAAAAAAGGGCTGTTAATTTTGGTAATTGCTTCACCTTTCTCCAAGAATTATGACACTGATAGAGATTTATCAATCACAAACACTAACAGTGGAACATTTTACCTGTGCTGCAGCTCATGAATGGCAGCAGACTTATTAGTTTCCATAGCAACACCATCTCCACTTTCCAAGGTCAAAAATTCCTCCCATCCAATCAGTGGAAGAAAGTAAAGTGTGTCTTCCTGTGACTACCTGGATATTCTGCAAAAACAGGAAGAGATATTGGGCAATTAAAGTACAGACTCCAAATAAATCCCCCAAATTTCCCCAGGTAAAACCACCTTCCACTGCACCCTTTGGAGGCTCAGACATTACAAATGCAATAGGACAGGATCATCCTGGCATTAAAATAATTCCAAAGTGACACAAAGTTGGAATGAAAATCACAGGCAATGTTGGGGCTCCTCCCATCCACTCCACGTGGCACGGAGATCTCTTGGATGGGAGGGAGTTTCTCCAAGAAGGAAAGAAAAATCTGCCTGTGGTACCTCTGCCAGACAGTGCTGGGATGGAAGAAAAGGAAAAATGAGCTTTTCCCAACTCCTAAATGTTCATCAAACATTCAGATATTTCTTGTGCCATCATAGGGAGCCCCTCTCCATGGAGCCAGGCTGGGAGAGCTGGGGGTGCTCACCTGGAGAGGAGAAGGCTCCAGGGAGAGCTCAGAGCCTTTCCAGGGGCTCCAGGAGAGCTGGAGAGGGACTGGGGGACAAGGGATGGAGGGACAGGACACAGGGAAAGGCTTCCCACTGTCCCAGGGCAGGGCTGGGTGGGATAACAGGAAGAAATTCCTCTCTCTGAGGGTGGGAAGGGTCTGAGATGGAACTCCCAGAGAAGCTGTGGCTGCCTCACCCCTGGAAGTGCCCAAGGCCAGGTTGGACAGGGCTTGGAGAAGCCTGGGGTGGGGGAAGGTGTCCCCAGGCTGGGACTGGGTCTTTAAGGTCCCTCCCAGCCCAAACCAGGCTGGCATTCCATGATTCCACAGTGGTCTGCTCCTGATCCCAGCCAGGATCCTTTGGTGACTGTGTTGAAACGTGAGCAGATCCTGATGTACAATGATTGCTCTCCCAGGCAGGAGAAAGGATCACAATGTCCCACACACCCCATGTGAAAAGAATAAAAAAAACACCTCTTCTGTGTGAAATTTTATCCCTCAGAAATGAACCACCCGCCCGTAAGGATTTACATAACAATTTCCTCTAATTTCCTTTGACATTTCAGTCAACAGATGATGAATTAAGCCAGGAAAAAGTATCTGTTTGGCCTATACTCCCAAAGGGCAAATGAGTGATTTACTGTTGGGGATCAGTTCATAAAGCAGCTGAAACCAGAAATCACTTAATAAAATGAGTTTACAGAATTACAAAATCATTCCAAACCTTTTAAGGGCTGAAAATTTTCCACTGAGAAATTACAATTATGAGCCACACTTATGAATCCATATTCTCTTCTCACTTGTCTCATTTTTCACAGCAGTGTGAAAAGATCTCAACCAGGGTTGCCCTGGAACTTATTGCTGATAGGAGTGAGAGTTTTATTAATAAAATTAAGAAATCCAAATCTTCTGGAAGCCATCCACTTCTCTAAGAGACTTAATTTTATTCATATTTTGTATAAACTTCACCTAAAAATTGCAGGTGGTCTCAGGGGAGACACTTAATAACCCGAGGAATGATCAAAACTTGACAAGCTTCTAAGTTTTGGAAGAAAAGGATGGAAAAAACCCATGAGTTTCTTTTAGCCTTTCATGGTGTCCTACTTTGCTCACAGCTGTGATCTGCTGAAGAACATTTGCAAAATTTATAAGTGTTTGAAAGGAAAAAGGATTAAAAATATTAAATTATAATTCTGTCAAAGTAGAAACAGAGAAGGACGAGCTGGGTTGTACCTTTTATGTATCAACCCTGCCCCAAGCAGCAGCAACTGCACCTAAATACCCTCAATCAATATTTCCTTTCTTTTTTAATACTTTTGGGTGCTTTTTTAGAGCACTTGCCTTCAGTTCAGGTTCCACTCCAACCCCTCCTTTAAACCACCTGTCGATACTGAAGGGAGGCATTGATTATTTCTGCTTCAGTGGAAAACCTGATGCTTTTCCTGATTGAATCACATCATATTTGTTTCACACCCTTTCTCCTGCTCGTCAATATTTGTCTCGAAGCTTGTGTACGTATCTGTGATATCTGAGACAAAAAAAAAAGCTTTAAATTTGTTTTCCCTTGTCCTTCCTGAACAGAATGTATCCCTTCCGATCATAACTGTAAGTTAGGATTTTAATTAATTAATTAGATGTCATTTAATTTCTCCTGTATTAATTTTGTGACTTTACCTGTGCCGCAGTTTTAGCTTTTTTTTTCCCTGGAGGAGGGAGAAGCTTCTCCAAGCACCCAGGACCTGTGTGTGCAGCAGCACCACAAGGTGAGGAGGCTCAAATTTCCTATTTGCTGACAAATCATCCTGGTGGGTGCCACGTTGGCTGTTAGCAGATAACAACCAGCGTTTGTCTGCAATTTATCCCCTTTTGTTGAAGTTATCGCCAGGAATTTTGCACATTCCCACGTGTTTTCATCAGCATTTCTATTTGGATTCTCCTCCCCTGCTGGGTGTTTTTCTGTGGCTGTTTTCTTGGACAGGGAGCACTTCCCACCCAATTCCTTTTCCTCAAGATCTCTCAAATATATCCAGTTTCTGGTCCTTCCACACTGAGTGTCTGAGTTATTTAGTGCAGAAATCCATTCTAAAGAGTTACCAAAGAAAATTTGGAACGGACTTAACCCAGAGTTACTCACGTGCTTCTTGATATTCTAAACAAAAAATATTCCAAACAAAAAAATAGCCAATAAAAGCCAAATAACTGGAGAGACCCTGCCTTTTCCAAGAGGACAGATATTTTTTTTCAGGGAAATATCCTTTAGAAACCTTCCCTGCATTCTCTTTTCCTCGTGTTGGGTTATGGATGAGCCTTTTGGAACCCTGCAACAAGAACCTGCAGCTGCCACTATCCAGAATATACAACCCAAACTCTTTGTATTCATACAAGGTATTGATCAATCCTCAGAATTGTAATTCTTCTGCTCCTAGGACTGCAAATTACGGGGCATTACTGTAAATATACACACACATACACATATTTCCTTTAAGTTACCCAACTGTTTTACTCCCTTCCCTTTGACAAACACAAGGACCGAACTGGCGAACAGGCACTTAATAATTTTTACAACATCTTTCCAACAGCAGCTTCCATGGGATTATTTACTGTCAAACTAAATCAAGAATAAATGAAAAAACTGAAATATTTATAGCATAAGAAAAATCTGGTTCAGACCAGAAATCCCAGACTGGCGTTAAATCAAGAAATGTAACAAGATAAATTCTGCCATCATACCCTTTGTTTTCTGGATGTGCTGCTATCACTTATTCTAATTGTTATGCCACAGTTTGAGCAGAGAGATGGATGGAAAACAAAATATGTTAAATATGATCGTGGGGGAAACATTACATTTCCCCTAAAAATCCTGATTGCGTGTCCATTTGTCAGCAGGATGTAATTTATACAAATATGTTTGTTACAGAAGTAAGCAACGTCATTTTTTGTTGTTTTCCCATTAGAGAAAATGAATCTATAGGAAAGAACTCAGTCCTCAGATCCTTTATATGTTTCATTTTCACTTCTTATCTGTGGGGGAAGGAGAGATATCTGCTCCTGAGACATCCAAATGTGTGGGACACACAGGGATTTACAGAGTGAATAAATGGGAAAAGGTAGATAAAATACCCAGGGCAGCCATGGCTCTGTGTGGATGAGTTGTTCAGCACCTGCTTCTCCTTGCAGACATGCTGGGTAAAATCATTGGAAAGCAAAGTACACAAAACTATTGCTGTCATCAAACATTCCCACCTGGAACTCTGGGATATTGAAAAATTCAGTCTAAAATTGGGATTTGAGTGTTGACTTGGCAATTAGCACACGGAGGGAAAGGCTATCTTGTTGTGTGCCTGAAGGTTGAAGTTGTACAGTTGTTTTCCTGGGAATTTAGAAGGAAATAGTCTGTGGATTCATTCATTAATTAAAATAATCTGACACATATTTAACACATAAACATAAGTGTCAATGTCTTGCTCTTTACTGAGCCCAACCTGGTGCCCAGGCTTTGGTTTTCAAGACCCTTAATTTCTACAATCACTCATTTTTGGAGTAACAAAACATTTACAAGACCAAATCTGTGACAAAAGACAAAACTCTCTTCTGGTGTCATCTGAATTTCCATGAAAATGGACCCTATTTCCCGCTTTCTGCCACTTAAACTTCCACATTAAGTTTTCTGAAAGCAAAAGTTGGTTCAGGTGGTGATGTGACATTGAACTGGGGTAAAACCTGTCAGGCCCTGGGAATGATGAGATTTTGCTCTCAGCTAAATTCCAGCAAATTGACATTTTTACCCTTGGCAAAATGTAGCTGTGTTGGCAGAAAGAGCGACTTTTTGACCTGGTGGAAGGAAAAAAAAAAATAAAAAATATTTAACAACAGGGATTTGATGCCAAATTCCACAGTGGTGCTGGTGGAGGAGGTTTGTTGGTGTAATAAACCAGGAGTGGTTTATTGGTGCAACCACCTATAGAATGAGATCTGCTGCCTGCATGGGGGAAGAAAGGAAATGTGGAGAGAAAGGTTCTAACCCCATTTACTCTTTTTACTCTGCAGCCTCAGCTTTCCCACACATCTCTATTATCTTTTGAATTTGGCCTTCCCCACTTTTGTATTCCTCATGTGCTGGGAAATAAGCAGAGCCTGTCCCAGCCAGGCTTGCATTCCTGGCACACCACTGCTCCTGATCTCTCTATTGTCTCCTGAGCACCTGATTCGGAGGCATCTAATGTGAATTTTCTCATGAATGCCAATGATATACGGCTACATTTTTCTTTTCAAACTTTTTTTTTATCCCTGAGGCGCTTTCTGCACTCAAACTATTTTCCAGATATCCATAACAGAGTGAATAGCTAACACTCACAACTACCAGAGCAGGAGCAGGAGCAACCAGTTTTCCTTCTCTAGCAAGATTTACGTATGCTGTTGGAGTGCTGGCTGCTTATTTAGAATTATTGAACCATACTTTGAGGGAGAAAAGTACCCCGTGCTATTTAACAAAGGTTTCCGATACTGATCACTCCTATTTCTCCTCTTTCACAAAAGGACTTGGATTTTCATTTTGTTTTCACTCCTGACTGCTATTGCTTACTTTTCCTAGGGAAACTGAAAATATTGTGGCTCATTTGCAATTCAAATTCAGCCCATAAAGCCTTCGGGGAGGGTTTAAATCTTGTGTTTTCAAAACATTTTCCTGAATCCCAGCAAACAGCTCGTTGTGTTTCAGGTGACATTGAGATCCTACATGGTGGGACACTACAGCTTTTGTTGTCTTAAGCTCCCCAAATTAAGACATTTGAGGAGAAATGGGTTGGGGTTTGCTCTGGTGCCTGATGAGGCCTCACTCACTGTCCCAGATGGATTCACCAGCATTGAAAGGGCCCTGGCACAGGGAATTTGTGGATGCCCATCCCTGGAAGTGCCCAAAACCAGGTTGGACAGGGTTTGGAGCAGCCTGGGACAGTGGGAGGTGTCCCTGCCCATGGAAGGGGTGACACTGGATGGGATTTAAGATCCTTCCCAACCCCAAACCATTCCACGATTCTAAACATCCTTATAAGGATTCAAACCTTCTTTAACAGTCATGTACAAGGCAGAGTGGGATTTAAAAAAAAAAAAAAAAAAAAAAAAAAAATCAAATTATTTTAAAATTATTTTGATTTTTTTTCCCCATGCTTTTATTTTCACAGCAACAACTAGGGAGCTTAAAGCAGGATGCTAAAAAAGAGAAACCCTCCTGTGCCATCAGTGCACTGCAGAAGGTGTCCCTGTGCTTCAGGATCCCCCTGGAATTGCTGGAAAGGTCTCAGGATCTGACTCAGGATCTGAACTGGACCAGTGCAGCAGCCAAACACTGTGTGGGCATTCCCAGCTGGAATAACATATTTATTTGCTTATATCAAATAATTATTTTGTCTCAACAGGCAAGAAACCAATGAGAGATTTTGCTGTATTTATCCCAAATACAAAGACTGAAAGATAGAATCCCCAGTGGGCTGTGCTGTTGACAAATCAGCATTAAAATGTTCTTTTTCTGTCTTTCAACAGCAATAAATAATGAATTTAAATAATGAAATTCACAGAGTATAACCTAATTCCAGCCCTTGTGCTGAACCCAGGTGCAGTTATCTCATACAGCCACATTTGGAGCTGTATTTTGACACTCTTTTTTAAAATTTATACACTCTGCATAATCAGCCTGAAAGGGCTGATTGCTCATTCTTTGGCTAAAACAGTGCTATTCTCATTTTAATCCCTAAATATGTGGGAATGGGCCTCCAACACCTGTGTGAAATCTGTCCTGGAAGTGTTGGTGGGCTGAAAACATCAGACATCAGTTCAGTCCTCAGAGATATCTGGGAACTGCAGAAGAGAATGTTTTCCGTGTGAATTAGAATTTAGAAGTTTTCATCATAAAGATAATTTCCAACAAGAAGAAGATTCTCTCCTAATCATTTAATGCAGTCTGCAGCAATTACTGAGCAAACATTGAGATGGAAAAAAGTCTGATGAGAAGGCTTCCGTGGTTTGGCTGAAATGTAAGTGTGGATCAATTTTCACTTCAATACATTATGAAATACAGTTTTTGAAGAGATCTGAAAGTGTTAAATTTACCAAATCCGACAATGTCACTTTTAAACCAATTATCACATCTCTTTTAACACGTTCACAAAAAATAAAGCTGCAGATCTTAATGGCACCCAAACCCTGGGAATGAAGAGCACACATTGTTCTTGCCAGGTGAAAAGTTTAATATCTACTTCATATCTCTGAGTAAAAGCTTAAGAAAACCTCCTTCTAAATATTATCAGTGTAATAATGATTAAAAAAAAAATTGATTCTGTTTCAACTGAAGTCAGCAGCAAAATTCCTGTTTCTACAGTAAAAAGAGGATCAAAATTAGAATATCATCAAAAGACAGTGTGCAGGTTTCTTCAAAGACACGGAGGTTAATAAAGGGATTGTTGATAAACTTTTACAATGATATCTTGAAGACTTCATCTCTGTCAAGATCTCGTGCAGCAGTTGTTTCTCCACGAGCCTGATATCCCTGCAATGCTTTCATTTGTGCCACCCTAAAGTCTCTTATTGGGTGTTTGCAGTTTAATCTTCTGCTTCTTCACATTCAATATCCCAGATCTTTTTATTAAAATCCATATTAAAGGCATTGTGATATCTTTATGGGGCTCTCCTTTCAAATAAAACAATATCTTTAGTATTTATTATTTTTGCTGCTGCATTTCTTACACATCTGGCCCTTCAGCTGGTGGCCCTCAAAGCACCTTAAACAAAAACAAAACAAAAAAAAAAAACAACAAAAAAATGCAATTTCTTTGCCTACTGGACACAGAGAACCCACCAATCCACCAAAATTTATCCCTAAAGGGAATGTGGAGTTGAGGAAAATATCCCTGGAGTTTTGGAGCTGGAGCAATTCTCTTTTGAAGCAGGATGTTCAAAGCTTGGAAAAATTCCTGCAGAAGGGGACCAGGGCATCCACCTGCCACTCATGCCTCAGAAATTTCTGGATCAGGGGTTAAGATTTAAAAAAAAAAAAAAAAAAAAAAAAAAAAAAACTGAAGCTAATTTTAGACAAAAACCTGGAAATCTGCCAGATTATTAACAACTGGCTTTCAGCCCGTCAGGAAGTATTAATAGGACCATGAAAGGAAATTATGAACTGTAGATTTCCCCTGAGAGCTGTCAGGAAATATTTGGATATTTTTTAATGGCCATATACTGCAGTGCAGCAATAAATAAAGTGGTCAGGACTAGTTCTGGGCTGACCTGGATGGCCACGGATTTAAACCATGATTAGGTGGAATTCTAACCAATATAAATAAGAACAAGCAAGGCTGCAATGCCAGGGTGACTTTAAGATTAGCTGAACCATCCATGACCATTATTTTTGCCTGAGATGAAGCCTGTAATCATTTTATTTGCATTTGTGCGTGCAGGGGTGTCAGGAGGGAAAGTTAATTTCAAGGCATATTGTTAAACAGTAAATGATTCAGTGTGAAATGAGGATCCTTCCCATCCCCTTCCTCCTTGGTGATGCTGCTGCTGTTTATTGCTATCATTTAGAATCTCTTGGATAATGAGGAAAAGGAAGAAAATAATCAGTTGGTTTCTGGATGAAATTGGACTTAATTCAGCATAATCTATGCATTTTAAGATAGGGGATACAGCCAAGTGGAATAATCAGTGCAGCAAACAGATCACTTTAATGTCTAGACAGGTTTCAAGATGATCTGGAGATGGGAAGAGGAATACAAATGATTTACCACTTCTGCTGGAGCTCAAGAGCTGGATGCTGGTGGAATGCAGAAGGGGAGGAAGAGGAGGAAATCCTTTCAACAGCAGCCAAGGAGAAAAACTGGAATCCCTAAAGGCTCCCCCGTGGAAAATCCAGAAGGGTTTGGGTGACACAATGTGGGAAATGCAGGACCAGAGAGCTCGCAGGGCCTGGGGCACTCAGACTCAGAGATGGAGATGGACACAATGTCTGACCTAAGGCCTTGGAGAAGGCTTGGGAGTTTGGAACAGTGAAAGGAAAAGTGGCATTTGTAGTTTAAATACAAAGATGTTTTAAGCAAGCAGAAATACGCCACATATAAGCAAATAAATATGTTAATTGAGATAGAAAATATTATAGTTTGGTAATAGAACATGCTATAGAGTTGTTAAAAGTAGATGTTGCAGCAATAAGTTTTGCAGAATTGTATGATTGGATAAAAAGAGATTCATTGAGGTAGAAACGTAGCAAGTAATGATTGGAGTATGAGGATGCCAGAGAACTTTGTGGAAGCAGTTGATTGGATAAGAAATTTATAAAGACACTGTAGATAGAATTAAGAGGATTTTCTGATGTCATGCACTCTTCATTCCAAGGGAGGCTCCTGCCTTCCTCAGCAGACACCTGTCATTCAAACCATGTTTGAATGGATTATTTATTCCCCATCAGGGAATAACTTCATGCACTTATTTTGTTTGTATTTAAATTGGCATTTTGAGAAGAAAACTCTATTATGGGCTGTGTATTTGAGTATGTTGGAGAAGAACATGTCAATATGAGCTAAATAGAAGCACAGCTTTAGAGGTTCATTTTATTACAGAGGATGTTTCAGTGCATTTAAAACAAGACATCTATTTCTTTTTTTTCCTTTTTATATATTAAATATGTTTGGTTTTTTTTGGCTACCAGTTCCTTGTGAACATCTAAATTCCCTCAAAGTCACTGCAAAGCCAGTTCACATGACAGAGATCGATTCTATCAGGTTGCTTGAAAATCATGATGTAATCCTCAGCCTAAAATGAATTGATTTGCCATTATTTGTTGTTTATTAATTAATTTCTTCTGCACTTCATGCTCTTTCCTAAAACTCATGTATGAGCTGCTTTTACCAGTGAGTAAAAGAAAGAGGTAGAGAGAAACATTAATCCATTTTATGACTTTAATTACTATTAGAGTCCTGCTTTGCACATGGCAGATGATTTGTTAGAAATTGATTTTATTCCTGGATAATTGCCCTGCACTCCAAATGGGTCACACATGCAGGGATTGATGCATTTGCATCTGCTGGATATGCAGCAGACAATTCCTACAAACTCAGAACAGGTTAGGAAAGCAAAATGTTAGCTGGAATAGTAATCAGGATTTGGGAATGTTTTCCTTTCTTGGGTACACTAAAAAACTTGGACTTGCTATTCTGGAGGTGTTCTGAGTTTTTAACAGGCAAACAGGGTTGGCTACTCCAGGGTGAGAGTAGGAAAACTTTGACCTTCATGGAAAAATGCAAATTTACACCAGCTGGGAAACAGGACCAAATATATTTGGAAGAAGAACTCTCTAAATTTATCTGTTTTATGATAATAATTTTACTTAGGCTCTCCTAATACACAGGGAGATATATTTAAGATGCACTTATTAATGTATGCAGTCATTTAAAATAAATCAATTCTAAAATTCAAAAACGTGAAGGGCCGTGAAAGGCCAGGACTGGATATAAATATTTAGCAAGAGATTTTTCCTGGCAATGCACTTTTTTTTTTTTTTTTTTTTCTAGAGGCAGAACTTCCTTTTCATTTCTGCTTTGTTTCCTCATCCATTAAACTGGACACTGAAATCCAACAGGACTTTCACCTGTTGCCTTTTAGCATCAGCTCTCCAAGGAGCCTCTTTTATCCCTTTCTATTCAGTGCTTTCATTTCCATTCTCTTTATGCACCAAAATGTGTTGTTGTTGGAATCTCAGAGAATAACGGAGAGCAGACAATGCCAAGTGATCTGCTATAAAAGAGGAAAGAAAAAGTGAATTAAGCACTGCTGTCTCACCCAAGGCCGTTCTGAGGCCGTTCACTTGGCAAAGCCCTGATACAAAATGATTTTGATGTGCCAAAATTACAACGGGGTGCTGGGGAATTCTTCCTGTCCCTCACCACCACGGTCCTGAGCACCCAGGAACAGTGCAGGGGAAACTCACAATTAGCCAGGAAAATCTCTAGAGTGAAAAATCCTCAGGATTTAAATATGGTTGTTGTGCCAATTAAAGGGAGCTGATGAAAATTCACCTCCATGTTTAGCTGCTTCTCCTTCCCTTTCCATCCCCCTGCTCTGTATTTTCCATTCCATGTTTATATCCTTTTTCTGTGATCTTCCCAAGAAGTTCCTGCATCCTTAATCCATCCCTGGCTGTGTTTCTGTGGTGGCACAAAAAGTGAAATTTCTCTGGTTTCATTCCTGCATCCAGCTGTTACAAACTCTTACAGTTGTTGGTCCAGCAGAATTTAAGAATATCAAAATCAGTCTTTCTATAGCAAAAGGGATCTTTCCTCATCCTCTTATCATTCCTTTATCCCTTATCAAAAACAACTTTTGCCTTTAGGAGTCTCTACTAAAGCACATGATTTCACCGTACCTCTTACAAAGGTTGTCCCTTGTTTTAAGCCAAAACCACTACATTTAGAACATGAAAAAAAATGTTCTGTCCCAAGAAATCCATGAGTGCATTCATTATCAAGGAATCACATTTTCATTTTCCACATCAATAAAAACAAAACAAGTCAGCATCCCAAATTTCCCCTTCATTTTTAATAGTGCCCAAGATAAATTGCCTTCAAAACTGGAGGCTGGTGATTTAGCACTGCTAATATTCACTAATATAGTGATAAATAAGTTTTTTGTTCAAGGAAAACATTGAATTTTAGAGGTCTTTGGAATTTTAGCTCCCTGTTTCAAGGTCTATCTAATGCCAGGTTTGTGGAATGGCTGCTCCACAGCAGAAATTGCTAATTACCATAATTTCAGATGCATTCTTTGCTCTAGGATCACTCCCATATCAGCTGCAAAAGATGGATTTAGGTATTTTGCTGAATTTGCATTACATATTAAAAGGCAAAATAAATCCCTTGAAATAATTTGGTTGGTAAACCTGAACAGTGAAAACCCCATGGTCGCATCTTTCCTCCCCCTCTGGTGAGTGTTTCCCTGGGACAAGGATCTAAAATATTTAATAAAGAAGTTTCCTTTTCAAGCCTTTCTTTAAACACTCAGGAAGCTGTGCTGGTTAGGCCCCATCTCAGGAAGGTTCAGACCAATTTCACACCAACACTGACACCAGTTCAGAGCCACCTCTGGAGCCTTGGCCAACCCCAACCTGGTGCTTCCCCAGCACTATCAAATCCATCCCAAGGACTGCAGAAAAAACACTGTAAGAGCCTCATTTTCTGCCTCACATCTTTGTAAAGCTGTTCTATCAAGGAGCTTCTACACATTTCCTTGGAACTGCAGTGATAAAACCCCAAAATAGAGTTTAGTCTCTAATGGGCTTAAAAGTGCTTCTGATTTTGGGGAAGAGGCTTCGAGCAGGATCCCAAAATGAAGTGTCTGCACTTTGTCAAGCTCATCACACCCTCCCTGGAGTTCTGCTCTTAATAATGCAGATTGTTTCCTGGGATACTGCAGTTCTTCCCCAACTTCTTGTCATGCCCGTGTCTGATTGTGCTCATAAATTCCTCTAATAACTCCTGCTGGTGTCACTCTGTGTCATTTGGAGCCTTGGCTCGCTCGCTCTGGCAGCCCAGGCTCTGCTACAGGTTCAGCAGGAGTTTAGGAGATTGAGTGGAGATGATAAGAAGGAGATGGCCCCACTTTTCAGTCTTAAAAACATCCATTTACTGGTGCTGATCTAAATAATGGACTATTTCTCTTTTTCCCTTGACACATAAAACAGTGTTGTTACCTCACAGTGACACAAATCCATTTTTTTTTCACCAGTTCCATGCTAAGAGCAGCACACAGATTGTTTCTATTCCTCTCTTGGTCTGCTTCTCTCACAAAAATCTGTCATCCTTCAAGGAAAATAGCAAGTTTGGGGTCTGAAGGGATCCAATGCCTTCAGCTTTTCTTTCTTTAATAAGCAAATCAGTCCTCATCAGAGTGCAAGTTCATCACCACACATTTCAATCCCTGTACTCCCAGAACTCTCAGCCACAATTGCTTCGTGTGGAGGGGAAATCACCCAGGAATTAATGGAGCTAATAAACAACATGCAAAGGCTGATCCAGTCCTGGGAAAGGGAAACACATCCCACTGATTTCAGCAACATGTAGATCAGTTTTCCAAAGACTTGGAGCTTCACTTAACTCATGAGACAGCCTCAAATAGGCTTTTACTCTGTGTGTATCTCCAGGTCAGTGCACTCATACTTCAAGCAGGACCTAGTGAGTAAAAGCTCCTTTTATGTCTGCGTGTCTGGCTAAAAAAAAAAAAAAAAAAGAAAAAAACCATAAAAAGGATAAGTCACGTTTGCTCCCGAGTTTTGCTCCTTTGCTTTGAAATTACACCGGGAAAAATGATGTTGTGTAGAGGCCAGAGGATATTGCAAAGAGAGAAGTTGTATTAGAGAAAGAACATCTTAGTCCTAAGCACCAGGCATTGCAGTGAATTTCCTCACTAAGGGGGGGATCCTTCTTCCTGAGAGCTTTTCCAGCCCTCCTGAGCCAAATCACCAAAGCCACGCTGATTTCTATTTGAGCAGCCCCCAGGCTGCTGCTCAGACTTCCTCCCCTTCCCTGCATTACTCACATCCAGCAGGAAATTCCTGCCAGGAAATAAACAGAATGTGCAACTACACCCAAACATCTCTTCTACACTTATTCCCTGTCCCAAGCTTTATATCCTTATCATTTGTTTGGATTAGTTTTTATTATATTATCTGATATTATCAACTGTGACATCCTTGTGGCCAATCTGGGAAGCTACAAGCTCGATGGAAATAAAAGTTGTCCCTTCAAGAAAATTCCAGGCAGTTTGTTTCTGCTTCCTTTGGTCTCATTAGGCTGCCACCACAAGATAAATGGTTTGGGTTAAGAGTAATTTAGTTTATGGCACAATAGGTATGAAAGGTTATTCCTTCTTATGCCCTCCTCACATAAAATCTCCCTTAAAAAAAGCAAAGTCTTTATGTCTCAATAAACAGAAGCCACAGAGAAATTGTGTAACAAATTACATATTGGATAACCATCTATAAAATTTTATTGGCTTATGAGGTTTGCATTGATTTGAATTTTACCCAAAGCATTACTGCTCCTCCAAAACTGAAATAAAAGCAAAACAGAAACATCCATTATGTGGTTTTTTAACAGTGTAGCCATGAGGAATATCTCTGAAGAATGTAAATTCTTGGGAACAGCCTAGAGATCCCCTTGTCCCCTCCCTGTGTGTGACTCAGAAGAGATCAGCTCTTCCTTCCACGCTCCCTGATGCTTGGAGAGGCTCCCTGGAACAGAGGCTGGACAGAGTTAAAGGAATAAAGCAGGGATTTGTTAAAAGTTTTTAAAGGATGCAGCTTGGGCAGTGCAAGAGCCCAGCTGAGGTTACACCCAGGATGGATGTTGGGTCAGGAGTTCTCACACTTTTATCAGTTCTGGTCCATTTCCATGTTGGGGTTCAATGTCCAATTCCAGCTCCAGGTTCTGCAGTCCCACCCTCCCAGGTTCTCTCCTCAGTTCTCTGCTGTTTGCACTTTTTGGGCCCAAAGCTGCAGAGCTGTCCTTGGTTCTGGGGCTGGGGAAGGATTGTTCTGTGTGCCTGAGCTGTGAGCAGAGCTCACTGACACTTTGTGTGGAGTTCAGAGTCACACACTAGGGCAGCACAGAGTCTGGAAAATATGAAACTTTTAAGGCATCATCCCAGGTTGTTCCAAGCCCTGCTCAGCCGAGGTGTTAGTGCAGAGTTAGGCAGGGCTTCAGAGGAAAGCAAGAGTTTAACCAATCAAGCCTCTGGGGGCTGATTGGTGCAGTAGCATCTTCTGAGACCTTCCTGAAGGCATCTCTTGCACCTTTTGTTGGCTGTCCATGGTCAGCCTAGGCAGGTTTGGGTACAGCAGTTGGGGAGAAGCCCAAATTTACACCCTGACAGGAGAAACAACCCCCTCAAATGGCCCAAAACTTGAGTGTGGCAGCACTACAAGTGACCTGAGAACCTCCCTGACACCCTCCTGCATTTATGCAGAGCTAGGTTAATTTTAAGTCTCTCATGCCAGGTCAACCACCATGGCCTGAATAGATTTTAGCTTTATTTCTGATTATTTTTACATGTATTTTAGTGTCCCTTTTTATTTTGCATTAAATAGCTGGATAGCCCATTACAAATGCTTTGTTACCTGTCAAACCCTTCATCCCAGCTCATTTATTCTGAACCATCCCCAGCCTGGGCAGTAATTCATCAGAGCCAGACACTGATTATTGAAGTGGGTAATTGCACAGGCTGTGGCCTGGTGATCAACCTGGGCAAGGCCTGGGCTGGGCTGGGGTTAAACACAAGGAATTGGACTGCAGGGAAGGTTTGCTGCTCCTAGGTCATGTTCTTTCAGCCCAAGAACAAAGCCAAGGGTGAAGGGAGAAGGCAAACCAAGGAGGATGGAGCTCCCTAAGCTGCAGCTGGAATTGCACAATGAACTCCAAGGTGCTGCTGGAGCAGAACTTCTCCAAGTGTGAGCCCTGGTGGCCGGGTGTCCATTCTGTGCCCATTTTGGGCTCCCCTTGGGTGTGTCCCAGCCGGGCTCTGGTGCTGCCCAGGTGTGCCCAGGGAGGTATTTTAATAAATCCCCACGGCACATTCTGCCATGCTCCATCCGTCACCAAGGAACAGAGAGTTAAATATTGCTGCCTCAGCCTGACCTGCCAGCACCAACAGGTGTGCAAGGGATGCTGCTCCAAACTGCCCTGCAGTCACAGGATCTTGGAATGGTTTCAGTGGGAAGGGACCCTGATTTCCTCTCACTCCACACACTCCACGTTTTCCACTGTCCCAGGGTGTTCCAAGCCCCAGTGTCCAACCTTTGGGCACTTCTGGACAGAACAATGCTAAATATCACCAGTAATGACAGATTGTTTGTGCCTCACCTCCTTGCTTTAAGGGTCGGGAGTTTTTTCTTGCAGGTCTCTGTATAGAATGAGCACAACTGCAGAACTTCTGCTTTATCAAGTTCTCCTGCTTTCAATATTTATACACATTCATTTGTATGCATTCAGTCAAATGGAAAACTCTCAATCTACCTGGGAATCCAACCCAGATCCTTTCTGTGGGTGAAGCCTTCCTGCTCCTGGCTACAAGAGGGGTCAGTGGGACTTTGTGCAAGGGCATGGAAAGTCAGGACAAGAGGGAATGGCTTAAACTGAAGGAGGCCAGGGTTAGGTGGAATAGTGGGGAGAAATTCCTCCCTGTGAGGCTGTCCCAGGGTGCCCAGAGCATCTGGGGCTGTCCCTGGATCCCTGGCAGTGCCCAAGGCCAGGCTGAGCTTGGAGCAGCCTGGGACAGTGGGAGATGTCCCTGCCATGGCAGGGGTGGCACTGGATGATCCCTGAGATCCCTCCCACTCCGTGTTCTCTGATTTCATGCTCTCACAAACACTTTCTCACCTGCTTTTTATTCTCTCAAAGTATTGCTTTTGCCTCTGTGGAGTCAAGTGAGAGGTTTTATGACTTATGCTTCAGTGAACCCATCAGGGCCCCCTGGTTAGTCAGGGCTGGGCTCTATTTTTGGGTGTTGCTGCTGCTTCCCTGGCTGCTCAACCCACCCCCTCAGCATCCTCCAACAAAGCAGTTTCCTGCTAATTCCTTTCAGGGCTTAGCTGGATTTGGAATCAATCTTGCTGAGAAAGTCAGCCAGACAAAGAGGTAAAATCGTGACAGGCTTAGTCATTTTTATTTTGCCTGAATCAGTGAGAAAGGTGCTTTTTTTTTTTTTTCTCAGTTCTTGCACTTCAAACATAACTTTTATTCTGCTAATTTTTGACAGAAGTTTGATTTTGGGGATGTCTCACCTATGTCTTCCAAATCAATCCCCTGAATCCCTAACCCAAAGTTTAATATCATCCATTATTCAACACCTTCAGTAAGACTAACTTGAAAATGAGTAATCTCTGAGAAAAGCTGTGCAATTAATGCTGAAATACCTCAAGTACAGAATAATTCCAAATAGCACACCCCACAGCTTTCCTCAGAGCATCCCAAAATACCTCAGAGTATCCCAAAATACCTCTCAAGACTCTTGTTATCAAGATTTCTCTAAGATTCAGTAGATCCTGGCTCACCTGAGTGGGCATTTTGCATTAAAGTGAAAAAAATCTCTTTCCTTCAAATTTAACTCCACACCTGCTCTTTTCCCACTGAGCATTGCCCACTTTGCTCTGTCATTTTTATCAGTCTTTAATTTGTCATATCAATTATTCCATGGGTGCTGCTCCCTGCAGTGCTCCCAGCACCAACCACAACCTCACCTCACTCTCACTTTTAACACACTGGAGCTTCCCTTCTCCTTGAGGTTTTTTTTTTTTGGGCTGCCTTTGGGCAAATCTTTCTCTCTGGCAGCCTTTTCATTCTTCACAGCTTCAACAGCCTGTGTTTTATTTGGAAATATTGCATTAGCTGCAAGCTAAGGTGGTCATTATTGTTCAGCTGTGTTCACCACTGTTCTCCTTTCCCTCCTTTCTCTTTCCAGCTGCTTTCCCAAGTTATCCAGCGTGCCCAGGCTCACTTATCCCTGCTTGCACTGAATCCAGCACACTTATGCTTCCTCCCCCAAGCTCAGTGCCCTCAGAGGAATATTTAGGTTAAGAACAGTTTATTCCTGGCTGGAGCTGCAGCAATTGTGAGCAGGTTCCTAAGCCAGGATTCTCCTTTGCTTCAGGCAGTTGAATAAAAGCTGAGGTGATGTCTCAGATGGAATCAGACCCGGAGAGGGGCAGCAGAGGGGGCTGGAGCAGCACTGGCACCACGACAAGGACAGACCTGCAGCACTGAGCTGTGTTTGGGGCATGGCAGCAGCACAGGGGGTGGATAATCCTATTTAAAGGCAGGAAAAATTGTGGAAAAGTGGCCAAATGGTGCATTAAACCTACAGCTCTGTGTTCAGCACACAAGGAACAGAAAGCTGTGTGAGACCTGAACAGGAATGTGCTGAGGACACATCTTGGACTCAGTTTCAGGGAGCCCTGCCTGAGCAAGGGGCATTCCACAGAATCCCAGGATCACTGAGTTTGGAAAAGCCCTCTGAGATCATCAAGTCCAAGTTGTGCCAAATGCTCATTTTGACCCCAGCCCAGAGCACTTGATGCCTTCAGTTTGAGCTTTTATATTTTTCAGACTCTGTGCTGTTTTGGTGAGCAGTTTTAGGTTTCATATTCAGCGTTACTGAGCTCTCATCACAGAGCAGGGACACAAAACAATTCCTGCTCCAGTTTGATACCAAGGACAACTTTCAGGCCAAGAACAAAGCCAAGGGTGAAGGCAGAAGGCAAACCAAGGAGGATGGAGCTCCCTAAGCTGGAGCTGGAATTGCACAATGAACTCCAAGGTGCTGCTGGAGCAGAACTTCTCCAAGTGTGAGCCCTGGTGGCCGGGTGTCCATTCTGTGCCCATTTTGGGCTCCCCTTGGGTGTGTCCCAGCCGGGCTCTGGTGCTGCCCAGGTGTGCCCAGTGAGGCCTTGGAATAAATCCCCAATTTATCCTTCTGCTCTGCCTGGGCTCTGCTCCAGCTCAGCCTCCAGAAGGTATTACCCTTGGACACCTCCAGGGCTGGGGGCTCCACCTCCTCATCCTTCCTCCCCACACCTCCAGCCTGGGACAGCTGTTTTCCCTGGCAATGTTAGCACAGGTACCAGCCTGACTTTATTCTGGTCAAAAGCTGCTTGTTACTTAAACAGCAACAGCAAATATTGGGAGTACATCCAGCCCTACAAGAATTCTCTCCTTAAAAAAAGAATCTGTTTGTTTATTTTTATGTCAAGCTTTCCAGAGAATCACAGAACACTTTGGATTGGAAAAGACCATCGAGAAAATCTTGTCTCACCCCCCCTGCTGTGGGCAGGGACACCTTCCACTAGCCAAGGCTTTTGTAAAGGAATTCATGAAGAACTCTTCTTATTTCAATGATGTAGGAAACAAAGATTTTCCTTGTAGGGAGAAGATCCCTCTGTCAAGTCCTTCCCCTGTGGCTCTGCCCTCACAGACAGATGGGAATGCAGCTGCCCAGGTATTGGAGTTTTATACCAAATATTGCTATTTATTTGGATTTCAGGGTGGGAAAAGTGAGGCAGTACTGAAAGTACAAACCTAACTCATGGATTTGGTGGAATAGAGGGGCCAGAGTGTGTTCAGGGAAGAAATTAAACCTGCATTTCCTGTGGTTTTGGACTAACATAGGAAAGCAGAGGGTTAAATATAATATCTATGGCTTTTAGCTTTGTGTGATAGCTGCAGAAAGGGCTGGGTGACCTCTGTGGAGAGGCTGCAGCAGTGTGTCACCACTAATGATATCGGTGCTGAGCGAAAGGTGGCAGTTTAAGTGACTTTAACAGGGGTAAAACCTCTAACCTGCTGTGCAGCCCAAGTGCTCCTGCTAAACCAGCAGACAAAACAATTTCTGGGAGAGAAATTCCCTGGCTGGGGACTGCAGAGCTTCCCTGCTATTATCAGCCAAAGGAAAACAAACCCATTGGGGCCAAGTGGGCGAATTAAGGAAATTAGCAGAATGGCATCAGTGTGAGGAGAGTCTGGATGCTGCAGTACCAGGGACAAGTGACAGTGCCATGGGTAAAGCAGCTCCCAGCTGTCACCAGACAGGGTTATCCCACTCTAAATTATCAGGAGAAGCTGGAATTGTGGCTGCTAGCTGCTAGGTCAGAGAAGGGAAACCGAGGCAGGAGGGAGAATCAGCAGCTCTGCTGTGGGTCATGGTGTGTGTGCCCACTGTGGCTCTGTGCTGGTTCTGTGCAGAATTTTGGTTTTGTCTTTCTTTCCTTGGCTCAAGGACAAACTCCTTGGAAGCTGCAACACCTTGGGAAAGGCAGGGATCCACGGATCCTCTGCTCACCAGCCCCAGTTCTGTCCTGACTGAGGGTTTTCAGCTGAGGGATGGGACACTGGGTAGTCCATGTGACACAGCTCTCTCATTTAGCTGATAAAAATCTACACCTTATCTGGCTTCCTTTACAAATGGAGGGAGTACAATTTCCAGGGAGGTTTGCTCTGGTCCCGCTGGTTTTGTAATTTCATGGTAGGATTATCAGAAACTGCTGGAAGAGATGAAGTTACAGAAACTTCTGTGCTTTTAATCCCCATTTCTCTCACCAGAGGCACCACTCGTGTTCTGCACACACCAAACCTGGTGAGGGAATGTCTGGGAGAAAAGGATTTAAATTGCTGAAGTGCACCAGGGGTTCAGAAACGGTGCCAAGCATTTCGTGATCCAGGCAGGCCCACTCCTGACATCCCCACCCTACAATGGACCAGGCACTGGAATGTGGTGAAACCTCAAATGCACACACAAGGAAAAGGGGTGTTTGAAGCAGAAATAATCACTAAATGTCTGAAAATTCATTCATTTCAGTGAGAAACTTGGTGCAGGACTTCATCCCAGCCAGGTTCTACATTCCCAGTGTGAATCACAGGGATGGGAATTAAAATCAAGTGCTGCTCAAAGGTACACACTTGATATTTACACTGCTTTTTACAGCAGAGGATCCTTGTTTTCCAGCCAGTCTTCCCCCATTTAATAAGAGATAAGTTTAATAAGAGAATTTTAATAAAAGATTCCTTGCAGGCATCACCACAAAGAGGGATTTGGGATCCTCATGCTTTGGCTGCAGCCATGGGAGAGCTGAATTCATTACCAAATATAAAGCAATTATATTTTATTTTCTGAAGAATCTTATTTAAAAAAATAGATCTTATTGGTGATTACATCAGGGTGTCCTGGAGAGAAGTAAGGATTTATTGTAGGAAAAGTAGGCAGAATGTTTTTATTTGTTTGAGCTGCCTCTGGTGGGAGCTGGGCTCAGAACCCTGGGGAGGGTTTTTGTCCACCTGGGTCACTTGTGTTTGGATATAGCCAAGAAAACCAGTTACTGGGAAACCAATTACACTCCATATTATTATGTTGTGTAAAGAGCAAGGACAGAACACGGCTTCTCTCATCTTTCTGATGTTTTCCATCTCTTTTAACAAGAGCATTACAGCAGATGCTGTCAGGAATTTTAATAAAACAAACTGCCTTTCTGACTCACTTGCTCCACTCCTTCTGGTCTTTATGGGCTAAAAATACATCTGAGGGTCCAAGTGAGGGAAATTACTCTTCTCCTTCCTCCCCATCCCTCTCTCTCAGTTGTTCCCCTGAACACTGGAGTTTTAACTCTTGGAGAAACCCAAAACACAAAGACTTTCAAAATTAATAAAGAGATAGGATCGTAGAATAATGAAATTTCTTGGGTTGGAAACGACCTTTAAGCTCATCTCAACCCCTGGGCAGGGGCACCTCCCACTGACCTAGGGTGCTCTCAGCCCTGTCCAGCCTGGACACCTCCAGGGAAGTGACTACATCTTCTCTGGGAATTCCATCCCTACCCTCCCAGGGAACAATTCCTTCCCAATATCCCATCCCTAGGACAGTGGGAAGCCAATCCCTGTGTCCTATTCCTCCATCTCTTATCCAAAGCCCCTCTACAGTTCTCCTGGAGCCCCTTCAGGCACTGAAAGGCTTCAATAAGACAGATCAATCATTTCTGTGGTCCCAAAATATTTGGGAAAAACCCCCTATGCCCTCAAGAATAAAAGCAGCAGGAAATGCTGACCAGCTGCTCCTCATCCACCAGGGAAAGCCAGGGCTGGAGGTTCTGCCCCAGGAGCTTCTTGGAGGAGAGGAGACAGAGCTGAGAGCAGAGAGGTACGGAAAAAATTCCAGCTTTTCCTCACTGCTTCTCCTCCAGCCTCTGAAACTGATGAGTTCAAATCCCCAGGAGGGTTTTTTGTGCAAAAATACCTTGCTGGCTCTTTACTCTGTGCTGACCTGGTGTGTTTAGCAATTTCCTAGCTCCAGGTAAGGTTTCCATTCCTCTGACGGCTCTGTCTCACACTTTTGGTCGGGTTTTTTTCCTCCAAAAGATGGAGAACTGTTAAGTACAGCCCTGATCTGTTTTGATTGGGGTTGTTCTTGTTTACTGTGATTAGGGCACTTGAAGATGCTTTGCTCTCTTTTTTAGGTGTGCATTTTTTTCCTTGCAATATTCTGCACTTGTGGAAAGCCTTTGTGTAAATAAGAGATTCGTAGAGCCTGATCGTTTTTGGATGCAAATAAAGACACCTAACCACCTAAATTCTAAATTCTGCTGTGTCTGGGCTTTTTGTTTTTGGTTTTTTTTTGTTTTTTTTCCTTGTCCCAGGGATGGATTTCACCACACGGGGAGCTGTAGCTGTAATACTGTGCCTGAATTTCTTTGTGTCTCCACTTCTCCTGGGGAGATTCCCTGCTGCACAGATGAGGCTACAAACTTGCCCAAGTACAGAGTTATGACCAGCCCTGAGTGCAGCTTTGGGAAGAAGAAATAAATGACTTTTTGGGCCAGACTTGGCTGGTTTTTCTCCTCTGTAAGAGCCTCCTCTTCTCCAGAGACAGGGTGGGAGGCTGGGGACAAGCAGAGGAACACTAAGATGGTTTTTGTGTCTCTATGTCCCCAAGGAGGGTGAGCAGAGGTCAATCTGCGTCAATCTTCTGCAATAAAACCAGTTTTTAACAGAAGGAATATTGTAGTAACATACAGCTAACACAGTTTTGAGGGTGAACTACAAATTTGATGTAATTTCGTATAGCTCATCCATTCCCACACACAAAATGAAAATGAAAGTTCTCAATTCAAACACAAATAGTGTTTTGAGCCACCCAACTTTCTGTTTTAAGGCCCCTTGGGCACTCTGGCACCTTGTTCTGTGAGGGAAATACTTGCTTCAATGGCAAGAAATTAATTTTAGGGTAGCTTCTTATGCACCACAAACCTGTTTAATAGTGGTCATAAAGCTGGAAGCAAAGGCAAAGAGACATGGCTCCTGCTTGATTTAAAGCACTTAAGTTGTTATGGATTATTTATAATTTTATCCTCAGCATGGAAGGTAAAACTTGTAATCCATGGCCAGCAGTACCTCACCAACATCTGAAACCCACAGCTGCCAGCACTGGGGTGTTTATTTTTCTTTTTTTACACGATAAAATGTGATCTATGGTTGTTGCTAACTTCATAGAGGTACTGATTTGGGAGTTTTTAGTGTCATAAAACCTGTGAAGCAGAGACTTCTGGAATGTGAAACACTGACACAGGGCCTCTGGAGCACCACGGGCAAAGCTGGCTGATGGAGATGGGTTATTTGTGGGGATGTGGTGCCTGGAATTACAAACACTGCAGGGTTTAGTGACACACACAGAAAAAATCCCTGAACTTTCAGAACTTTGTGGGGAAATCACAAGTCTTCTCTCTTTGGGGGAGAAAAATGAAAGGGGAGGTGGAAGTGCTGCTTCAGAGGAGTAAATATTTGGATTTTTAACTCACAATGTTTATCTGCAAAGGGTTGCAGTGCTGATAAAAGGGCAAGTAACTGCTATTTACAGAGTGTTTGCATCTTGCTTGATCAGTCAGGTCCATAAGTGCTGCAGGAAATTGTCAGCTTGGAGCATCCTGCTCGTGCAAAATCTGCTGGAGCAGCCCCTTTCCACGTGCAACTGAATCCCAGGAGTCACCCCAAAAGCACCATGGGAATATCTGATTTAACAGAAAGTTCTAGTCAGGCTCTTGCTTCTGGAAGCACAGACTTCCCAAACTTTTGCTAAAGTACAATATCCCTTAAAGCTGTGTCATGCCGTGTAAATAAATAACAATATCTAAACTAACACCCCTGCAGGTCTTTGGATGCAGACCCAAAGTTCAGTACAGGCTGTGAACTTGCTTTATATTTTCCTCTGATGATTCAAATGAGCAGCAGGGAAAAAAAACTTTCCTTTTAGGACTTACCTACCTTTTCCTGCCGATTTATGTTTATTGTTTTTCCACCTTCAGCTGTCAGAAATGAGGTTAGGCTCTCATTACCCACTTCAGCTTTTAATTTGGTGTAGAAAGTCATCTGAAAGTGCCAGAATTAGCACTGTCATGCTCTGTGTTGCCCATCCTCACTGCAGTACAGAGCTGTGATAGCCTCAATAATGCACCTGTGGTGCCTGTGGCCAGCACAGTCTGGGCTCTGCTTGCCTCAGCCCTCACACGCATACAAATTCATCCTACACATCCCCTTTCTGCACAGAACGCACACGTTTGGAGCACCAACCATTTCCAGGCACGCAGGAGAAATAAAGCAGCGAGTTTTTTTTGGTTTTTTTTCCCCCTTCTCTCCCCCTCATGCAAATGAAAACGAGTGAGGAAGGATAAAAAACCCAGCCTGGCAAAGCCCGGCACCATCCACACTGCAGCAGCCGGCACGGCTCTGTACTTACAGCTCCGAGCAGGGAGATGTCTCAGGATCTCCACAATTTCCTGCAGGACTGTTTGGAGCTCTCAGCGAGGCAGAGTGTTCAGCGAGGCAGAACGGAGCCGTATGGAAGGTCTATGCAGCTGGGAGATAATGGAACTGTTTTCCCAGCTGGGACCACGAGAGCCTTTCATCCGCTGAGCATTGCGTGTCTCTTCGCCGGCGTTGAGCGTGAAATGCGCTGCCTTCCCCCCGTGCTGCTCCAGCCAGGACCCACACAATTAGTGCCTCAATCAGATAAACAGCTCCTACAGCTTGTGCATATCCCTGTCTGGAAATTTGGGATGTGTAAGGATCGGCTCTGCCTGGCTCATCCTTCAAGAAAGCTGAGCGAGCGAAAGCGCAGCTGTCAGAGCGGAGCATGAAAGATTAAATGTGCTCTTGCTGCTCCTCTCGTACAAATATGAGCTCCTGTCAGGTAATCACAAACCTCTCTCCTCAAAAACTGGGTCACTGCACGGGCTTAGGTTTAGAACAGGAGTGGGGATAGTTTTGTTTAGTCCTGGTCCCCCCAGAATCGTGTCCTGAGCTCTGTAAGGTGCAGCTCGTGGGGAGGGAGCTGGCACTTGAACCACATCCCAGCACTGAGTGACCTCTTCCAACACTCAACACTCAGCATCTCCTTTCTGTGTCACATATTAAACAGATTTAAAAAAAAAAAATATGGAGGGGAGACTTGTTTGTCTTAAACAGCACAGACATAAATTCTGATTGAACTTCAAACCTTCCTGGATTTCTGTTTCCCACTCTTGGGACTGCTTCAGCAGAGAAAGGCAGGGTCAGGAGTGTCCTTCTCTTAGGGGGAAAAGTTACTGGAATTCATCACTGAATTCCAGAGTGGTTTGGGTTGGAAGGATTTTAAAATTCATCCAGTGCCACCCCTGCCATGGCAGGGACACCTCCCACTGCCCCAGGCTGCTCCAACCCCAATGTCCTGGGACATTTCCAGGGATCCAGGGGCAGCCCCAGCTGCTCTGGGAATTCCATCCCAGTCCATCACCACCCTCATTCCTTCCCAATATCCCATCCAGCCCTGGCCCCTGGCAGTGGGAAGCCATTCCCTGTGTCTGTCCCTCCATCCCCAATCCCTTTCCATCCCTCCCGGACACTTCTCTGATGATGTTGGAAGCACCTCAGCTGCCCTGGTCCTGTTCTTGGGCTGTGAAATGGGGACAGCAGGATGTGACCACTCCTGGAATGTGCCACAGGTCCCCAGGAGCCCCTTCCAGCCCCATCCAGAGCTCTCCGAGCCTCCTCCTGATTAACACAAACAATTTTGCACTTCCATCCTGTGAGCTTCTCAAATGAGCTTTACTGACAATTAATTAAGCCTTGCAGCACCTTCTAAAGGAGATAGGCATTATAATTAGCAGCTCCATTTTTAATTAGGAATAAAATTTAAAATGGAATTTTAGGTATTTCCTCATTAAAATTTTCTTTTAAATAATTACGGGGCTTTTTCTAAGTGGTATCAAGAGTAAATAGACTACAAGTTGCTTGCAACAGATTAACCCAAGCTTCTTGCAGCCAATTTTAAAAGTTTATTAAAAATTTAGCCTTTTCTATGTCAAAATAAAAGAATTTCCTTATGCATTTCTTATTGAACAAGGCTGGGGACATAATTTTTTCAGTTGCTGAGGAAATTAATGCTGTTAGAACTTTTCAATTTCCAACTGACAATATAAAAATGGACATTGGGGCTGGAGCAGCCTGGGACAGTGGGAGGTTCTGGATGGGATTTAAAGTCCTTTCCAACCCAAACCATTTTTTTTTTTTTTTTTTTTTCATTCAACAAAGACTGTAACACTTCAATGTCTGAGTTTTGAAATTCTAAACATTTGAATTTTCTTTTTATTAGAACTTGCAAAGTTCTGATTTAGATTTTCCTGGACAATCTTACACCCTATTAAAGATTCCACCCATATCTTTGAGAAATGACACAGAAAATGATGATAAATTTGAATATTAAACAAGTCTTTTCCTAGAGGTCAGGATAAAACATTTGCATGTTACCCAAATGTTGTGGCTTTGCCCTGTCAAAACAAAAATTCATTGAGATCAACACTTTTTTGTCAAATATTTTGTTTTTGAAGAGTTGTTATATTCTATCAGAAGAAAAAAGAAACCACACAAACAAAACACATTTAATAAAAAAACTTAGGAACAAAATGAAAGTAAACATTGATGATAAAAAAAGACAAAACAAAACAAAACAAGTGAACCTCCGTTGTGTTTCCAGCTGACAGAAACCCCTTAAACAAAACTTTTCTACCATTAAGGAAGGGCTTTTATTTTTATGCCTGTGTTTCTTTTGCTGTTTTTTAAATTTGTTTTTTTAAAAGAAAAAAAACCATCTGAGAAAACACCAACTGTGCCTTTCTGGATTTCCAGGGTTGTGTTTGTGCTTGTACCTTCCTGGATGTGAAACATCTGATTAGGGGCTCAAATTTTACATTGATTCTCCTCAAGGGAGAGAAAACTCGGAGCAGGGAGCCTGGGAATTGCAGTGTTTCATGGAGTTTTGATAGTGTCAGAGCACAGACAACTCCTGCAAACTGGGACAACCAGGGATGGGCCTCCAGCCACCTCAAAATTGGCTCTGGAGTGACAAAAGCTTCAGGATGCAGCGCACGATGTCCTTGTGTGGCTTTCAGGACGCTGGCGTAGGCTAAAAATACCTGGGAGATAGGATCAGGTCTGTAAGTCTGACAGGGAGCATCAGGAGCACAGGCTGGGAGACAGGAGGCAATCAGAAGTTGAGCCAAGGTGTCTCTTGCAAGAGCTCAGGCTGGAAGACACTTTCTCCTCTGTTTGCTCGGTGGAAATTGGAGATGCCTTGGGGTGATACACGTGGGGGTTTGTCCCTGTGCCTTCAGGAGCAGCAGCTTTCCAGCTCCCTGTGGCTCTGCCAGCTCTTCTATCTCTCTTTTAGACAGAGGAGATAAAGACAGGATGTCTTTATCAACTTTTTAAGGGAATTAGATCAAGGTCTCAGATGATCTAAACTCTCCACTTGAGTGGAGCAAGCATCAGCTTGCTCAAGGGCAAACCCCTGCCACCACAAAGGCAGAATTTAAGGACCAAGATGAGTTGTTTTAAACAAAGGAATGTGATCCCATCCCGTGAGGTGCTCTACTCAGTCAGTGACCCCTTCTGCTCTGACATTATTCACCATTAATCCACCTAAATTGCTGTTTGGTGTTGATTCCATGCCGAGGGTGTTGGTTACTCTAAAATTCTAAATCACAGAATTGCAAAATGGGTTGGAAGGAGAACTAAAAGATCATCTCATTCCAACCTCCTGCCATGGGCAGGGACAGCTTTATCTGTCCCAGGTTACTCCTCTTTATGAACCCAGGGCACTGCTCAAGTAAGACTGAATTAATTAATTTTAATTTCAATCAGTAAACATTTCCAAATTATTGGCTTAGTTTCCCCTCAGTCCTGTTAGACACGCTCTAAAGCAAATTTCAACATAATTTTTCATGAATGTAACCTTGCAATTGTTTTTTCAATACAGAGGTGATGTGATTTCAGATTCTTGGAGTTACACCACCTCTGTCTCGTGAATATTCCTTGAGGTCTTGTCAGAGACAGATATTGGAAACCTGAGAGCAAAAATCCATCATAATTCACTTGCACTGTAAGAATTAAAATGTACTGTGAAGTGAATTGAGCTGCTGGTCAGGCTGGGGGGTTGAACAGTGCAGGCATTGGGGAATGATCTGCTCTTGCATAAAAGAGGCCTTGAAATCCCACAAAAATGGATTATGGCACTCTGGATTCCCCAAAAAGTTTGCTGCTGGAGCAGAGAAACCAAGAAAACCCAACCCAACCAAACCAGCCTGAATTCTTGATGATTTCTGGGCAAGTGACCACCACGAGCAAGGGAGATGGGACAACTATTTCTGCAGCCTTCCAGAAAGAGGAAAGGAATTTGCTCTTGGAGCAATGTTCACAATTTTTACCTTTTTATTGAAAATAATTTTTTAAATATTATTTTTAAATCCTTGTTATGCTTTTTCCCTGCAGCTGGAGAAAGCACTAAGTGTCTTCTGTGCGAGCGATAACGAAGAATATTAATACAGAAAAAATAATGTCAGTTATAGGAAATACACTTTCGTATAGAATAGCTGTTTCTTCTGTAGTTTTTGTAGATTTTATTTTATTTGAGACAGACACACACACGATGGAGAGTTGACACTGAAAAAAAGAGACCTGCAGCTTTGACAGATCAATGTTCAAACAGATTTTCTGCTGAGTGCAAAAAGACACAATTCAAAGTATAAAGCTTATTGGTCTTCTTTTTCACACTTGATCCGAGAAAGAAGCAGAATTAGGCTACTTTATCCCTTGTTTGTATTCCACAAAGCTCTTTCCTCTGCCTGAACCTCAGGCTTTGTCTCCATGTGGTTTGTTCAGGGCTCCATTTTAGAGTTATGGACAACCCCAATCAGAGGCTCTGCATTGATAACAAGGGGATTAATTAGTTCCCAGCTCCACAAATAAACCAGAAAACAAACTCTCTGAACTGCTGCCTCTGTCCCCCCTCTCCAAAATGATTAAAGAGGGAAAGAAGCAGCTCAGGGATGTTGTTAGTCCTGTGCTAAAGTGCCCCATTGATCTCCGTCTCTGGAATAAATGCCAAGGTTTAGTGGGTGTTAATCCTTGCAAAATGTGTAGCTTATTAATGATCCCCCCAGCAAAGGTGACCTCTGGAGCCAGGAATGATGCTCTGAGAGGAGCCTGAATAGTTCCTCTGCTTCCAGCTGCTCTGCTGCCACAGAAAACACAGGTTTCAAATCTGTGTCCTGGTTCTTGGGGTGGGAAATGCTCTGATCAATAGCTGCAGGTTTACATGTAATGGAACTGGGAGCTCTTTTAACACCAGGACAGCCCGGATTGGAAATGATTGGACAAGGAAATTTTAAAAGTATAACCAAAAAGAAGTATGAAGGCTTTTGCTGAGTTATTTTTGCTACAGCTAGGGGTGTTATTGGATGTGGTTTGTGTTTTGAAGCGCAATCACTGTTGAACAATCTTTCCTCTCCAGACAATCACAGTGACCTTAGTGAGACTTTCTAATGGCTTTGTGGCTAATCCTGCCATGATCTTCTACTCATAAAATGTGGGGAGCTTGCTTATCTCTTTGTTTCTTCAGGGGTTTTGTGTGAGATGTGTTTTTTGCTTTTTTTTTTTCACCTGTGTTTCTTTTGTTATTTTCTTAAATTTGTGTTTTAAAGGAAAAAAAAAAAATATATCTGAGAAAACACCAGCTGTGCCTTTCTGGATTTCCAGGGTTGTGTTTGTGCTCGCATCTTCCTGGATGTGAAATATCTGATAAGGGGCTCACATTTTACATTGATTCTCCTCAAGGGAGAGGAAACTTGGAGCAGGGAGCCTGGGAATTGCAGTGTCCTCTCATTATTTCCCCTCCCAGTTGTGCTAAATGGTCACTGGCTCAGTGTCCTCCATCTGTGCCCTGTGCAGGGGGAGACCACAAAGACATCACTGCCTGCAAGTGCAGGGCACCAGATGTCACCTAATGGGTGTCAGCTGCCAGGAACCACTCAGATGTGAGAGGGAGGGCTCAGAAACCCAGGCTGGAAGAGGAAAATGCACAAACCCTCCCTGTTTACAGAAACCACAACCCAAGTTACTCCTTTCTTTTATCTGACACTTGGCAGGCTCCTCAGAGGGGACAGGGGGAGAGGGAACGGCCTCAGGCTGGGCTGGGGAGGCTCCGGGTAAACATCAGCAGGAATTTCCCCATGGAAAGGATGCTCAGGGATTGGTTGGAGTGTCCATCCCTGGAGGTGGCACCTGGAGGTGGCTCTCAGAGCTCTGGGCTGGGGACAGAATGAGGATGGGGCACAGCTGGGACTCTGTGATCCTGGAGGGCATGAAAAAGTCATGAGGGTACCACCGTCACTGCAGAATCCCAGTGATTCTGGGATTCTGTAGCTACACTTGACCAGGTAAATGTCTCAGTATATATATATATATATATATATATATATATATATATATATATATATATATATATTGTTAATGGTAAGGCATTAGGAATTAAAATCCATCAATGCTGCATCACAGGCACAGTTCTCACAGCGATGGATAAAAAAGTGGATAAAACTCAGCAAATAGGTTCAATTTTCTCCATGATTTTTGCATCCTTTAAAGACTTGTGTCTCACTGCTCAGTACATTTCAGCCCTGCAAGAAAATGCTGGGTGGAAACTTTTAAAAAAAAAATCTGTCTTGCTCTAAAAGAAGGGAAGAAAAAATATGGATATTTCATCAGGAACTGTAGGGACAAGGAGAATGGCTTCAAACTGAGAGAGAATATGTTTAGATGGGATATTGGGAGGAAATTGTTCCCCATGAGGGTGATGAGGACCTGGAATGGATTTCCCAGAGCAGCTGTGGCTGCCCTTGAATCCCTGGAACTCTCCAAGACCAGGCTGGGCAGGGCTTGGAGCAGTCTGGGACAGTGGGAGGTGTCCCTGCCATGGCAGGAGTGGCACTGGATGGGCTTTAAGGTCTCTCCCAACCCACACTAATCTGGGATTTTGGATAAAAGTTTTAGAAAATTGTATAAAACCCTCTGAGTGCTGCTGCTCCCTCCTGGTCCCTCTGGCTCCTTCATTTCCAGCCAGATGTTAATGTCAGTGGGATCAGATCCATGAGAGAGGGAATTTCACCAGCTCTTTTCCCAGCCAGTCTCCCCAGGGCTCCCCAGGATGAGCTTTGAGCATCTCTGCCTTCCTCACAATTTGGTCTGACTGCAAACATGACCAGTGCAGTGCCCGTGGTCTAATGGGGGCTGTAAAATCAGCCCTTCTTTTGGGGAACCAGTACATAAAATCCACTTATCAAAAAATGTATAGGTGAGAAGAGTGAGTGGAATTTTATACATCTGGTTTTACTGCAGAAAATGTAGTTATTTGGGTTCACAAAAGCCGTAAAGCTGCACCTAGGTTTTTACAGCACCGAGTGAGCTTAGATGAATTAAAACATAACATTTTCCTGCATGCTCCTTTGGATTATGTTTGAGGACGTTTTTCATTTGGGTTATTATTCTTTCTTTATTTTTTTTTTTAAATTTCCAGTGGCAAACAGAAAATATTCCTCTTTCCAGCTGCAGATAGATTTAATGAGGAATGTAATATTCAGACAGGGATCATCTGTATGAAGTCACTTGCCGGATGCTTTGTACAGAAATATCCTCGTGTTTTGACACACTGATTTCTTGTTCTCTGACAGAGCTATAATTTGCTCTAAGAATTGTTTCAGTCGTTTCCCAAATATTTTTCATGCTGCGTTGGGAAGAAATAATTGAATTTGGTAAAGTTATACCAACTTTCATTACGCTGAAAAAGAGCTCTCTTTATGTAATCCCATCAACTTCCTCCTCAAAGATCAGCTTAATTAAAACTCCACTCTCTTAAAACAGACCATTGCTTATGATTATAATGAAGCTGAATGGAAACTAATGAAAATTAACTAATGCAGGTCAGTTTTTTGTATCTCACAGGATGATTTTGTATTGCTGTTGCTTTGTAGAAATGTAATAAGAGGGGCTGTACCTGAGGATCAGTCTGGCTTTGTGTTTTAATACCCAATATATTTCAGGGGTGCATAAAAGCCTACAAGGATAAACCTTGCAAAGGAGGCAGCTCAGTGAGAGGCAAAGCTCAGCTCAGGAAGGGTTCTATTTGCTCAAAATCTTCCCAAAATGTTGGGGAAAGCTACAGGAGGCTCCTTGTCTTGTTAGGAGATGTCTACAGGGCTGATACCAATAGAGAATAAACCTGACAAAGAACAGCTTTACTGCCGTCAGGTACTTTTATATTTTTCACAGGATCATTAAGGCTGGAATAGACCTCTGGGATCACCAAGCCCAACCTTTGCCCAAACACCACTGTCCCCACTAAACCATAACACCAAGAATATTTTTATTCCACAGCTTTAGAACCCATTTTTAGAGTGAGTATTTCAGAATCTGGTTTTCATGGCCTCCTTAAAATCACAGTATTTAGCCCATTTTGTTTGTTTAGCTCTTACTCAAACAGTTTCCAGCAGTTTAACACCCCATCTCTCCTCCCATAACACAGTCATGGTATAAATCCTTCTAGGGAGAGTTCTCTCCCCTATCCAAATCTTTGTGCATCTTCCACCTATGCAAGGGATTTGATCAGGCTATTAAAAATAAATTATGCAGGCTTTGTGCCACACAATCAAATCTCTGCTTGTTAAGCATTTAGTGCCAGTGATCAAACCCCCTAAAAGTCAGCGAGGTCAGAGCTTGGTTGTGTTTCCTGCATAAAAGAGAAGCTCAGCTGATGTGCTGTGTGGAAATGCACACGATTAAAACAATCATGTGAAACATTCCCTTGGAAATTGTGGTGCTTCTTCCGTAAATTTGCAGTTTCAATTCTTGGGCAAATTGTGTGAGGAGAGGTTGGACTTTGAGGAGATCTTGGTCTTTTCAGAACTTAATGGTTCTATTAATTGGGGGACATTTTATAGGATATTTTTTTAATTCCTAAGTCTGGATCTTTTCTTTTGATTCCAGCATTGAGCACTGAAATCTAAAGGAATCCATGTCCTCGAATAATCTGCCTTCAGCCTATGCCACTGTTATTCTGAAAAGCGGCTCCTCACATTTCTACCTGATTTAATGAAATTTTACATTTTGGGGAAGTCAACCCTGCATCTGGTCTATTAAAAAAAAAATCCGCAACTTCAACCTGAAATGTTGAAGAGCCCCTTGGTGGGGTTTGGAGCACCCTGGGATAGTGGGAGATGTCCCTGCCCATGTGGAGGGTTGGAACTGGGGGAATCTTTAACCCAAACCATTCCATCACTGTGAAATGGCACAAGGAGTTATTACCCACACTTAAATCCCCAAAACATTGATTTAACTTCTATCACTGCTTTAATCCTGGATGAAAACTTCTCAGCCTACTTCTGCAAGAGAAGACAGGAATGATTTACCAGTTCCTTTTGCACCCAGAGATCTCCCTGTTATCTCCTGAACACCAGTTATTTCAACTTGCTTATGAAAATTATTCCACCAGTTTTTCTCCTCTTGGTGCATAAAGTGTGGTGAAAAAAACCCAAACCTCACAAATTAACTTCACGGTAGCTCATTTTAATTTTGTCCTGTGCTATGAGAGAACTGATAACCTAAATCAGCCTGATTGTTATTTCAGCTGGTAAACAGCATATTTTATCCTCTGTGCATCTCTGCTAATAGCTGGTTCTCAATCCTTAGGACCTGTGTATTCATCTAATTGTTAATTTATTCGTATCACCCTAGGAATGGTTTGGGTTGGAAAAGACCTTAAAGTCCATCTCGTTCCACACCTTCCACTATCCCAGGGTGCTCCAAGCTCCATCCAGCCTGGCCTTGGACACTTC
This sequence comes from Certhia americana, assembly GCA_018697195.1. Classification (NCBI taxonomy): domain Eukaryota; kingdom Metazoa; phylum Chordata; class Aves; order Passeriformes; family Certhiidae; genus Certhia; species Certhia americana. The sequence goes on along the minus strand of CM031868.1, from coordinate 18,555,666 downwards.
CAGGGGTGAAGGTACCAAGTGGAGGGAGAACAAAAGGAGTCACTTTACATCCCTTGTATCATAATCCCTCATTAAGAACACCCCGGAGGACTGTAATTAGCTCAGGGGAAATGATCACTCAGGCTGTTAAGGGGCACAACCCCTTACTCAAAGCCTTTATCTGCACTTTGTGATGTCTCAGAGTGAAATTAAGTGATGTAAGAGTAGAACTATCTCAGGAAAGAGAGTTTTTTATGGTGACCTTTCAGCAGCAAAACTCTCTTTAAGTACAAGAGTATGGCTTGGGGTGTGTTATGGAAAGGGCAAAGAAAAGTCAGCAGCTGAAGGAGAAGCAAAGAAATCCAAATATATTGGTAAGAAAAGCCCTTGGAGGTCCCAGATCCCAGCAGAGATTCCCTCATCCCGTGTTCTGCCCTGCTCCAGCAGCACTCCTGGAAGTCCCTGGTGAAGGATTTTCTGGACTCCCATACAGACATTTGTGTGCATAAAAGATAAACTGTCCATTATTACCCCCAGTAATGGATTTACTCCTTTATCTCCAGTAATAAATGGCTGTAATTTGGACCTGTGGAATGAAGCCTCATTCAGAAAAAGGTCAATGTTATGGAGGTCATAACTGTCACCACAAAGTGTGACTGTCCTAGTGTGGAACCTTTAGTTGATATTGATCACTAGGTTCTCTATCTTCTGGATAAATTCAAGGGATTTTCCACAGATTTTGACCAAAGCACCTCATCCTTTCATTCACTGGAAGGAGAACATCTCTTGGCTGCTCAGATTTCCTCTTGCACTTGGAGAAAATTAGGATTAAATATTTAAAGTGGAATTAAATCCATTGTTCTCAGTGCTGCTGAGGGGGAAAAAAAACCCTGGTATTTCAGCTGTTTTGTGTTGGTGAGAATAAAGACATAGTTAAAGCCCCAGTTTGACTGACAGTGAGGTTGGAGAGAAATTAGGACTGGTGATACTGGTATGGAAGATTCTGGGTTATTCATTCCAACCTGGAATGTGAAGGGATGGGAGGGAGGAAATGCGTGACTGCGTTATTGCAGTGTTCATGGAATTAAATTCATTATCCACCACCGGTTTCTGAGGAATAAATCTGTTTAATCATCAGACCTGTGCCCAGGTCAGCCATCACCACCAGGCAGGACTAAATCCTGGGAAATATCCCTGTAAGGATGGGAGCTGGAGCCTTTTGTGAGTGCTGTGTGTGCCAGCCCTGCAGCTGCAGCTGCACAAAGAGGCAGTTCCCAGATGGAGCCACATTGTTCCTCAAGTGTTTGCCATGAATGGGTTTTATCACTCCCAATCCCACAGGGGAGAAAAAAACCCAAATGTGTCGATTGAAAAGCTGTTGTTTAACATCCAGTTGGTCTGGCTGGAGCTCCAAGCAGCTGAGGGATGGCTGCCACGGGGCTCACAGGGATGGCTTTTCCCTTTTCCTGGGCTCCAAATGCCCGATTCTCCCTGGGATCATCCCCAGGGTAGAACATCTCCCTCAGGAGCAGCTTCCTTAGGTGCAGCTGTGGGCTCTGTGCAGCAATCCAGATGTGAGGCCAAATTCAGGGGCAGCAGTGCTGGCTCTGTCCTGCCAGGGGTGTTGGGTGGTGGAGTCAGCCCTGGAGAACCCCTCAGCCTCAGGGATGATGGAATCACTAAGGTTGGAAAAGGCCTCTGAGATCATCAAGTCCAACCGTGGAACGAATCCACACCAGAATATTTGAGCCCCTAGATCTGCTTTCTCTGCAAAATAAAGCTGTTAAAGATGAAAAAGGGACATTGGCCATGATCCTCATCCTTTTTGAAGTAGTTGGAAAGAAAATGACAGGGTGTGGAGGCAGCCAGAGAGAAGATCTGTTGGGATCATCCCTTGGGATCATCCCATGGCTGAAGACCTGCCAGCTCTGCCCCTTGGTGACTTCTTATGACAACGAAACAAGATCCCCCAGTGCCCAGGCCTTGATCTTACTTTTGTCACTGACAAATCTGATGAATTCAGAGGTTTCAAGGTCAAAATACTGAATAAAAATCCCAACTCTGAGCCTCATACCCTGCCCAGGATTTTCCAACCTCGGGAGCAGTGCCTTTCAGGATCATTGATAAAGCTGTGGTCTTAGGGAGGTCAAGACTACTCGTGAAATGTTGATTAAAAAGCTGATTAGCTGGCTGATTAGATGTGAGGTTTAGATGTGGATTATATTTAAAGATCAGCAGCAATTAAGAGAAATTTATAGCATGTCCTAAGCACCTCAGTCATAGCAGCTAATGATATTTTAGCCATAAAACCTTCCTTTCAGAGGATAGTCCTCACCATTAAAACAAAAGTAGAATCAAAGGATTTAAGACTCTTTTCTCTTGGTTTACAATCTTCAATTCTTTTTTCCCCCTCTGGAAGCCTTAAAAAGAACTGCAAGAAATATAAATTTCAGGAAAGGAAATCAAGCTGTAGTTTGAATCCCAATGAAATTACTGAGAGCAATCCACAGACTTTATCCATGAGTGCATCAAAACACCTTGTAAGTGTTATTTACCTTCACAATACACCCATGAAATAGGAATCTGCCAATTTTACAGGGAAAACCTGGCCCTTCCAGGTGAAAGACTCGGGATCTGGATCTTTAGGAGGCTTTTTTCTCAAAATAAAAGGGCAAAGCAGAACCAGGCAATGAAACACCAACATTCCACCACCCATGGAATGTTTTCCTGTGGTGGCTTGGCAGAGCCACAGCCACAATGTGGAATTCACTGATTATTTCCTCCTCTAAAGACCGTCAGATGTTTAAAATACCCCAAAATATTGACCAGAACTCAGAGTGAAAGTGAAAGGAGGCTACCAGTAAACAAAATCCTATTATTTGATTTGGGTAAATCCAGTTTTTACTCTAGCAAAGCATCACTTCCCCCTCAATAATGTCAAGTAATGTATCAGCACATCAAAATGTCTGTTGCCTCCTGGAATAACTGTTAGTTAGTGCAAATGGTGCACAGTGCTGATTTGGAAGGCCCTGGTAGGCAAAAACCCATTTCAATTCTTTCATTGCAAACCTAAATTTCCCTTTTTAGTGTTGCAGGATCATATAACTTTGTCACTTGCAGCCGAGAGCTGTGGGATGCATAAGGGGCTGAAATCTTCTGTATTTGACATTATAAATGACACCTATATCCTGTTTCTTTTTTTTTACTGTTATTTTATTTCTGCTATAGGTCTTTTTCTACCTGCATAATTCATGGCTCTAAATAGAATTACATGAACATTTTTGCAATAGCACTTAATCCCCTCTATACCTTAAAGGAGATGTTTGATCTTGAGAAGGATTTGTTTCTTGAGACAACCACAGCAGTATTTAATAATTTCTATTTAAAAATCAAGCGAACTTCACAGACAACATTTTTTAATGTTAACCTCAGTGGATTTGCTTTTAATAGCAAAAAAGAAGCGTGGCTGATGATAAGACTTAAATTCTTCTATTTCAATCCTTTTCTGACCTCCTTGTCTTCTGTAATCTTTGGTAACTGCACCCAAAAGAAAAAGTTTCCTCTGTTTCTTCTTCTGTAATGCAGTCAAATCTGCAAATTTCAGTGATTTTGATCCATAATCTCCCAGGGACTCCTGTTTCTGATTCTGTTCATGTTGGAAAGATTGGAATGTTTGAAGATCCAGCCTGGTTTGTGTCGGATTACAGGCCAGACCACAGTTCACCCATCACTTCCCATGTGCAGATATGATTTAAAAATACCCAAATTCATTGGATCTTTAGGCAGGGATTAGGTCTGAGGGAAGCTGATTTCTGCCCTGACAACTGAACACCCACCTTGGAAAGTGAGGAGCTCATTGAGTGCTTTCAGTGAAATCCCAGCTCTGGTGACACTGTTGGAAAAGTCTGCTGTGAATATTGAAGTTGGAATTGTCTCTTTGTGGTGGGAAAAAAAAAAGCTTTCCTCACTTATTAATGGTTGTGGGGTCATAATGACATGAAATGTTTTTAAAAACCTTGTCCCCTGCCTTTTAAAATAAGTAACAAATGCCAATGTAGTGATCTCATGACTTGTTTAAGTAAGTGTGGGAACAAAGCCAGCATAAAGTGATTGAGGATTGACTCCCTACAAAACTTTATCTGTAAAAAAAAAAAGAAAGAAAAAAAATTAATTTCATGTCATTTCCAGTCATTAGAACATAAAAAGGCATAATACAATCAAAAAATCCCATTCTTGAGGACCTCAAAAGCAGCTTCCTTCTCCCTGTTTACTCATTTTTATTCAGGAAACTTGCAAAAAAAAAGTATTCAGAGAGACCAAAAAAAGTATTCAAAGACACAAAAAAAGATATTCAAAGACACAAAAAAAGGTATTCAAAGACACAAAAAAATGTATTCAAAGACACACACACACAAAAAAAAAAAAAAGAAATCAGCAGCATTTTATTTCAAACAAAGGCAGAAAACAAACCCAGGCTGCTGTTTTCCACCCCTCGTTTGTTTTGCTTTGGCTCTTTAAACTCACCCTTTCCTGAGGGGAAAGAAAAATCCATATTGCCCAATTGTCTTTCCATTAAAACCTGCAACAAACTCCTCCAGCTTTATAGAGCAGCGAGATCAAGGTAGGAATATTTGTCCAGGTATTGATCACTCCTGCAGGATGTGGTGCCTTCTCCCTGGCTTGAGAATCTCCCATCGCTTTCCGATCCCCCGGCCGTTCCTGCTCCCTGAGCAGGAGGAGATTGCTGCTTTTTGGCTGGGTAATTGCTTTGAAGATTTAGGTCTAGATTTTAATCTCAGAAGGGCAATATATCCGGGAGAATCTCAGGAGAAGGAGGGGAGAAAAAGCGTGGTTAATGGATATGCAGGGAGCAGCACAGCGGTGTTTTCTGTGGAACAAACAAGGCATGACATGGGCCTGAGATTAGGATCTGGCAGTCGTGAAATTTAGATGGAGAACCCTACAAAGAGCTCTTAATTCCACTGCCAGTGGTCAAAATCTGCCATATAATAATCTCAGTAATGCTGTACATATATTTATTTGAGGATGTTTAAGCATTTTTGTATCCAAGTCCAGATTTTACCTTTATTCCTTCCCCCTAAAATGTGAAATTATTTCCCCTTCCTGCAGCAGCAACATTTTAATCACAGAGCCCCTATCTGGAGTTACAATTACATTATTTTTATTTTTTACCATTTCCTTAGATTTAGCCATGGTCTGGTGGTGCAGTGGAAGGTCCATGGCAGGGATTCGGGATAATATGGGCTTTAAATTCCTTCCAACCTTCCTATGAGTCTATGAAACAGTAATGGTAGGAAAAAGTCCTTAAAATGATAATTGTGACTCCTCAGAAACAGGATATCTGCTCTCCCCACACCTACAGTATAGAAATTTTAAAAACTTTGAAGTCACCAGAAGGATTTGTGAGCTTGCATTTGAATTATCACTTTCAGACCAGAGTTGTTTTTTTTTCTATTTTGCTCTTACAATCATTCTGCAGAAACAAGAAAACTCCACTGCTTTTCTTAGCATGATTGTTATGAGCTATTCTCTAAACACCTTGTCTTTTCCATTGATTATCGATTCAATCCATGGATAATTCACTCCTAATGCCCTGCCTGGGCTGAGGTGAAATCCCCTGGGGATCATTGAGGTTGTGATTCTCGACAGCAGTGGAGCATAATTTATATTTTTCCCCCTCTGAACATTTGTGTTACCTGTAGGGATTTGTTAATTCAGCTGGAATTTCAGTCCTAGCTTTGGAATTAGTAATGGTGACACTGCTTTCCTCAGGTTTTGGTGTCTTCTCTATTGCATTATTTGGCTTGAAGCCTCTCTGTATCCATACCTGCAATGTAATTATCATTAATATGGTCAAAGCAGAGGATACAGCCGGAGTTGAGGCCCTTTTTGGCAATTTTCAGTGTTCAAAGCAAGTTTCAGAGCAGAAGGATAAATTGGGGATTTACTCCAAGGCCTCACTGGGCACACCTGGGCAGCACCAGAGCCCGGCTGGGACACACCCAAGGGGAGCCCAAAATGGGCACAGAATGGACACCCGGCCACCAGGGCTGACACTTGGAGAAGTTCTGCTCCAGCAGCACCTTGCAGTTCATTGTGCAATTCCAGCTGCATCTTAGGGAGCTCCATCCTCCTTGGTTTGCCTTCTGCCTTCACCCTTGGCTTTGTTCTTGGGCTGAAAGTTGTCCTTGGTATCAAACTGGAGAAGGAATTGTTTTGTGTCCCTGCACTGTGAAGAGAGCTCAGTAGCACTGAATATGAATCTTTTAAGTCCTCACCAAAACAGCCCAGAGTTTAAAAAAATTAATAGTTAAAACTGAAGGCATCACCAGGGTGCTCCAAGTCCCATCCAACCTGGCCTTGGACACTTCCAGGGACCCGAGACAGCTTCTCTGGGAATTCCATTCCAGCTCCCCACCACCCTCACAGGGGAGAAGTCCTTGCATATATCAAACCCCCATTCCCCCCTGTCCTGCCACTCCAGTTCCTGATGCAGAGTCCCTCTTTGGCTCCCTTGAGGTACCTTCAGACACTGCAAGGTTTCCTTGAGTTCTCCACAGAACCTTCCCTTCCCTGGGCTGAACATCCTCAGTTTTCTCAGCCTTTCTCCTTAGGGGAGGTGCTCCAGTCCCCCTGCAGATCAGGTTGTGCTTGATCCTGTGCCCCACGCCATCATACTGCACCTAAAACTGAGAACCCAAGGAGGAATCCTACATTTTCTGCAGCCCATAAGGTTAACAAGCCAGAAGGAATTTGATGAAATTCTTTGGGTGTTTTGTAGGAACACTGAAGCTTTTTCTTTCCCCCAATTGGTGCTACTGAAGTCAGAGCTCGTTTGAAGATCTGAAACTTTTCTTTTGAGGCAAAAGTCGCCTCCTTGTTCTTCCCCTCATGCTGTGTTGACATGTTTTCATCAGCTACATCGTGTTACCTCTTCTGCATTAAAGCCTAATCACAGCCTTGGAGTTTGCAGTTAGCAGCTACAAACAGAAAGATCTCTCCCTGTGAGACCAGAGCATTCCTCAAGCAATTTTCCACCTTTATGCAGGGTTTTGTTCCATCAGGGTTGTTTTTTTATTCTGTGTTGTTTCTTACCATCTGCCTTGCAATTAAGCTGTTTAAGAGCACCCACATCAAAGAAGGGCTCTGGTTCTCTACAAATAGACCTCTCTGCTGCACTGCAGAAGGGACAGAAATAATCCACCCTGTTCCATAGTTTATAATGATGAAATAAATATTTTTTCCCGTTTTTTTTTTTTTTTAATTGACTTACCAAAAAAAGAATTCAGAAAAAAGGACATGTTAAATATGTCTAAATTAAGAAATTCTTCGCTGGAGAAAAATCTAACCAGCAACATCTTTATTCTTTATAAGTCTTTCTATGCAAACACAAATGAAATTATAAAATTAATGGTAATATCTTGTGATTTTTCAATGTATTATTTTTAATTCATTGCCTCGATTAGAGCCACAATGATAAGATCCAATCCCTTTATTACATTTAAATTTTTTTTTCTGGAAAAAGCTAATTGTGGTCTGCATGTTATCTGTAGTATTCAGGGTTTATGGAGCGTGGAGAACAGGAAGCTTTGAAGGAAGAGGTGGGAGATAAGGGTCGAAGAGCAAACTTAATGCTGAGCCAGCCAGTGCTTCACTTTAATTGTTGTAGGAGTGTTTCAGGGACGAATTCCTCAAAAGATACAATATTTAAACAAAAATGTAATAATGAGTGTAAAGAAAATAAAATAGATTGGAGAAGATGTTTAAAATAAATAGCTTTTTTTTTTTTTTTTTTTCCCACTTCATAGAATGAATGATTTGTGTTGGAAAGAACCTTAAAGTTCATCCAGTTCCAAACTTCTTCCATGGGCAGGGACACATTCCAAGCTGGCAGAAATGGGGAAAACACAGCTTCATAGCATCATTTATTATAATTATAATAAATCAAAAGCTTATGGAGGAAAAAGAAAGAGAAAAAATCCAGTGTCTGAGGGAAAAGATTTCCAAAGGTGAAAACGTGCCAATGGTTTCCATGCTGTGACAACAATCCAGCTGGATAAAAAGTGGCCAGGACTTGCAGGTAATTTGAGGTAACGTTTCAGTGCCCAGGTGGGTGATTGCTCGCAGTGACCTCCCTAAACAACCTGAATCCAAGCTGAGAAAATGGGATTTTCTGTTGTCTTCCTTGCTGACCTCTGCTGTCAACTCAAAAAGAAAGTAAATTAATCAGAGCGTGTTTGCTTTGTTCAGGGAGTAATGTTTTCTTTTCCACGTGTTGTGTTTTATATCAGCAGCTAATGGCCCAATTTATTAAGAAAAAGCCAGGAATTTTGCAAATGCCATTTCTCTCATTAGAGCCTGCTGAGGAGCCTGCACTGAGCTGCTCCAGCTCCCCTGGCCCAGAGGCATAGCCCAGCAGGTTTTTAACCTGATATTCCATTGTCCCCAAGGATTTCACATCGAGTCTGTCTGTAGGCTGCTCCTAAGCTGGGAATGAGCTGAGCCTAGAGAGGCAAATCTCAAATTCTTTGCTGTCTCATGCACTGCAGTTTGCCTCAGGAGTGAGTGACAGCACCATCCCCTCCCACTTGGAGATTTGGTTTTAGAGCTTGAACCTCCCTTTTTGTTTCTAATTTAAATCCCCCTGGCTGTATTCACACACAGCTCTCCAGAATTTGCCCTGATTCATCTAAAAGAGCCAAGGAATTATTTTCCCATCGTGCCTTTTTTTTTTTTTTTTTTTTTTTTCAGCAATTAAAATTTCTGCCATCCTTCTGCAAGGCAAGTGCAGGGGCCTTTTGACCCTGAGAGCAAAACGTCAGCCTTAGAAGTCATTTAAAACTCTTTCACCTCCTAGACATTTATTTCTTCTCTACATTTCAAAAATTTCAGCTCTCTTTTGTACCCCCAGGTGTGGAATTTGCTCAGCAAAGCCCCATCCCTCTCCCTGCTCCTGGGATTGATCCATCCAGGCTCTCCTTTATGGAAATCACATTTTTCTCCCTTTGCAGCTGCTGAGCAGAGATCAGCGTGTGGAAATCCAGCACGTGGTGTTGGGAGGGATTTATCCAGCTTTATCCAGCTTCTGGGGATGGCCCCTTACTGCCTCAACCAGCTGGAATTCCCATTCCTGGGGATTTGGCTCAGTTGGGGATTTCTGTATTTCCATGGACATTTGACTCCTAGGTGCCACCAAAGGGCTCATCAACTCTGAAGAAATTAAAACACAGGATTTGCAATTTATCACCAGCTTTGCCTCGTTACACTTTCCCCTTTTTTTGCTTTCATTCCAGTGATTGCAAATTTCAATTAATTGTCAAATTTTGAGAGAATTAGGCTGAGTGTTTTCAAAGTGATGTCAGGGCTGTGGCAATCACTTTGTTGCTGCGTGGTGCTGTCTTAGAAGCTTCCCTGAGATGCAACTTTCCTGCAAATGCAGGAGCTGGTGTTTGAAGAGCTCTGGGAAGGCTCAGATCAGAGGTGTTGTCTCTGGGCTCTTCTCATCTAACGTCACTTCACAGTGAATTTGTTTGCACGCATTATTTACCTTTGGATTTCTCCTTTTTTACTCCAGGGCTGATCCAAAGCTTATGTCAGACAGACGAAAAAATTGTGTCAGGTAGGAAAATTTCTGTTGATTTCAGAGGAACGTCTCTCCAGGTGAAGGGAAAGGAGTCAGTCATTCCTGGAAATGTTGGGGATTGATTCCTGTCCCATCAGCCACAGTGACTTACCCTCCCTCCTCTGCTGAGTTTTCTTCTTATGAAACCCGCCTACCCTCCTACCCCCCTCTTATAAAGAGAGATGTGTTAATTGGGAGAGGTTTAATTAGCAAAAAGGAAGATATTGTAGCCTTTGTACTACTAACATTAATAATATTCTCATTTAAAATCAGTGGGGCTGAAATCTGTGGAGCTGAAAGGGTGGAAGGAAGAGCAGGATTTCCACCACTGCTGCCTGTGATGCATTGAGTGCACCAGGTGAATTTTCATCTCTCCTTCAGCCAAGTTTTACAAAATTACAAGTAAAGGTCGTCAGGATAAGGACCATCAAGTTTAGCAGTTCTGAATAATGTAAATGGATACATATTTTTAAATAACATTAGGGCTAAAAATCACTATGGCTCAGTGCTGGACTCATCATATTCCTGTCAAGAGAGAAGGAGTGAAGTTACTCTTCAGAGGAGTCCTCCAGGGCTGCATTTATTACAGGACAGCAGAATGGAGCTGAAAGCATAAAACTGTAAGCAAATCTTGAATTCACCCTCAAAAAACCTTCTCAGAGGAAATATTCAGAGTGAGCTCTGTGGTGCCTCTGTGTTACTGTCTGAAATTTACACTTTAATGGGCAGGTGTTAATGAGCAACAGCTAAAGCCTGACCTGTTCTCTCAAGAACTGCTTCAGAAATAAAGCCTTTCCATCTAAACAGAGTGAAAAATCTTTAATTTTGACTGTATGTGGAACTGCAGCCTGTGTGGGGAAGAATAAACCCAGAAGAAGCAAGCTGAAGTGATTTAAACAATGCAGAAATCAGGAGGGATCAGGAGTGCTGGATGTCACAATTCTGCTGAATTTGTTCATGAATTGAGGGATTCAATTTTTGGGAGAGAAACTCAGAACAGGATCTGAAGGAGTCAGCAGGGAGAGGTTGGAGTGACAGGACACAAGGAATGGCTCCTACTGCCAGAGGGCAGGGATGGATGGGATTTTGGGATGGAATTGTTCCCTGGGAGGGTGGGGAGGCCCTGGAATGGAATTTCCAGAGCAGCTGGGGCTGCTCCTGGATCCCTGGAAGTGTCCAAGGCCAGGCTGGACATTGGGGCTTGGAGCAGCCAGGGATAGTGGGAGGGGTCCCTGCCATGGCAGGGGTGGAATAGGATAAACTTTAGGGTTCTTCCAGCCAATTCCATGATGCTATGATTTATGACTTATCAGAGCTATGCAAATTGTGTCGTTTTGACTTTTCTTTCAAGGTTAATCCTGACTGCAAACACATAAAGATCATTTTCACACAACTCTTTTCAAAATGAACCACTGCAAATCCCAAATACACGTGGTTCCAGCAGAGCTTGAGCAGGCAGAGCAACAGCCACAATTCATCACGAAAAGCAGGTGTGAAAGGGAGGAAAAAAACCTATAATCAAAATGAAAAATGACCAGGGTTTGTTAGGAAAATTGTTATCACTAATTTAATCAAAATATTACATTTTTATGCACATTTTAAGGTGGGTTCTTCTTATTCCCTCTTAAGTAATCTCAATTTTCAGGATATCCCAGTCTGTAGCAATAACAGACATTATATATCTTCCATCTATGTAGTCTCTGTAAAGATTCTCAAGAGATTCATCAACTTTACAAGGCATATAGAAATGAATCCTATACAAATTGCATATCCCTGGGGTATCACCAATCACACCCCAGAAGAAAAAAAAAAAAAAGAAAAAATCCATGCCTTTCCATTAAAAAAGCCTTAAAGCAGAAATTTCCAAAAGTAAAAGACCTGCAGGAGTGAAGGGTTAATAAATTCCATTGCGCTGTAGAGTCAGAAAACAAGATTGCAGGCAGAGCTGGGAGTGCAGAGCTGTCTTCCTTCCCTGATAATGGAATAAACAAGGTGATTTGGGCACAACTAATTGTCAGAGATAAGCAGCAAATGTCAGGCAGGGAGGTGAATGCCAGCTCTTGACACTCAGAACATGTTAAACACCTTTACCTGCCCGAGCTCAGCCAGATCAGAGCACAGAGATTAAACCTCATTTGCTTAGCCAAGAACTGTGGGTATGGTTTGTTTATAAAACACTGCCAGTCAGGAATGTGCCTTTAATAGTGCCCCAAAAAAAGGCAGGTTCAATACCCATTTCCCCAGGGTTCTCCTGTTTGGGAAGAAGTCTTTTCCCAGCTCCAGGATAAATCAGAGGCTGTGTAAATAAAGCCCTCACAGAAGTATGTTTGCTGTCATTAGCCAAACCACTCGTAGTTGCAAGTATTCCTAAGTATTCCTTGGAGAACAATTTCATCCCAGCCTCAGCAACGTGTTTGTGCTCCACAGTCTTCCACAAGCACTCATTAAATCAACTATCCAAGGAGTTAAGTGGAGTCCATTTATAAACAGAATCTGGGAGTTAAATGCCATTAGTCATTTTGAAAGTATTGATAGAGCCTCTTATCAGAATGATTAGAGATATTCCTTATCCAGGCATTGCTTCTCCATGGGATTGAGGGATGGAGCAGGATTCGTGCTGCTCTGCTCAAGAAAGCATTTACTGTTCCACAAAATTTGTCTGCGAGCAGCTTTTGATTTAATATATTCCCAGTGTGTTTAATGCATGCAGAGCAACCCCAGGTATGGCTGTTCCATTTGGGACATTCAGCAATCCCTGGATCATTGAGGTGGGAGAAGACCTCCAAGATCATCAAGTCCAAGCTGTGCCCACCCTGTCCCCAGCCCAGAGCACGGAGTGCCAGATCCAGGTGACACCTCCAGGGGTGGGCACCCCAAACCCCTCTGGGCAGCCCCTGCAAAGGTCTGACCACCCTCTCCATGGAGAAATTCTTCCTGAATTTCTCCACGGAAATGCAGGAGAACAGCATTTGCCTTCACCCCATTTACACAAAGTAGAGTTGAAACATTATAAATGATCAATGGGAGAACTGAAAATAATTCCGATTTTTAAGGATGTTTCTGGCTATTCCAAAGCCAATTGCTGTCAGGCAGGGAGGAAGGGAGCATTTTCCCAGGCAGGATTCATCCCCAAATGCAATTAAAAGTAGTAGAAGGTTAAAATAAAAGTTATAAGAGAGCACAGCACAGCAGGACTGGGAGGAGCAGGGCAGCAAACAGCAACTCCCTCTGGATTATGAAATGAAAAAGGCTTACTAATTCATAAACTAAAGGTGTCTGAGCTTTAAAAGAGAGAACTTGTGGGACCACAGCTTCGATTTTTCCATTTTATTAACCATATGATGTGCTGTAGGCATGTAATTTTCTGAGTTTGGAATTCACTCACTTGCTCAACTCTGTCTTACAATCCCTGCCAGCACCTTGAAATAAGAGCATTCCACAGCAGCAATATCCACTGGCAGGGGCTCCCAGCTGGGGGGGGAAAAATCCATTTCATGTTCTTCAGGGCTGGCAGGGAGGAGAAGAATGAGGGAACAGGGAAGGGGAACAGTGATGAGAAGGGAGGAAAAGCAGGTTTTTTAAAACTGTATTATACTGTACTGGATTTTATATGTACTAAATTATTTTTTTCTTTTTAAAGAGGTATCCTTATTAAAATTTTTGTTGCTGTTATTCTTATTATTATTGCTATTATTTTACTGTGTTGTTACAAGAGCAGCATCCTGCCATGATGCTCAAGCAGCTGAGTAAGGTGCTCTCCATTCATGGCCACCTTCTGTATCCTGTGAATAGGATTTGGAAGTAAAAAAAAAAAAAAAAAAATCCACATGGAATATAGGAAGTGTTGTTATCACTTTTCTCCAGGCAGATCCTCAGAAATGAGTGCAGGGACAAGAGAGGGAAAGGTGGAAGCAGCATGGATCATCTCCACTCTCCTGGGTCAGAGTCTGGATTCTTTCCCTATGCCAGCTCCAGATGGACAAAATTTGCCAGGGGTGATTTCCTAGAGGGGGAAGGACTATTCTTTACCCATCAGGTAATTAAATTCCCTCATAATCATCACTGCCACAGAGCAGGATATTGCTAAATACATCCTTAGCCTGGCCAGCTGTGCTGTTCTTATGTTCTTTACATTCCTTGAGAGTGGCAGAATCAAAACCAAAGTATTTCCCTTCTGCTTAAACCCTGGTTAATTTTTAACCCTGGCTTTCAAACAGACCATGGGATGAGCTTATAAACTGCTTTAATTGCTTGAATTCTGCTCTTTAATTCACACCTGAGACATCCCTGTGGAATGATGTGTTAAGGAACTGTTGCAGGGAGGATGACTGGGGAGAGCTACAGGTGAGACCTCGGTTCTTCAGCAGGTGATTTATGGAGCCTTCTGGCCAAAGTAGTGTTAGCAGTAAAAAGCAGCTCTCTGGGGAAGAGTAAAGCCAGAGCAGGGAGTGGGGAATTGAAAGACGCAGTAAAGAAAGATTATTTCACTTAATTATTCTCCTCAGTGTGAGGCCTGGCTCCTCCAGTGCCAGTGAGTGTGGGCAGAGGGACACACACACACAGCAGCTGCTGGTCCCCAGGGATGTGCCTTTAAAAAACGTGCAGACACAGCTCATCTGTGGACCTGTGAGAATTCCCAGCTTCCTCATTTCTCTCTTTATCCAGATGGCTGCCTGAACACACGAGGAATTCCAGAATGCAGGCAGATCTGCTGGCTGCCCAGCGGGGCAGGGAATGGTCCTGCTGCGGGGAGCGAGCGCTGCCTGGCATTTAGGGAACAGATCTGGAGAAAATGTGCTCAGGAAGTTGTGACTCCAAGGCCTTTGGGAAATGTCAGAACCCTGGACACAGGGGATTTCAGGCTTTCTGTGCTGACAGGGACTGATCCTCAAAAATACACTGCATTTGACCTGAGGCCATGGGAAAGGCTTCCAAAATTGAGTGAGAGCACTGAGATTGTGAGTGTGGAGTTGAATAGAAGTGTGCTATCTCACAGGGTGCAAGATTTAGACTTTGGGTTTTGGAATATTATAGTATATAGGTAACAAGATAGAGGTTTTCTTTTCTCCTATTGTTGTTGTTGTTCTTCTTCTTGTTTTTCTTCTTGTTCTTGTTCTTGTTCTTGTTCTTCTTCTTCTTCTTCTTCTTCTTCTCCTTCTTCCTCTTCTTCTTCTCCTTCTCCTTCACAAGTTTGGGTGATTTTGTGTGATTGGTTGGAAAACTCCACAGTATGGAACACAGGTGATTAGTCATTGGGTTAAAATAACTGGGCAGTTGGCATCTCATAATTGGGGAGTTTAGGCTTAAAAAGACCTTGCAGACAGAACTCTGTGCTCCATTTTTGCTCAGTTAACTCAGCTTAGAGAAGCACTCACAGTCAGTGGGGCTGGAACTGAGATAAGAAACAATAAACATCCAACAAGAATCCTGTCTCTTGTGCTTTTATTCCTGACCCTGAGAAGAAGAACCAGCTAAAGCCAAGGGGTTCACCACAGGGAAAGGTGTCCCGTGGCCTGGCTGATGTGGGAATAATCAAGGCTCAAGCAATCCACAAAGGAGTGGGATGAGTTCTGTGTTTGGAGCTGCTCCAAAGTGCACCTCCATAGCCAGGGCAGGACCTCTGGGTTCAAACTGTCCCAAAAGATGCAACACCCTCACTTTCAGTCCTTCACACCTCATCATCTGCACCAGTGGGGTTCCTTCTGGCTTAAGGATTTGCTCCATAACAAAGGAGTTGCCTTGAGGATATCACCTGGCTGGGAATCCCAGGATGATTTGGATTTTAAGGGACCTTAAAGCCCCTCTCATTCCACCCTCAGGCAGGGACACTTCCACCCCCCCAGGTTGCTCCAAACCCCATTCAACCTGGCCTTAGATTTACAGTTTTCTTGGATTTACAGTTTTCATTTTGGAAAGTCTCAATTGAAAGCCTTGGACAAAGTGTCCAAAGGCACCACAGTTTAGACAATAAGTCAAATAATTGCATTGCCAATTAGAAATATTTTTAAAGCATTTTCATGCATTGTCTTGCCTGATTAAACTTTGCTGTGACATTTCAAATTGCTAATGTGTGCTGCTTGTAAAAGTTTGGCAGTTAAATGGAAATTGAGACCTTCAGGCTGAATTGTAACTAATTATTCCAAATATTGCTATTAGTAGGCGAGAGTAAATGATATGAAAATGAAAATGTGGCTCAGATGTCTAAATTTTGTGCTGTACAAGTGGAGCTCTCAGAGATTTCCATGCACATGAATTCATAGTACTCGATATTGCTGGATAAACTGTAATTCCATCCAGGAGATTTTGCAGGAATAACGTTCCTCTTGCTGATAGCAGAGCAGTAATAAACCCCACACATTCCAGGTGCTCAGATTTGACACATAACATCCACTTGGTCAATAAAGGGTGGATTTTATGAGTTCTGCTGGAGCAGGGAGAGAGGGAAAAAGTCTTCATCCTGATTTTATGGGACTGGATCAGTCTTTAAGCACCAGCAAAGCTCCTAGCAAGGGTGACCCTAAAAACTTCAGATCAGGGTATGGAAAAAGCATTTTCACTACAAGGAGCAGCTGCAACTTTAATGTAACTTTAAAGCAGCTCTATAGAGATGGATTTATACTATTTCAGACTTGACCTTGAGAGTGTACATAATCTTCAGCCCTTATTTTCACTCCGTGAACCACAGCCACCTTTCCAGTGGCCAACAAATTCATGGCCCAGTGGCTTTGACAAGGGAAAGCAGCAGAAATTGGTCTGAAGGCACCAAACATCAAAACTTGGTGAGACTGAACTGAGCTTAATAAAAACAAAATGATACTAAATATATTGAAGAAGTAACAATCCCGAAGATCTTAACATTTCTAATTCCACTCTCTATAAAGACAATCTCTGAAACCATTCTGAAATGCTCCTGAAAATATTTAATGAACGGTGAACTCTTCTGTTGCAGAGTTTAGAAATTCATCCCTTTTTTTAGCTTTCCTTAGTTCACATGGGTTTTATTCTGTGAATATCTAAAAGGGAACAGGGATTTCTGCACGAAGACACAACCCAATATTTATATGCCAACAGCAAAGGCAGGCTAAGTCTAATTACAAGAGAAATTTGAGTGATTTCCATACCCTAATGGCAAATCCTTGCTTTTTGCAGTGTTGCAAAGCTGATGGAGAAAATGAACTGCCATAATCCAATTACATCTCAGGAGCTGTCTGGTGATTTCAGAAAAACAACATTTACTAATCTGTTAAGTAAGTCACTGATACGATAAAAATTATGCTTAATATGATAAGACTTCATTTTGCATTAAATCACGATCACATCTGGGAATTCCAGTCCCAGTAACACTCTCCAGGAGCTTTGTGATTTAAATGACTTTAGGTTAAGGAAAACAAGAGATGCTTAATGATTTTGCAGCCATTTCAGTGCAGCAGCATTGAGGGTTTCAGTCCAAGCCCATTAAAAGTGATGTGCTCAGGTAAGGAGCAGGATGGCAGCTGATCCAATTCCAGGATGATGAGGATGGGAAGGGGGAACTCAGAGCTGGAAGTCCTTCTCTGGACAGCCCTTAACCTTCAACTCAACTTCCCCTTTGAGCTGGCATGAATCCCTGAAGAAGATAAATTGCCCCCCAAAGTCTGAACGAGACCTGAGTCAAAAATTCAAGATCTGAGTTTTCCTTGAAATGTGGAAACTTTTTACGGCCAGGAGCCAGTGCAATAATGTCAGGATATTAAGAGGCAGTTTCTGCTGGTGTTTTCCACACCTGACAAATGTCCTGTGTTATGGGCCACGAATTTGCTGTGGGGACATTGCCAATTTTTTTATTTTTTTTTTTTTTTTTCAGAGTAGATGCAGGAATTCATTTCCTTCACATCCATGAGCTTTTACTTCCACATTTGCTCTTTGACAAAAAGCTGGCACAGGATGCTTAGGAAAGAAGTAGATAGATATCTGGAACATGCCAATTTGGGCTGTTAGGCACTCCATCTTCATTCATAATCATTAACGAGGTGGCTCTAAACCCAGATGCACGTCTCTTTTAAAATTTCGAGCTAAATATGCTCTAAATAGAAGCATATCTTTCTATTAAAGCACAAAAAGATAAAATGGTATCATTAGAGACTGGCTGCTTCTGCCATGCCTAGCAATGACCAGCTTTTAGAATCCATCTTCATTTTTTGCATCAATTAACTTCTCTAACTAATCAGGCACTCCATGAAAACAGCTCCTTTTTATCCACTTGGGTTAAAGTGGATAATGTTCAATGATCCCTCATTTGCACAATCTGAGGTGGTGAGAACTTCTCTCAGCCATTCATTATTTGATATAATGCCCCCACTTTTTCTGTATCCAAAGTGAACAGCTTTGCTTTTGCAAATTCCTAATCCCCATCATCATGCCAAAGTTGTTTCCATAACTAAGCCAGAAATACCAGCAAGTGCTCAGCAAACCTTTAGTGCACAGAGCTCCTGGATTAGTTTTCCAACCAATTTATGACACAATGAAAGTTCATGCTGTGCCTTATCCTATATATCCTTCTCATACATGATTCCCAATAAATATTCTGTTGGAGAGATGGGGAGGGATAAGATAATAAAAATAAAATTAAAAATAATAATAATAATAATAATAATACCTCAGATAGATTAAAGAAGAATTTTGCTTTGATCTCTGACACGAGGGGACCAGAAACACCACCCCTACACTGAGTGTGAGCAGTTGCAGCTGCCAAATCTTTGGGAGATATTTCCCAGAGTTGGGATCCTGCTGCACCAACCCAGAGCAGCAAAACAAAGAGAAGTTTATCCAAACCCCAGGCTGGGAAAGGCAGATGCCACATAGCTGTGCCTGTGACACATTCCTTGTCCAGCAAAGCTGAGGAGAACTGTGAAGGTTATGTTGGATTTGCAGGACGAGGTGGGAGATGGTTGTCACTCTGTCAGATAAATAAGTCATAACTCCTCCAAGAGAAAGGAGTCTAAGAATAACTCAACCTAGGGCTTAGACAGGGAAATGCTAATGAGTTTTAAATCAAAGCTCATTTGCATGTGAAAAGGCACAGTCTTCAAGGAGCAGCTCTGTAAGGTGTGCAGTGCCCCGTGCTGTGTTTGGGGTCAGCCAGCCCCAGAGCCCCAAGGTTGTGTGCTCAGAGCAGAGACCTGAACAAACCATGGAATCACAGAGGCTGGAAAAATCCTTCAAGATCACCAAGCCTCCCTTCCCAGCACATCCCCCGTTCCCACTAGCCCAGGCTGTGCAGGGCCACATCTGCTCATGGTTTGAGTGCTCCCAGTGATGCTTTGTTGGGCTACCTAAAAGCAGAGGCCAGATAAAATTAAAGGAATAAAAGCAGTTCTATTTATTGAAGGGCTTTCAGGAAAATTTAGAGCAGACAAAGCACTCCCCCCAGGGGCTGCACCCAAAAATGGATCACGGGTTTTCACACTTTTCTAAGTTTGGTCCATTTGCATATTGGGGTTAATCTCCCAATTCCAGCTGCAGGGAATGAAGTCATTCACCCCAAGTTTGCTCCCCCCAAGTCACTTTTGTTCCCATCTCTGGGCTCTGAGGCACTGAGGTGTCCTTGATTGCCAGGCCTGCAGAGGAATTGTTGTGTCTGAGCCAAATGGGGAAGCAGCAGCTGACACTGAGTGTGGAGTTTGGAGTTCTACACTAAAGAACTGCAGGGTTACAAATATATGAAAATTAAAAAAAATGAAATCCTAAGGCATCACCAGGGATGGAGATTCCACCACTGCACCCCTGGGACTGGGCACCCCGAGCCACCTCATCCCTCCTCCTGCATTTATTGCAGACAAATCTGCTTTCTGCCATTTGTTTACCCTTGGACTCTGCCTCCCTGCCTCGGCATGCATTTTTAATTAGGTGCACTCCAGTTCCTTCCCTGCTTGCTCGCACTTTAATTTGGGAAGCGCAGTTTTCATTAGCTCTGCAAATATCCGCTGTTCTTTGCAAAGTCAAATCTATTACTCGCAAAATAACCTTGCTTAGCCCTGGTTATCAGTTATCCCAATAATACTGGGCTCTCTAATTAGTCCAGCTGTTAACTGTTCAAATTCCCAGGGCTTAGCTGCATCAGGCAGCTCGGCATCCACACGATCAATGCTGTCACTTGGCAGGAATTTCCTTACAGGCAAAAGTGGCTTTTCCAAGCTCCTGGGAAAGGGACAGGTTTGGGTTGGTTGGTTGGTTTGTTTTTTTGGGGTTTTTTTGGTTTTTTTTTTTTAATTTCAGCACGAATTTCTGGTGCAGTTTGCAATTTCCTTTGTAATCCCTGTGCCTGTTCCTAATGCCACTAAACCTGCCAGCCCTACCTGGGGATTTCTCTGGTTTCAGGATCTCTTTAGGATACCTCAATTCCCTTGAAAACTACGAGTGCTGTGATCTTCCCTTCCAGTTCTGAGCCACTTTCAGCTCCTGTCCCAGAAACTCAGGTGGTTCACCTCCTCCACAAAGGCCAGCAGCTCCTGGGGATATTGAGGGGATCAGGGGGTTTAGGATTTCTGGCCCCATGAGGGAGAACAGGACCCCATTTCACTGGAAATTTGGGATACCACTGATGAAGGACTCAGTGCAGGTCTTCCACAATTAGTTATTTATTGGCCAGTTTAGATTTTTAAAAGCATCCCGAAAAATCAGTTTTTTGTGTTAACTTCTCTACCCTGAGCATCAAAGATTGGTGTAACCTTTCTTATGGGCCATTGCAGAAAATCTTAGAATCTTTTAAAGGTGCAAAACTTATTTCTGAGCTAAACAGATGAATGGGGGTACAATTTAGCATCAACCCAGGACAGAAACTTTTATTGAACTACTCATTTTTACCGGGTTTATTCAGTGAAGAGAAACTGTGGGGAAAAAAAAGTCCCCCAAAGAGTAAACCCCAAACCCCAGGTATGTCCAAACTTCCTGCCATAAATCAACATAATTTTTAATTCAATATTTACTTCCTAAATGTATTTTCATTTCATTTGTAGATGTTTAAGCAAGCTTTCAAGTAGAAAAGGGCGTTTAATTTGGGATTTGAAAGGAACATTCTGTTCGACTCCAAGAGAAAGCTTAATTATTATTTTTAAGTCTGCCAAAAGCTCAGACAAATTTCCATGTCATGTTGATGGAGTTTTTTTTAATATATTGAAAATAAGCTGCAAACTCTTTTCTCAGGCTGTACCTCCAATTCTTCTTTTTGGTTGGAAATGCGATGCAGTGTAAGAGGGGTTAATTCTCATCCCTTTTTCATCCTCCTGTGGCATCACAGGCTGAGAACTGCTCTGAGCAGAACCTGCTTGCAAAATCAAGTGACAGGGAGAACTCCAGTTTGCAGAGCTCCTCGTGTGAATTAACTGGGGAAAAGTTAACCCACAACAGAAAACAAATGTACTGATGCAAGGAGAAACTGAAACTTTTTTGAAACAACCCGAGAGCATAAAGGGATAATTTTGCACATTTGCTCACTGAAGTTTTTTTCAGATGACGTCCAGCAGCACTGAAGATAAAGGTTTGCTTTGCCTTTGATGTAGCCAGGGAGTCTGACAGAGTTCCCAGGTGATTTGAAAAATGGATCTGATTTGGATTTAAAGGTGAGTCCAGCAGCATCCCCTGTGAATGGAGCTTTCACCCAGACTTGTGCAGGTGACCAAGGCACCATTCACTGTCAGGTCCCCTCCAAAGCCCACGGGTCCATCAGGACAATTCAGAGCACATTCTTAAACATAATTTTTGGATGATTATCGTTTCTCCACAGCAATATCTCCCTCTTTTTTTTTTACTTTGATTTACTGTGACAAGCAGGAAAGGATTAAAGTTACTGCAGTAACTTAAATAAATACCTAAAAGTTCTAATACTCACCAGAGACTGCACAGGCCAAGGGGAATTCCTGCAGTATGGGAAAAGACAGGGAAAAGCTGTTTTCCAGGTCTTTCAGGTAAAAGCAAAGGAATTTTTGTGGCATTTTCCTCACCACTCTCCCTTCCCCACAGTGTGGAACAGCCCATGAAGGCTGGAGCAGCATCACCCTTTATTTGCGTGCCTTTATTTGGGAAAAAAACAGATTTCCTGTGTTCCTCTTTCCTAAAGTCATCATTGTAGCTAATTTAGACAAATCCACATCAGGGTTTGGGCCAGATCAAGGCTCTGAATGAGTAGAGATATTTAAAATTTTCAGGAAGAAGATGCAGAAGGGCTCTGGAGAGAGTCGGATGGACAATGTCAGTTAAGGAAACAAATCATTAGAATTCATTTGAGCTAAAGCCAGGTGAAAAATAAAAGGTTTGGAGATGAAGAATTTGTGAGAAATTTGTCGGTGAAAATATGGAGAACTTAGGTAAAAGCAATCCCTGCCCAGAGAAAGCAGCAGGTGTATAAATGAGTGCTGAACAGGAAAAAAAAAAAAAATCAATATTCCAGATAATTTATTTATACCAAAATCGTTCAGACAGCACAAAAGACGAGCTATTCTTTCCTCAGTCCAGAGAAATATCTTCAAAAAGCTTTATTATACAATATTAAATCTTCTCAATATTGCTGGACAGTGGTTTCATACCCTTCTTAGCCCTTGGTAGTCCACAGACACCTCTAAAATTTATTCTGGATAAGGCAGGACTCCAGACCAAACCCTATCAATAATTTGTGTCTACAATCACTAATTGTCCTTCAGGCATTGCTGGAACAACTCTCTGCTCTCAGGATCTAATCCAGCTCTGACAAATCTTCCTTAGGGATCTCTGCAGAGGGCAGAGAAATCAGGAAATGTCAGTGACAACTCCATACAAACACAAAAAAAAAGAACTTGGGAAATTTTGGAACTCCAGCGATCAGCTCAGCTACAGTATCAAATTAGCAAATGTAAATATCTTTATCTCCTTCTTTGTAAAGTTAACTCTGGGATAATAAATAATGAATGGAATTTACATTCCAGTCTCTCTTTTTGCATCAAGGTAAGGAGTAAAGCGATATTTGCTGCAACAGTTTCCTGGAGCTTCCAGAAAGTTATCCTTGCAATAAATAAATAAATAAGGCAATGAATAAATACATATTAATTGGGAAGGCGATTTTCAGCAGGGACACACTGGCTTGGTAAACAGACATTGTACTCAATCTCAGGGACCATTTAAATCCAGGTTTAGAATTCATTCTCAATTCACTTCGTGGAACAAAAAAACCCAAAAAGAACGAAAACATAATTTTTCCAAGATGCAACTTCCATTACCTTGCAAGAACTATGACCCAGTTAGAGTTCAGATGGATAACTCCTTACCTGAAACCACAGACATATTTTTAAATCTTCTAATACCTCCACCTCATGTTAGATTCTTAAGGAAAAATCTCACTGGAGAACATCTCAAGAGCCCAGAGAATGTCTCTTCTCCAACAATTTCAATTTAATTCCCACTTTTTCCATGAGTCAAAGTGCTTTATTCCCATTTATCTGATGCTGCAAAGCTCTCTGGTATGATCGGATGTTTCCCAGTGGACCAAGGAAAAATATAGGAACAGGTGCTCCCTTCTCCTTTGTCCTTCAGGATCAGGACTTTTTCTGGCTGTGGTTTGGATTGCTGAGCAGGGCAGTGATTTATGCAACCGGGAAACTGGAAAGAGGATTTCAATTATTTGGAGGTTGTACATAGATTTTATTTTATGAGTGATCCTAACAAGACCCTTTTGGCAGTGGACAGGCAGAAATGTGGGTGTTTTTAGCAAGGACATCAGCTGGGGGAAAGGAAAGGACTTTGACTCATGGAAAGTTGTGGCAGTTCTCCCACTCCCACAGGTCTCTCCCCTGACAGGGGAGGCCTTTTCCCAAATCCTTGTTCAGTAAAAAGTCAAACTGGACTCTTGGTTGTTCTCACTCTCCAGGTTGGTTATTATTTTCTGAATCAAGGTTCTCTTCAAGAGAATTCACCCAATTTTCACCAAGAACAGACATTATTTTTTATTTTTCTACCAAGAACCAACTAAATCTCTATTCATGTGACACTGTGGCAAATTGTGCACAATGTTTCTGTGTCCCCAACACTGCAGAATGTGCAGGAGATGGAGAAGGAGGAAGAAGCCTGAAACCCACAAGGATCCTCCAGCTTGTCTCCATCTCCTTACCATGCTAACAAACCCAAAAATCTCAATTTCTCCCCCTGTGATCAATTCCATATTCTGCTGCTATCTAATTGCCATTCTGGAAAGTTCTGTTTCATCGCAGAGCTTGGGAAGCCCTTTGCATGGCTGAAGGTTAAAAGCAGTGTTTGTCAGAGGGTTTGGATCCTTCCAAACATGCAGAGGAATATTCTCTGCATTCTGGGTTCCAACAGACACAGAAAGGATGAGCTCAGGTACAAAATACAGGTGCTAAATGTCAGATTCTGCTGTTCCTCCCTTCTCTGCCTTGGAGGAGAGACTGCAGAACCATTGTTCTCCCTGGAATCATGGAATGTTTAAGGGAGGAAAAGCCCTGTCAGATCAAGTCCAATCATTAACCCAGAGCTGCCAAGGCCACCCCAAGTACAGCACCACCACAGAATTCTCACTGCACAGGAAGAAAAGAGCACCTGAAGGTCGGGGATTCAGTGCAGGAATAACACAAGTGCACGTGCTTGTAGCTCAGAGGATCCTGCACCTGACTGCTGAGCAGGAGAATTCCCAAAAATCCCAGGCTCAGCAGATCTACATAGAAATCTGAGTGCAAGAGTGAAGTTTGAACTCCAGGCTCTGAGACAGCTCCTTCAGGGCTGCAGCACAGAGGTGCTTAGAGGTGGCCTTAAAGATCTTTTCCATCCCAAATGATGCTGTGGAAGCACCTTTTGGAAACAGAGGATTTCTTTAAACATTAATTTATTTAATGTGGGAGGACAAACTTTTCAGCAAGACCTATTATAAGCCAAGGGTTATTGGTTTTAAACTTGAAGGGAGTTGATTTAGATCAGCTGTAAGGGATAAGTGTTTGGCCATGAGGCTGGGGAGACCCTGGCACAGGGTGACCAGAGAAGCTGTGGCTTCCCCTGGATCCCTGGAGGTGTCCAAAGCCAGGCTGGATGGGTTTGGAGCCATTCCAGGGCTCCCAGGGCTCCTGTAATCCCAGCAGCTCAGGGTAACAGACCCAAAGTTCTTCCCATCAATGCTTAACGTTCACGGGCTCCTGGAAAAACATTTCCTTGCTGAAATCAGGCTCCAAACTGGAGAAAACACTTGGACACTTTCCAAAACTGGTATCTAGGGCTGGGGCGAGGAGGACACCTCCCTGCAGGATTTGGGGCAGCAGTTTTTGGGGCTGGTGCTGGACCTACCCCACCATTAGGTAGGACAAGGAGTTGTGCATGACTAAGGAACAGCTCCAAGGAGTGAGGGCAGAGGGTTTTGCATTTTCAAGATATGTTTTTGTTCCTCATATCCACCCACACAGAAGCAAAATGCCAGCAGGGATGGGTTGTATTTCTCTTTTATGTAAGATAGATGCTCCTGTGGTCCTGTTACCTAAACATCTCAGCACCTCCTAAACCTGTCATTTCCTTCCCAGTACCGTATTAAATGGATATTATGGACTGAGCAGCACAAACAAGTCTGCACAGGGGGTCTGGAGCCCATGGAGCAGGGAATTGGTCCTTAATTTTCTTCATTTCCTGACCATCCAAAACCACTTTGCTCTGTTTTCATCCTTTGCCCAAGATCAGACCAGCTCCTGCAAAAGCACAAATGCTTCAATTTCTTTCTGCTGTTTTCTCTGAAAACTTCAAATTTTATCCACAAGCTTCATGAATTTGAAGTTTATTTGCTCTAGAGGGGCAAGATCAAAGGCCTTTTTTTTTACATACCTCGTGACATGAAAATATAACATTTTGCTTTGCCATTAATTTATCACATTGTTACCCAGAAATGCATCAGTGAGGGGAAACCTGGGAAAAGCTAAATTTCCAAACGCCTTTGCAGACCTCAAGAGATAATGTCACCAGGGAAAAAATCACCTTTACAGCACAGATGTGTTCATGATTCAGTACTGCAGAGGATTTGATGTGGAAACAGACCTTTCTCCTCAGAAGCCAGGATCCTTATGATGTTTTTTTTTTGTGTGAGGAAATAGTGGGGGAAGTTTTTCCCTGCTGTCCTGGGAAGGTGTTAGGAGAATTTGGGAAAACCTCTCCAGCCAGTCCTGGTGACAGATTTATTTGCTCAGTGAGTTCATTAGTGAAAAAAGGAAATAATTTCCACAGGTGTTATAAATATCCAGCATTGCTCAAAGCTCTCCCTCCACTCCAGCCTTGGTGTCCTGGCTCTTTGTCACTCAACCCAAACCCTTCAGTGATTCCATGATTTTATGGCCTTCATTCCCTCCAAAATAAAATCTAAGGTTTCACATGTTGGCTCTTTAATTAAGCCATTGGTTTTGAAGATAAAAAGGAAGTGTATGTGGCTCTTAAACTCCAAGAAAATTCATGTTGGTAACCCTGAAATGGGGGTTCTCAAAATCCAGCTTGCAGAATAAACCTGGAAGCATCATCAGATGGGAGCTTAGGAAAAGCTGGGTTTTCTCCAGCCATCTTGGGAGGTATCTAATCACCTAATATATTTATTTTAATAATATATTTATTATTTTAATTTAATAATGTATTTATTGTCATCTGATGAGAACACAGACCTCTGCTTCAGACACAGAAAGGAGCAGTGACAATGAAGAGATGTGCTACTCAAAGTGCTGGGGAGGTGGATGGATAAAAAGAAGGATGCAGGAGATGGATGCACGATCTGAGGCTCCTGGGCACAGCTTTATTGCTGGGGACAGTGTTTTGGAGACTGTTTACTTCTAAAAGAGGGGCACAGAGCTGATCTGACAAGCTTTTACGGAAATACTTTAGAAAATATTTCAGGGCAAAAGCTACTTCCATCTGTGGAGTCCATATGATGCCTTCAGTTTTAGCTTTTATATTTTTCAGACTCTGGGCTGTTTTGGTGAGCAGTTTTAGGTTTCATATTCAGTGCTACTGAGCTCTCTTCACAGAGCAGGGACACAAAACAATTCCTGCTCCAGTTTGATACCAAGGACAACTTTCAGGCCAAGAACAAAGCCAAGGGTGAAGGCAGAAGGCAAACCAAGGAGGATGGAGCTCCCTAAGCTGCAGCTGGAATTGCACAATGAACTCCAAGGTGCTGCTGGAGCAGAACTTCTCCAAGTGTGAGCCCTGGTGGCCGGGTGTCCATTCTGTGCCCATTTTGGGCTGCCCTTGGGTGTGTCCCAGCCGGGCTCTGGTGCTGCCCAGGTGTGCCCAGGGAGGCCTTGGAATAAATCCCCAATTTATCCTTCTGCTCTGCCTGGGCTCTGCTCCAGTTCAGCCTCCAGAAGGCACCACATAAGCCTGAGAGGGACTTGCCATAAGGCTCCTTCTTGTCTGGGTAATTTGCTTTCCACTCCCCTGAAGGCAGAACTATTAACCAGCCATGAGATCTTCATTGTTTTTGTGTCAGCGCTGGAGGAAAGGATCCTGCACAAAATGCTTGTTAAGAGGGAGGCTGTTCTTGTGCTGCTCTGGAAGGGTTTCCTTTTTTGTTGTTGTTGTTGTTTTTTGGTTTTATTGAGTTGTTTGTTGCTTATTTTTAATGTAGACTTTGCAGAACATGTTTCTGCAGCTACAGATCTACTTTTCTCTTGTGTAATTGAATTATTAAGCTGCTCCAGGGTCAGCAGGATGGCTGATTTCTGTACCAGTGCAAGTCCTGGTGTCATTATTCACATTGAGAAGCACCATACTCAGCATGAGGCCTCACTGAAGAATCTACCTGCAAAACTCTGCTGCTGCTGGAATTAAATTGGTGCTCCCTAATAAATGGAATCACAGCACAGGCTGCAGAAAATCCAAAGGGGTAAAAGAAGGTCTGGGTGGATGGAAAAAAAAAGTCCAGGTGCACTTGGCAGCAAATGACCTCAATCTTTGCTTATTCCAAAAGAGCAAACCAAAGAGAAAACAGCAAGAATCAGCAGTAAACTTTAGGAAAACTTCTAATGGATGGGCTGAATTCCTGTGCAGTAATAGAATCCCTTTTTGTTTCAAATAGCTGCTGCAAAAGTTTTGCCATCTAGAATGAAACTGTTCCCTTCCTAAAACTGATTTTTTTTTTTTTTTTTCAGTTTCCAGGGCTGAAATTTCTCAAAACTCTGTGTGTGTTATAATAGAAGAAGATTCTCTGCAACACATCAATTTGTATCCTGATTCTTTATATATCCTGGCTCTTCTTTATGCTCTGTTCTGCACTGCTTACCTTAGCAAAAAAAAAAAAAAAAAATTAAAGAGAAAAAAAAAAAAGTTAGCTCTTTGCAGCTTTCCTTCCCCCACCAAAAAAGAGATAATGGTGAAGTAAATCACAGATGTCAGATCATGCCTTTGTGTTGCTTTGAGCAGGATAATGTGGTGTTAACCAGAGAGTTTACAAGTCATACAAGCTAGAGGTCAATTAAGGATGAGGATTGCTAATCAGGCATTGAGTGATAAAGCAGTAATGAACTGAAGGAAATGTGAGAATCCAGAGCACCTTGTGTACACTGGAATCTGCCATTGACATCAGTTTGTCCAGAGCAAAGCAAACATCTGCACTGCTGGAATTAAAAAGTAGCACTTTATGCTGTGGGTAGGACTCATTCTAGGGAATATTATCCAGAAAAAACAGTGGAATTTGTCCTCCTGACTTGATTGCTCCCTGGTAGTCCTTGGAAGCATACAGATCCTCCAAGGATGCAGTGAAATATCCCTGCAGACACACCCAAGTGTCTGCATTTCAGGAAGGAAAACCTTTGGAGGCTTTTATATCTTCCCTCTAACTTTGGCATAAATAATATCCAGAGTTAGGGGAACCTGGTCCTTACTCCCAATTTCCACCCTGGAATGGGAATTGCACTCTGTGTTAGTCAGGCTCTGAGGGGTGCTCAGCCCCTCTCAGGAGACTGGTGGTGAACTTGCAGCTAGTTGGATTTTCCTCTCACACTGGAAAAGGTTGATATGACACAAATACTCTCAAAATTACCATTATTATTATTATTATTATTAGCATTATTATTATTATTAGCATTATTATTAGCATTATTGTTAGCATCATTATTAACATTATTATTGGCATTATTATTAGCACTTGTAATATTAATTGTGTTTGCTGCTGGTGGGTTTGTTCTCTATTACATCCCAAGGAGAAAGACTGATTTTAATTCTTTTCTTGTGGGGTTTTTTTTTTGTTGTTTTGGTTTGGTTTGGTTTGTTTGTTTTTTAATTTAAAAATGTCTTCTGGATGTAAAAACTCTTCTCTGCTGTGGTTGGAGCAGATGGTTGAGGGATATTTCCTGCCTAAGGAGGAATATTTTGGGATGGGTGTCACCCACAACACCTGTGAGCTGAGGGATGTGGCAGTGAGTTTTAAAGGGCTCCATCGTTTAATTCAAGGTCCAAGCATAAAAGTGCTCTGAGATTCTTTTTGATATCCTCAGAAGGAATTTCGCTATACGGAAGGAATTCTCAACCAAAAAAAAAAACCCAAAACTTGCCCAGTGACTTCCATGGAGTTTTCTGATTTTGGAATCTTGCTCTACCTTAAAAAATAATTACAGCTTTTCCTGCCTCCTGCTGAATTTCCTCCCCATTCAGCCGAGGTACAGCCATGGAAGGAGCAATTAAAGCACGCTGAGAGGAAGAGCAACGTGGGCTCTGTGTGTGGGATGGTTTCCAGGTGGGATGGCTTTCATAAGTGCCTGAAAAAACATTCTGCCACATGGTTCTTTAGAGGCCTCCCCACAGAAGCAGCTCAATTATTCATTCAGAGCAGAAACTGTTTTATTACATGTCTTGTAGTTCCAATGGTTCCACTGAAATGTGGGACACTCTGCTCTCAACAAGGTTCTGGTATTTGCATTTGTACTTGCACTTGTCCTGTGGAGCAGTAAAAGAGTTGCCAGCACCAGCTGGGAGAGAGGAATATCATTAGCACATATTTTGTTTTGTACCTTCAAGGTTAGTACAAATCACAAAATCTCTGCAGCTGAAAAAAAGGGGGAAAAAAATGCAAACAAAACTTATTTTTCAAATCAGTCAGAAAAATCTGACGATTAGACAGAACATTTGCCTGTGGCCCAGGGGAAGATCACTGTACTGTGGCACAGTCTCACTCAGAGTTTGTTCTCATCCTTGCTGCAAAATTGCTTTTTCTGCCCCAAAATCTGTATTTTCCACTCTCAGGCTGTCAGAAAGGCTGGTGGAAGTCTGAGGAATGCACAGCCCAACTCTGGTGTCCCTCTGCCACCTCTCCCCACCCTGGGGGACGCTGAGGACCTACACTCAGGGTCCTGGCTTCCCTTCCACATACTACCAGGGTTTGATGTGGATTTTCAGCTGAGAGCTGGGGATTTATACCTGATTTGGGTTAAAAAAAGCATTAAAAAATTTACTTGAAGGAAAATGAAGTTTTCTCCTTCATATCAAGCAGGAAGTTGTGTAAACCCAAATGAATTTTGTGCCACGAAGGTCCAGGGTTGGATGTGGGGCTGTGAGGTCCCACAATCTGGCACTGCATGAGCAGTGAGTGATTTCCAAAGGTTTTCCTTGAGCTAACATTGACTTAATTGTGTAACACAGCCCATATTACCGTATGTACACATTACCCAGGCTCTTGATTATTTCCTAATTTGAATTTCTCCAGCGGTTCTCCAAAGGGCACTAATTCAGGATCACTGGAAAGCTGGAAGTTACTGAGCACCAGGATTGCCTGGCTATGTCCCCATTTATCCATAACTGTGAAGAATGCCCTGCTAATTGTGGTCAGTGTTTACAGAGGCAATGAGTGTGATTTCAGATTGCTCTGTTCTATTCTCAAATGGGATTAATTAGGTTCTGATTCTTCACAAAGCCTCTGCCTTTGGCCGAAGCTCGTTGATCGACAAAACCGGCAAATGAATCATCTCTGATATCAAACACATCAATTAATTTTGCAGGGAGGCTGAACTCTTCATCTCAAGGGCAAGGCTGAGCTAGGAGTTCTTCCAGGGGGATGTGGTGGTTGGGACAACACCCTGGAGAAGAGATGGGTTTGCTTCTGTGCTATTCCTCTTTTTATATCCCTGGGAAAAGTTGTCCCAGCTCTGAGATAACACAACATCTCCCTTGATTAAGAGGAAATGCATAATCCCAGTGCTCAACATGCTCAGACTGGCCACTCACATTATTCCATTCCTCTCAGGCCATCCCAGACCAAAGGGATCCTTGAGATTTGGGAGGCTGTGCCCATTCCATAAACTCCATAATTCTGGTTTCTTCTCCAGGGTTTGCCACTGAAGACCAAAAGTTTCAGGAACTCTTTGTGCGTGGGAATTATTAAAAGCAAGGGGCTTTTGGAAAGCTGGAAAAGAAGGCCTCAGAAATGGAATAGAACAGACAATTTAGAATTAAGCTAGAGCTGTAAGGTATGAAAGTAGAAGAGTTACATTAAATATATCAATAAAGGACATGAAACAATAGCTTGTGTCTTAGGCTTGGCTAAGATAGACCTTAGGACTGCAGAAAAATATGCCTAGCAAGATAGCAGAAGGTGTTAAGCTTAATAATGAGGCATTGTGTATTGTAACTAAAGATCATAAAAGCAAGCGTGGTGTGAAAATAAAGAAACATTGTGTGAAGCAGGTGTACGTGAGCTTTTAGTGACTGGCTAAAACAACTGTCTGTAAACTTTGGCTTCATGCTATTGGCTAAAAAGCCTTTTTAAATGATCTGTAACAAAGAAATGTTTGGCTGCTGCCTGAGGGATGTGAGTTGTTGTTGTCTTTCCATTGTCTCAACCATGTAATGAGATTGATTCCTCAATAAAAGATCTCAAGACATGTCTCTGACTGGCTCCTACTGGAGTCTAGAATTCTGAGAAGTATTCCTCTGCATGTTTTAAGGGATCCAACCCCCTGACAAACACTGTTTTTAACCTTTGTCCATTGAAAGGGCTTCCCAGGCTCGGGGATGTAGACGAACTTTCAAGAATGTGGATTAGATAGTAGCATAATATATAGTTTATCACAGGGGGAGAAATTGAGATTTTTGGGTTTGTTAGCATGGTAAGGAGATGGAGACAAGCTGGACGATCCTTGTGGGTTTTAGGCTTCTTCATCCTTCTCCATCTGCCCCATTTTCTGCAGGGTTGGAGTAACAGAGTTAGTTCACACTGTTGGAGTTCATTGGTTAGAATTTGCCACAGTGTAGAATCACATGAATAGAAATATAGTCAGTTACTGGAAGACAAAGAGAAATAATGGTCATTCTTGGTGATAATTGGGTGAATTATCTTTAAAAGAGCTTGAACCCGTGTGTTCAGAGGACATTTTGATGCTTTTCTCCCTGATGCCAGGCTGGTGTTAAACCTGGTGTGCTGAAACTCAAGATAAGAAAATAATAAACAACCTAAAGAATGAAAGAAAAACCAAGAGTCCAGTTTGCTTTCTTTTTAACAAGGACTTTCTAAAAAGCCTCTCTTCTCAGGGAGAGACATGTGAGGAGGGAAAATCCCACAGCTCTGTGCCATTGGTGCCTGTATAGAAATTTCCAACGCATTCATGCCTCCAGAGAATGGACAGCCAGAACAGCAGACCCAGCTGAAGGAATTCTGCTCGGACCAGGACACGCAGCACTGCCTGGAGCTGGCAGCTGTGGAATCCCATTTTCCAACCTGATCCTCCCAAAATCACCTTCCACTCCCTGACCTGCGGCTGAGGAGATCAGCAGGATGTCCCTGTCTGGAATTTCTCTTTTAGAAAAAGAGAGATCCCTCGTTCTGCACATCAGCTCTGGGGCGATGGGATCTGCGGCACACCCACAACACAAAATAACAGCACATTAACACCCGGAGAGTTGAACTGCCATGAATTTTTCAAAGAGTGGCCTGAGGTTTTAATTTACAATCTAATCCAAGTTCAGCTGAGCTTCAGCTCCACGATTTCCTGCCCAGCATGGGAGCACTGCAGTCAGCACCTCTCGGTTAATGAATATGCTAATTGGGGATTTGGGGAAGGAAAGGAAGATGGGAAACCTCCGGCTAAAAGCAGCCTAGAATTGAGATACCTTCCCCTCTGCCTGTGCTGACACAGCTTCCCTGCCACTCTCTCCATTCCTAGTCTGGACCAATCTCCTCGGAAAGGGAAATCATCATAATGAAATAAAATAAGTGTGAATTTCAATATGGATAAAGAGCTGAGCAACTTCAAGAGAGTCCAGATCCCAATTCAGATTAAAGCCAGGAGAGTTCCTTATCTGGGGCAGGTTTCAGCTCCATCCTGAACTGTCCCTGCTCCTGCCTGGAGCTGCTGAGAATTGCAAAATAGTGAAGGGTCAGAGAATACATTTTAAATGAAGACATGAAGATAGTACAACTGGTAACAGGATTATTTGAGGATGGCAGGTCTGACCTGGACTGATCTCATGAAATGCACAGAAGGAGAATGGTCCATGGGTGAAATTCCACATACTGCTGTCTTTTTGGGGAAGAGAACAGATTAACACAGAGCAACACCTGGGTTTTTACATGGCCCAGGCAATCCTTGGATGCAAACACACTTGTAGATGTACGTGCACTGGCATTTTTTGTGCTTCATCATTTTCTTCTTGTCTTATTTTACTAAATTTCTAATGCACTGTGTACTGGAATGTTCTCCTGTCGCTAGAACATTCCTAGACAGGACTCTCTCAGAAATGCATTCAATTTTTAAGCACTTTCCTTGCTTCCAGACAAGTGTTTTTAGACCCTGGTGAATATGAGTTTGAATAATCCAAGTGAAACAAGAAGGTTTGGTCTGTAGCACATTCAGAGCCCTCAGTGTCTGAAGTGAGCTTATCCAGAGGATTCTGCTCATACATGAGGAATTGTTCTGATCAATCACCACGTGCCCAGGGACCAGAAAAATGCTGGATTTAATTTTAACCCTTCAGTGAAAGCAAGAGGACACTACAAGGGAGCTGCTGAATATCCTGCAAGGAGTCCACAACTCATTTTATATATTCCCTCCCTTTTACATCCCCCTCAAAATTATATAAAAACATCCTGGTTGACTTATTGTTTCCTTCCCATTCAGTATTCCTGTCTAAGGAATTAATCTGTTTGTTTGGTTTTTTAAAATTTATTTCATGAACCTGTATTTTTAGCAGTTTTATTTAAAATCACATTGCAGGGACAAGTGTATTCAACCCTTTCTGTCCATGGGGTGTGTGTCCCTATAAATCTGTCCTGGGGACAGAGTGGGTGACATAAAGACAGTGCTGGGGAGCAGAAGGTAGAGACAAAACCCAGCTCTACTTTGAACCCATTGGGACAATTTAGGGAACTCAATTAATGCTGTAACTGTGAGGCAGGAGAGGCTCAGCCACATCCCCAGAGTGTAGGCACTGCACCACTCCAATATTAAAATATTTTTAATTTGCAGCTCTGGAGGCCAAAAGGGAGGTGATAACTAACCCCAAACGTCTCATTTTACCTGATCCTTTTTGTCACAACAGCATCCAGCTCTCCACCACAGAGAGATGCTCTTGCTATTACTCTGAGCTCAAAACCTGATTTTACAACCAGATACTCTAGAGAAACACATTCCAAAGAATGACTACAAAGGCATAGCGTAAGGATGCTGCCTTTTTTTTTTTTTTTTTTTTTTCCAAATATTGCATTTTTCCCTGCAGCAGGCAGCAATTCTCATGGAGGCCATCAGGTGGACAAGAAGAAAACAAGAGAAGGGAATTCTTTGCCACACTTACTTATTTAGAGCTTCCTCCCATGGAGGGGAAGGAGGAAAATCCTGACATTACACCACTCCTTGTGGCAATGCTGATATGGAAATGAAGACATTTCCCAGCAGAGGGATATAGGATTAAGAAGGATAGTGTTGGAATTGTCTGGGAGAGGCTGGAGGATTAATTGTTTTCTATCAGGGGTTTCTTTCTTCAGCTGGGGGATGAAATTGTGGCCATGAGAGGGGAAGTTCTGTGGAGATTAATTTGCTGTCCCAGGCTGGGTAAGAATGCTTGGGACCAAGGAAATGGATGAAATGTCAGCTGCCCAAAAGTTCTGCCCTGTCCCAGTGTGGGGTAATTAATTAATCAGCCTGCATGGGGACCCTGTATGTACACCACCACAAGTACAGGATTTACACACAGAGGTACAAACACAGCAGGGACAAACTTTGATACCTTGGAAAAATTGCTGACAGGATTCTTTGTACCCAAATCCCAGCTCCCGTAGTAGGAATTGTACCTTGGAAAAATTGCTAAAAGGATTCTTTGTACCCAAATCCCAGC